>JACCIB010000219.1:0-242597 GCA_018906965.1 Philotrypesis tridentata
GAGGAGAGGAAGAATTCACATTTCTTTCTCCGTCAATCCAGCTTCCGTAATCTTTTCCAATACTAATTCCAACCATTTCAAATGTTCCTCAAAGTTGTCCGCTACCACTATCACATCATCCAAATATCCAAAGATGTGTGGTTCAAATTCCGGACCAAACAAAGAGTCAACCACACGCTGAAAAGTGGCCGGAGCATTGGAAAGCCCAAATGGGAGACGTGTAAATTGCCATAATCCACTACCCGGCATTGCAAATGCTGTATATCTCTTGCTACTTTCCTCCATAGGCACTTGAAAATAGGCCTTCTTTAGATCAATCTTTGAAATATACCTTGCATGCCTCAATTTATCCAATATTCCATCAATTGAAGGTAGTGGATAAGCATCTTTCTTGGTCAATTTATTGACATCTCGATAATCTATACAAAAACGCACCTCACCATTTTCTTTAAACACAATTACTGGAGCACTACTGAAATCACTATCCGATTTCTCAATAACTCCAGCTTTTAACATTTCCTCAATTTCTTTGATTCCAGCATTCCATCGCCTCAGAGACCACCTCCTAAATTTATGTTTAATAGGAGCATCCCCTAAATACACAATTTTATGCTCCGTTAGAGTAGTAGCATTCAACCGTGTAGGCGTATCCTCTGGTAAATATTTCTTCACAATCTTCAAAATCCTATCATGTTCCTCTACATTCAATTCCGATAAACCTGCACATTCCGCAATCAAAGAAGGTTTCCCATAATTACCATCTTGATCAAAAGAATGCCAAATTCCACCAGAAATTCTCCATAAATTTTCCTTATAATTCATTTGGATTTCCCAATCTCTACAAAAATCAATACCTAGAATCATATCATGGCCTGGCTCATCCATAACTATACATTCCAGAACCTTTGATACACCATCTATCTCTAGAGTAATTTTCATGCTCCCCTTTACAGGGATAATGTCTCCAGTTACTCCTCGTATGAATTTATTGCATTTACTCATCTTGGAAGGAAATCTTTCAGCTATATGTGACTTAATTAATGACACCATAGCTCCACTATCCACTAATGCTACATACTCTTTTCCTCCAAAATTAACCGAAAGAAAATTTCTGTTTTCTCTAGTGGTAATTTCCGCACCTTGAACAATTAATTGAGATTTATTCTTCTTTTGCTTTAACTCATTTATCCTCTGATTTTCCATAAATTTGTCCACTTGCTTCTGAACATCTCGGAAAGAAGTTACCCACGGTTCGGAAGAACTATGATCATAATTTCCACACATCCTCTTCCTACCATCCTCCTGCAGATCTCGCGAATTATCGACAGGACTCGGCAACCGCCACCTTAAATCAAAATTAGGCTCCTCCACACTTTTCTGAAACCATCGCTTCGATGAAGTATTGTTCTTAGGAATAGCTCCTTTAGAAACATCCTTTACTATCTCCAACGACGGATCCTTCACTGAGCCTCCAGATGACTTTCCTACCAACAAATATTTACCATTAACTAGCCGGTTAATATCTTGATTCATAGCCTTGTCCTCTATAGTCTGTTTTGGACGTGCTTCCCTCAAATATTCCGACCAGTTCATCAATTTCTTCCCTACCAATTTCGAGTTCTCACGCAACTCAATCGACGGCGCATCACTCAAAATTACATCTATTCCATTTGTACGAGTCTTAATATTCACATTATTACTACTCTTTTCTTTCTTCTTCTTAAACTGCTTCTTCTTCAAAATAGAACCTGTTCCTCTATTAACACTATTTTCATCACTACTTCCATTGCTCCCACGACTTGCTGTAGATTCTTCACACTTTCTCAGCATCCGTTGAAGCTTCTCACTATCCCTATCGACACTAGGCCTTCCAAGTTTCATCTCTCCACCAATTGCAATACCTGGAGAAACATTGCCTGATGGATTCGCCTTCATTTTAGATGAAAGCTTCTTCCAAATTTGTCCACTCCGTGAACCACCTAATTCATTGGAAGAAACAGATTCATGATTTCCTCTATTATCCTCTATAAAACCACTACCTCTATTATCTCCAATAAATCCTCCACTATTTCCAAAAGCAGTTCCTATGGCTTCGCGGAGGGCAGGGAACTGCGCTGAGCCCCCGCACTGCCATTTCCCAATCTGCTCAAAATGTCGCAGTCCGGACACTCTCTGACTGTGACTCCTGGTTTATTGCATAACTGGCAATAAATATCCGACATAACTCTCATCGGACATCCATTCGCTTTATGCCCCATTTGTTGACACTTATAACACTTGGTATCCAGACATTTATTGGCAAAATGACCTTCTTTCCCACAAGCGTAGCATTTTCTCTAACCTTGCTGCTTATTATCGCCTTGCTGACTCTGAAAATTGCTTCCACGCTACGGATTACCACCATTTTGCCCCATCACATTCTGATTGCCGAAATTATGCCATATTCGAGGCTGCTGTTGTTGCTGCTGCTGCTGCTGTACCTGTTGTGGATGTTGCTGCTGCATCTGACGCGGTGGCTGCTGTTGACGTTGGATATTCTGAACCTGTTGGTTAAAATTCTCCAAATTCGGATTTATTAACCCCTTTACTTTAGTTTGATCCTTTATTGTCGATTCACCAATATCCATATTCGACTCTTGAGCTTGACCAGAAACCGATTTCTTATTTTTACTCTTTCCCGGCTTCATAGTCATTTCCTCCATCGCCACTACCTTAGTCGGTTTCTTTTCCACCTCCTTCGGTATATAGCTTGCACCTGGAAGTTTCATCTTTTCCTTCGCAGGTGGAGGTTCCCAATACTCGTTAATTTCTTTGTGCCGCTCATACTGTCGACCATATCTCTCTATGTCTTCCAACGAAGTGATCTTCAAATTTACCATAAAATCGCGGTATTCTGAACGTATTCGTTCATATGCCATACCTATTAATTCTACACGATTTGGGGGACTTTCCAAATGATCGACAATGTATTTAAAACAATATATAAACGCGGTTATCTTCTCCGACGTTCCCTGCGTTCTCCGCAATAGATCATTATAAATATCTCTCTGACTGATCTCTCCAATGAATCGATTTCTAAATGCCAACAACAATTGCCTCCATGACAGCACTTCTTTCCTTTTAACTCTGTACCAATTCGCAGCTACCCCTGTAAATAGGCAAGCTGCAGCCGTTAACATTTTCTCGTCAGGTATATTCTCGCTGGCCTTACAATCCTCCAGCTGAGCCATAAAATTTTCTGCTGCAATTCTGTCCTCTGTTCCATGAAATTTCTGACACCAGCTCTGAAGGATTTTTACCAAATTTCCATGCCTAAATGCTCTATCATCACTTCCACCATAATCTCTAAAATCTCTATTTCGTCGAAAATCATCTTCTCCTCCATTAGATCCATCATGCCTGCTTCGGAAATCTTCCAATTCCTGATTATTTCCCGTATAATCAGGTAAATTATCCACAGGTTTCCTATTATTCGCTGATGTAAAATTACCTCCAGCACCACCATACACCAAGTAAGGTACAGAAAAGACCGTTGAAGTATTCGCCACACTCATTGCCGTTGTCGTCAACGGTATATTCCGGACACCTCCTATTGCTTCTGAATAAAAATCTGCCGTACCAGGTATTACCGAAATCCCTCTATCTCTGTGTGAAGTTTTTCCTTTTCCTTCCGGCGTTATCAGGTATTGACTTTCCTCGACCACAATTTTCTTCTTAAAACTATTCGTCCTAGGAATCGCTCCCGTGTTTGACGTCGATGAATTCACAGGCGCCGATAGAGGTTCTCTAAACACATACTGGTCTCTAGTAGAAGGTCCGGAATAATACACATCTAACCCTGGCAAGGTCGTTACTACCGTTGCTTCACATGTTACTGTAGTTATGCTCGTAGTCGTTGCCGTGACCTCTATTGTTGACACTACCACCGGTAGATCTATTTCCACACGGTCTTCTATCGCCATTTCCAACACTGGCTTTAATAATTGTTCGTTCGGCGACAAACTTTCATTTTCATCGATCTCAGCATACCACGGCACATCTTCATAACCATCAATTAGTAATTGAGCTCGAAAAAGCCTCTCTGCCAGTTCTCTAACAGACCCCAACGTGCTCAACTTCCTCTTTTCCAATTCCTCTATAATCGTTGACAACTCTGCCGTAATCAGTGCTCGCATACGTGCACGAAGATCCCTGTTCTTCAACAATCTTCTCAACACCAATCTATATTCTTCCTCCATTGTAGACATTTTGCCGCAATTCCTCTACTTATTCCGCCAAAAAAAAACACAAAAGAAAATTTGGGGAAATAATTAAAATAAAATACCCTACCTACACACACACACCTACAGGGAAATGTATAGAATTCAATAAAAACAAATTAAAATAAAAAGAAAAAAATCTGTACCCGTGCAATATCTCTGAAAATTAAATGAAAATCCTCCACAGAACAAAATATCTTCCTGTAAGGAGAAAAAGAAAATTCCACTACACGAGTACTTCAATGATATCTTCCTGAAAAAATAAAATTTTCCACTACACTGGGGAAAAAAATTCCCGTATATGGATATCTTCCTGAAAAATAAAAACCACAACACTTCCCTGAAAGAAAAATCCGCCACACGCAACAAAAAATATATTCATAAATATCACATATAATAATAAGATAATAACGGGTGGGCCCTCCCAAATAAATTTGCGTAGGAAGAAAAAAAAATTTTTCCGCCAATGCAAAACTCCCAAAATAATTAAAGGAAAAACCACAAAAATACCACAACCATAAAACAAAAAATCCTGCCTAAAATTCAAACCCTATTGCTACCACGCAGAGACTTGGGAAAAAAAAAAAAAATTCAACCGACGCGACGCGTCCAAAATGGCGGCAAGTACCGTTGCCGTTACCATTAACCGCCAAGTCCTTCAAAATGTCGCTGAAAATTCAAAAATTTCCTCCAAGTTCACAAAAATCGCTGCTGCAAAAAAAAATTCCGCTAAAATAGCCGCACGATGGGCGCTATTTGTAATGTGGAATTTGCCTCGCCCGCTCGAGGATTCCAGTTAGTGTACAAAAATATTTTGTTTCACGGCTGCTTCTCACTCTCGGAGTCCAGAGTTCTGAAAAACGGAAAACGGGTACACGCAGGGAAATTTCGGTAGCAATAAGGCTGGTAAAATGAATAATAACACAAAGAGAATTAGAATTAACACATAAAACAAATATATTGCAATCTTCCTATTACAAATTAGTATGGGCAAACATATCAATTCTGATTTTAAATACCACATGGGCCAACGGCCGAATAACTAAGTCCACGATAGCTGGTTCGGGAGTTGCTAAAACAAGAAAAGGGCCGCGAAAAACCTCTACGATGATGCTATGTTTATAATTCAAAAAGGGAATAATAAAGGTGAGATCCGCCTCCTGCTGAAAACGTGGAAAGATTCGCGGAGCTGAAACGGGGAAAATTTCCTCTACCTAACACTTCTTCTAATCCCCCCAATTACCAGAATAAAATATATCCAAATTAATATTCAAGAAACCTCACCAATATTCCTTCCCAAATCCACTAGCTGATCCTCCACAAATCCTCCAACAAAAATCCAGAAATAAGGACCTCCAACAAAAATCCACAATGGCCGCCGGAATCCACCAATAACTTCAAAACCGTTGGAAATAAGAAAGACTCAGAGAACTTGGCAGAACTGCAAAAGTGGAGATCCGGGAACAAAGTGAACGAGGACGACGCTCCGTTCGGGAAAGAAGCCGCGATTTTCCCACCTCGCCTTCTTCCTCCCGGGAGCGTCGTCCTGGCTGGCAAATTTCCATTGGTCCTAGACAATGGTTAAATAGTCCATTGGCCTATTTAAATGCCACCACAAGCTATCTCTACATCACCTGATTTTCCCACGCCCCCTTTTCTATTCTTAATTTTCTCATTGGTCGAGAAAACAATTATCGCCCTCTATATCCTTGCGAATTTACATAATTGGCGCCCCCTTTATTGATAGAAATCAATCAATCAATATTGATCTCCATCAGGTAGCGTCCTCTATATAGAAACTAAACAGCCGCGCGAGTTTCAAAATCCACCAAACGAAATAAAAGAAACAATTGTAAGACAGCCTTAACATATCGTACTACACGATAATGGAAGCCTACTTTACTATCTCACACTCCCCTATACTCCTGAAAGAAAACCTCTATATCAAACATATATCGATCGCCCGGGAGCAGGCGCCCTCTCGATCAATCTTTAGCGGCCGATAACGGAGAGCGCTCTCCCTCTCCCTGCTACCGCGCGCGCCACATGTTCTCTCTCTCGCACCACATGTGCGTCGCCTTCCCTCTCTCTCCCACTCACGCTCTCACTCACTCGCTCTCTCGCTCGCGCTCGCACTCATGCTCGCTCTCTCTCTCTCACACATACACACGCGCTCCCCTCTATACACAGCGGCGTGCATGTAACCGCGTGCGTGCGGCCGCCGTCTCGCTTCCTGCTGTACCCCCTCCCGAGCGCCAACGTGCTGCGCAGGTGTGACTCGGCAGCTCACATCCTGCGCTCCGCACGCGGTCGGTTAGAGGCAACTCCTGCGAGCTCCACCGAGCGCTGGCTCCGCTCCATGGCCTGTCAGTCTGCCGAGAGTGAGTCAGCTGGCCGAAATAAATAATCACGACGCAGCAATATTTATTGCTACGTCGCACTATAAAACTGTACGATATTTGATTGCAACAACGCTATTCAGATATACGTTTGCAGCGATCAAATGCAGCTAAGCCAACTGTAATAGATGAATATAAATGTTACATTCTGATTTACGCAAATTTTCAGATTTTACAGAAAAACCATGCTTTATTTATATCATAAAAAACGTATTAAAACAGCTAAAGTATCAAATTGGTGTAATAGTCATTTGAAAAGCTACTGTTAAACAAAATAAAATCGAACGGGGAAAACTTTATATATTTTAAGATACTTGATTAAATAATAGACTCTCCTTTGACGGCTGATGCAACCAAAACCGCGATTAAGTAACATATCAGATATGCTGGCACGTCTAATCGTATATCTATTAGACGAAGTATAAGTATTCCGAACAAAGCAGAGCTTACATTCTGTCACTTTATGCATTACCATTGTTGCTAACAACGATGAAGGCAGTCAGCTATTGATATAACTTACTTGGCTGCAGAACGGCATGGTGTCACTTCTAAGACTCCTAAGAAATAGTATAATGTTATATTTTATTTGCGTAAATAGTTTGCGTAAAATAATCGCATACCCATAAATCGCACAATAATAGACCGTCAAACAAACCGTTATAAATAGTAATATACTTTTACAATTTTATATATAAAATAATACAAGATTAAGCCGATTAACAACTGTTTATACGTGTTTGAAAGATGGTGCAAGAAGGGAAGTATTGAGTTTATGTTTACTTATTCATCAAGGAGCAAAAATCACACAATAAAAGTGTAGGTGCTAACGAATTTCGTTAGATTTTAGTCCGAGGCGACGTAGTCAAACACGATCTCGGTCACGTCGCTCACGTTGGAAGGCGAGGTCATGGCCCCAAACTCTAGCACTACCCGCACCGGTGGGCGCCACGAAGGGCAGCAACGGCACGTGATTACCCGTTGCACCTCCATTCCCAACCCGAACCGGTCGACCCGAAAGCTGCGAATGTACGGCCGTCGGTACGGCCGCGTGAACAGTTTATCGGGCCGGAGCTCCGGCGGGCTGGCTCTCCCATGCCACACGACAACGTTTACCATCTAAAAGAAAAAAATAAACATTAGATCGCCATAATTGATAAAATAAAAACGGGTTTGTTGCAATACTTACAAGACCCTTCGGGCACTCGAACAGGTAGACCGCGTAGGGCGCGGCGAGCCCAAAATAACGGCGATCGGCCATCCAAGGCCGTGGCTCATCCCCACGATAGTCTACAGCCCGGCTTCCAAGCTACAAAAAAAGTGGCAATTAGCAATCATCCTAAATACCAACAAAACCGATTCGAATAAGCCTAAATAATACTTACAAGGCCATGGCTCGGGCAGATAACCGGGAACTCGCTGACAGCCAAGCCGTCCACCGCAAAACTATTGTCTCCGATAGGCGGCGACCCCCATGAAACACGCCACGAGGCTGGTGGCGGCTTCGCAAAATAGCGCATGAGCATAGGCTGCATTAAACAAATTCGTCCATTAGTAAATGCACCATAAAAAAAATAACACTATAACACTATGCGCCACCGCGCCGCGGAAAAAAAGAAAAAAAAACCGAAACAGAAACAAACAAGGAAAAACAAACAAAAACAAAATAGAAGCACGTTACCTGGTCGCAGGCGAGATAGGTCAGGACCTCGTAGTGGGTGCCACGGATGATCAGGATGTCCTCGCTGCCGGCGGCCACTCCATACGCACCGCGTGAAGCGTAGCACGGTACGTAAGCGGCTCGACGTCCGGCCAGCCGGGCAATCACCGCCCGGGTGTCGTTGGCTTCTGCGGGGAAACCGCGCACCAGCTCGTACAGGGCGCAGATACGTGTACTCCTGTCAACACAAAAGCACAGAACATAAACACTTATACCGCGAACAAAAGGCACAGCGCGATGCGATACTCACATCGTAGCAGAGATCGTAATGGCACGTCCGTACAACTCAACGGAGGCTGCAACACTAGCACGACACAAAGGGCGAGTACTGCACTTGGGCTTGGCGGAGCGCACGGAATGCAGTTTATCGCACGTGAAATAGAAGCGTCAGCGCGAAGACGCGATAAGCGCGGCTCCGAAGCGCGAAGTACCAACACTCAACTGCACGCTGCTAAAACGCGCGACGAATAATCCCGCGCACTGCCGGGAATAATGATTAAGGAAATAACTTAAATCCATCCCTTTGAGCCAATAATTTATTTGAAGCCAACGTTTCGAACCGTTGCGGTTCCTCTTCAGGGCTTATTAGTAATAAACAAAATGCATACTGAGATGCTCGAACCTCAGGTAGTTGGTTAGAAATATCCAGCGGTGTCGCATTAACATCTGGCGGTACCGGGAGCTGCGTTGCGATCGGTTATTGTCTGCTCTAATTGTCCAGTGTGCGTTTTTGTCGGCACGAGCATCTCAGTATGCATTTTGTTTATTATTAATATGCCTTGAAGAGGAACCGCAACGGTTCGAAACGTTGGCTTCAAATAAATTATTGGCTCGAAGGGATGCATTTAAGTTATTTTCTTAATCTACAACAATTGTCGAGCGATAGATTCCTTGGTTAATATATAACACTAATGCCCATTCGTATTAATATTTTAATATTTCGTACAATGTTTTTATCAGTAATAAATGTACTAGAGGCATAGTAGTCATCGAAATACCTTCAAAATAGCGTAAAATGTTTAACGAATCATTGTTTATTTAATAAAATGCTGGCTCTAAATCAGACTAAATGATTATATAATTGTAAAAGAAGCAGTACGATTTTGAATTTTTTAAAAATATTAATTATTTTCCCATTTAACAACTAATCAAAATTTCTTAAAAATGGCAAAATCGAAAGTTTAAAAAATCATAACTTTTTAAATAAGCAGTTTGGCATATTACGCATTACATGATTTTTGAGTTGTATTGGGCTATATTTACAATAAATAATATGTACTGTAAAAAATATTAACATCTTGCTATTTGTATAAATAATAGCGATTTAAACAATGTTGTACCATGCTTAGCAAAAAAAGACATCCGGATTCAGATTCTACGGGTCAAAATACGTAAGAAAGCACTTTGTTTTTCCGGGGACCTATTGTTGCAAACGGTATGGTACCCAGCGTCAGGACTGATATGAGTTGTCTAGCCCTTCAGTCGAAAGGATACCATGATAAATTTTAAATTGATACCATTGACCGGATGCAAAATATTAACATTTAAATGTTTCAAAGTTTGAATATTTAAAATTGGTCAATGGCGTTAACTTAAGATTTATCATGGTATCCTTTCAAGTGATGGGCTTAAAAACTCAAAATGTCTTTTTACCATTTAGATAGCGGAAGGTATATTTCCCTGGAAAAAATAACCCGCTAATCCATATTCTGGAAGTTGGTTGTCCTTCGTGCTCTCTGGAAATTCGAAAGAACTTATTTTGCATTAAGTACATTAGTCTCAGCGATTCCATAGCAACTTTCAGATTTATCGGTTGGACCAGCTTTGAGTTTTTCAATTTTGAAAGCTTTAATCTTTGTTTCTTTCAAAAGGGATCCAACAATTAAACCCCAAAGTAGTTATGCTGTCCCTCTGACTAATTTACTTAATAAAACATTAGTTCATTTCAATTTCCACAAAGCAAGAAGTATAACCAGCTTCCAGAATATGGATTAGCGGGCTTTTTTTCAAGGGAAAAATACCTTCTGCTTTCTAAAAAGTAAAAAGAATAGATGAGTTGATAAATCTATCACTCGAACGGATACTATGATAAATTTTAAGTTGACACCATTCACCAGTTTTGAATATTCTAATTTTGAAACTTTTGATGTTTTAAAACTGGTCAATGGTATCAATTTAAAATTTATCATTGTATCCTTTCGACTGTTGGGCTTGATAACTCCTATGTTATTTTTACCTTTTAGACTGTGGCAAGTATACTTCCCTTGGAAAAAAAAACCCGCTAATCCATATTCTGAAAGCTGTTTGTCCTTCGTACTCTCTTGGAATTGAAAAAAGCTCGTGTTTCATTAGTTAAATTTGTCATAAGGATTCCACAATAACTTTCAGATTTGTCGGTTGGACCAGCTTTGAGATTTTAAATTTTGAAGACTTTAATCTTTGATTATTTTGAGCGCGTAATCTTAATAATTAGCAAACTTTGTCCTATAGGCAGTATGAACACTGGCAATTATAACTGTTAAAATATGGTGAAAAATTAAGTATTGGAGAAGAGATTTAATATATTCAATAATTACATTTATTTATAATATGTTACTCAGAGCATCTTAGCACTGCTACCACCCGATACAATAGCACATTACAAACTGACTCTCTTAGCGGTCAATTGCTCGTTTATAAAAAGCTGATTTGACAATTCAGCATTGTCCGCATTTCCCTGAGTTCGTTGCACTACTGTGAAAATCATAAATTTATAATTTCAACAATAACTTTTTCAATTTTTTTGTAATCTTCCAATTTTATAATACGTAACCATAATAAATATTACAACAGAAACTTTTTAATCATAAAATTTGATTAGACTGTATAAAAGTTGTCAAAGTTCATATATTTAGTAACCCGTTATTAAATGGATACTGTTGAATATTATGTAAATATTATAAACACCGCTTATTAATACTCAAATTGATACTTGTCGCGCCATCTCTTAAACAACGGTATTCTTCTACAGAGAGATACGTGCGACCGCGAGAACACGACTATTACGACTGTATATGTAAACATATGTGTATATGGTATACACTATAGAGAGGAGCACTCTCACCTCTCGCTCTCTCTCTCTCTCTCTCACTCCCTCGCTCGCTCGCTCTCTCTCTCTCTCTCTCACTCCCTCGCTCGCTCGCTCTCTCTCCCTCTCTCCCTCTCTCCCTCTCTCCCTCTCCCTCTCTCTCTCCCTCTCTCTCTCTCTCTCCCTCTCTCCCTTCTCTCTCCCTCTCTCTCTCTCTCTCTCTCTCTCCTGTAAGTCTCCGAGGGAGACGGTCGTGACAGACGACACATCACAAAACTTTATAAAGTTCCTTATTATAAATAAAACCTCACTCATTTCACCATCTCAACATGGCAGCAGAGCGTGGTTGAAACATTGTTTTATATATCTTCGTTGTACTCTCAAGTGAACAAAGTTGTGATGTTCCTGCCTTGGTGGAGGTAAGTCAGTCGAGTCAGTTGGGAGGAGAGGTTAGGGGGTGGAGAGGTGCACTGGGATTACTCGCCCACCTTAAGAGGAGGGTTCTAATATCCCCCTCTTAGGATGACTCCATACGCCTACAATCTTCCTACGGGAAGAGGAGGAGGACTGCTCGGTCGGGTGGAGTTTGGGGTATATTCCCCCGTACTACCGTGCAACCTTAGTATGCACACGCAGCCTCGGATACAGGGACTTGCACGTACCCTTATTCGTTAAGCGGAATGACTGAGTTTAGAGCCCGAGCCGAAAGATGGGGGTCATGACCAGTCATCCGCGATGAGTCTCGGTCAGTGGAATGGTTGACGTGAGTAGCCCAAGCTGAGAGAGAAGGGCACTTATCAATCACCCAGTGACCGAGGAAGAGGGTCATATATGTAACAAAATTTGCACTCAAATATTTTATATTAAACATAAGTCTGAAACTGCAAATTGTGTTATAGAATTTGTTAGCTTAGTAGAAAATAAGTTCAATAAAAGAGTTAAGAAAATACAGTGCGACAATGGCAAAGAATATCTGAATAAGGAGATTTATAATTTTTTTGATATAAAGGAATAGAATTATTACCATGTCCTCCGTACACACATCAATTGAATGGTGCAGCCGAGAGATACAATAGGTCCGCAATGGACATAGGTAGATGTTTACAAAGAGAGGCAAATTTAAATAGGAGATATTGGCCGGAAATTATTAAAACGGTAGCTTATTTAAAAAATCGTACGATAGCCAATACAGCAAAAAACAAAACTCCTTATGAAATATTCTTTAGCACAAAGCCAAATGTTAAACATTTAAAAATTTATGGTAGCAAAGCTTCGTCAGAATCCCAGAAGTAAAAAGAAAAGTAAATGGGATAACAAGACAACAGTAGGAATATCAGTAGGTTATACAGAAAACGGTTATCGAGTATTAGTAAATAATAAAAGAATAAATACTAGACAGATACAGGTTGTCGCAGAAGATACAACAATAATTTTTCTTGACGAGTCAGACGAAAAAAATGATAGTCATGAATCTGAAAATTCTGAAAGTGATACAAAAAAGTATGATAGTGCTGATAGCAACACAAACAAATTATTTATCCCAACCTCTTCTCTCGAGAAACTTAGAGAAGAACAAAGATTGTAAACTACAAAAAGCACTATACGGTTTAAGAGAAAGCCCGAGAGCTTGATACAATTTTTTTCATAAATACATGGAGAAATTAAAATTCGTGAGAAGCAAACATGATTATTGTTTGTATGTAAACAATGCAAGCAGAGATTCAATATATGTACTAGTTTTCGTAGATGATTTATTAATTTGTTGTAAAAATAGAAATAAAATAAATGAAATATATACAAAATTAATGGAAAATTTCTCAATGAAAGATTTAGGGAAAGTCATCTAATATATAGGAATAAATATTGTGGAATAAAAAATTGATGCGTCTCTTCGAGCCAAGTTGTTTATTTAAAAATGCCAAACGTTTCGGGATATTTTTATCCCCTCTTCAGTGGCTGTATAAACGTTAAATTACAAGGTTTTATTACAATAATAATATTAAAAATAAGTGAAATTGAAAATTATAAATATTGAAATAGTTACCTAATTTGCAAAACAACTTTCGTGTTTTTACATTATTAGGAACGGACCAGAAAAAGGATAATCGCATATGGCGCTATAAATATAAATTTAGAAATTTAAACCAATGTTTACAAAGAACTATTACAAAAATTTTTTAATTATAACTTACGGCCTAGGACTCGAGAATTTTATTGAACAGAACGATTCACCGGTGCCATAAGGTGGTAATGCGGCACCGGTCGAGGCAGGACATCAACTAATGTCTCGACGAAAATCGGGCAATATATATTGCGCAATACATACATTAGATGCTGTACCAATACTTAGCATTGTTATATAAAATATAATGCAAACCACATCAGCGACGGATACCTCGAGCTTCATCCGTGTACCAAGAACGAATAACACACTAGAGGCGGCACGTTAATACTCAAGTAGCAGGGCGGGGGGCCCGCGCCGCATCGTAAGAAACGCTCCTGCCATGACTATATGACTATATAGTATACAGTATGGACGGAGCGTTGCCACGGCAACCCGGTCTCCCCGACCTCCCACTGGGCTGTTCCGCTCCGGCTCGCCAGCCAATCACTATTGCACATGTGTTGGCTGAGTTGAAGAGAGCGCGAAGCGGTATGCCACCTCTCACTGCATGCTAAGATCCTGATACAGTCCGCTCGCCACCGAGCCTCCGCAATCACATTATTTACAATTAAATTTTATTCGGACTATTTTTTAGGTTTGATATAACATTTTTATAACTCGCTTTGAGGCGGCACGTATCCTCAGCCCTATTAAGTGTGCCATCGAAAAACTGAATATGAAGCATTTCTGAGAACCGTCTACGGAACATAGACGGTTCTCTATCTATTATTTTAATATTGTTAAAATCAAAATTGTGTCCTGTCTCCAATGCATGTACCGCGAGAGGGGAGTTAAGATCCCTTTTCTCTATATATATTTTATGTTCGTATTGCCTAGCTTTTAACGGCCGATACGTTTCTCCGATGTACGTAGATTCGCAATCGGAGCAATCGATTTTATATACAACATTTCTTGTGTCTCCCACAGCAGTAGGATCTTTGCCAAGTTTTATAAATTTATTGAACTTATCAGTAACACTATTAATCAAACTCATGTCATTTCTTTTCAACACCGACTTTAATTTATCGTTAAACCCTTCATAGTAGGGGAACACCGCGTATCCCTTTCTGGAGTTAGAATTATTGTTATTAATACTATGTGTGTGTGCATTGCTTTCAACTACCCCTTCTAACGAGGCCCTTGAAAGGCTCAGGTTGCGAGCAATCCGTTTTTTACTAAATTTTTCTATAAAATCTGGAGGATAGTCATTAGCTATGAGAATTTTTTTCGCTTTTTCGATATTTTCACAGTGAAACCGCGGATCGGACAACAATATCGCCCTATTAAATAAATTGTACATTATTGCTATCTTCTGGTTTTTTGGGTGGTGAGAGAAATAATTTATGTATCTTGATGACGCTGTATTTTTTTGAAACCAATTAGTAAAAATATGACCACTTGAATCATGAATAATAGAGATATCGAGAAAATTTATACTATTATTGACTTCAATTTCGTGAGTAAATTGAAGGGAGTTATTATAGCTATTAAATATAGATAACACAAATTCAATCTTTTCTCTATCCAAAACCAAAAGACAGTCATCCACGTATCTGTAAAAAAGTCGAGCGCTAGATTTTGCAATACCCAGACAATGATCCTCGAGATCCTCCAGAACCATATTCGCAAAAACAGGGCTCGAGCAGAATCCCATCGGAGCGCCTGAGACTTGTTTATAAAATTTGCCATCGAAAACAAGATACGTACAGTCGAGAAGAGTTTTTATACCATCCATAAATTCACTCTTCGACATACAATTCATACAGGAGAGCCATTTCCATCTCTTTTCGATCGACACTATAATCGCATCTTTTGGCAAACTCGAAAACAAAGAAACAACGTCGCAGGACACAAAACATTGCTGATCAGAAATATTTATATTAGTGAGGTTACTTTTTAATTGTGTACTATTTTTTATATGAGAAGCTGGTAAAGGAAAATGTTTTGTTAATAAGACGGATATGCATTTATCAAGAAAATAAGTGGGGCTATTAATTGCTGAAACTATAATTCCTACGGGATTGTTCGGTTTATGAATTTTTATTAGGCCATAAGCTTTCGGCAGCGATGTGTGCTCGATGCCCTTGGAAGAAAGACCTCTAAAAGCCTCGTCGCACTCTAGAACGCCCCGTGCACTCCAAAGGTCAATGAGTTTTTTTATCCGCATTTTTATCCCTGCAGCAGGGTTAACTTTAACCAGTCTATAAAATCTCTCGTCGCTGAGGGCCTCATTAACCTTCGAGATATACACGTTTCGATCCACCACTACCGTAGCATTGCCCTTATCTGCTCTAGTGAAAAATAGATCGGGATTGTTTTTTAAATACTGTTTTGTACGTCTAATATTGTATGACATAATTCGTTCATGATAAGGCACATGCGTCTTATTTTTAATCTGAGAATTTAATATAGAAATGACTCCATCTCGCAGTCCTCCGTCTATGTTTCGATTGAACGCATATACATTCTCCAGGCTTTTTAAAATCTCAATAGCTTGCTTAAATTGAAAATCTGTATTAAAATTGAATTTATCTCCCATGGACATCACCTTCTTTACAAATTCCGGAAGCTGCGAATCAGTAAGATTCACAAGCCATTTTTCTCTCAATTTTAAAATCTCCGCATGGTTAAAACTATAGTCAAAACTACTAATATTTTCCTTCGAACTACGAGGATTCGAAGTATTGCCATGCGGACGGACCGGGAGGTCATATCCATGAGAGCGTGAATATACAACAGACAGGTCGGATATTTTTCTCCTGTAGTTATAATTTAATTTAGTTTTGTAAGTTTTTAAGGAATTTTCGGAAAACTCTAAAACTAACTCAGAAAAGTGCTCGGAAGTCAAACTCTTAATGCTTCTGATAGTGTACAATATTGTTTTGTTTAAAAAAGTTTTATGTGTATTACAGTCTATTATCTCTAATTTTAAAAGCTTCTTTTGCAAATTATTTATACAATTTTGGTATTTTCTAGTCGCAAACTTACTGTAAAAAAATCTACGCACGCCCATCCTGGAAATATGTTTTGGCACAATGTCTTTGTCACGACACTCTAATAAGAACTTTAATTGGCACGTGCATTTTTGAGCCTCACATTGTACCTTCATGAATTTACTAACTAGATGTTTCACCTTGGTGGAATAATTGTACGAAATAAATTTAAAAAATTCTCTAATGTTTGTAAAATCCGAAATTCTAATGTTTCTACTGTTGTTGCTGCTGAGAAAGACACGATTGTCAATATCGAAACTTAGCTGACTTTGTCCTGTGTCCCCCCCGGTCGTTGACTCCTCCTCGTGTCTGTTTTCTCCCGATGGTGAAAAAATTTTGTAATAGTTCTTTGTAAACATTGGTTTAAATTTCTAAATTTATATTTATAGCGCCATATGCGATTATCCTTTTTCTGGTCCGTTCCTAATAATGTAAAAACACGAAAGTTGTTTTGCAAATTAGGTAACTATTTCAATATTTACAATTTTCAATTTCACTTATTTTTAATATTATTATTGTAATAAAACCTTGTAACTTAACGTTCATACAGCCACTGAAGAGGGGATAAAAATATCCTGAAACGTTTGGCATTTTTTAAAATAAACAACTTGGCTCGAAGAGACGCATCAATTTTTATTCTACACTTTATTAATTATTGCTTAACCAAACAGAAGGAATAGTCTTGTAAATCTAAAAGAAAAATTTAAAAAAAGTATGAAATTGATTTTATAATTAGAGGATAATACATAATATTGAAACATTAAAAATTAAATATAATTGGAAAATAAATTAATATTTATGGTAATATCTATGTAATTAATTAAACTAATAGATGATATGAAATATGTAATATAAAAAAACTAAAATTGAATTTTACGACGCATGCACACTATATTACCAAATCACATAGCCGCGAATCATGGCTTCACAACATTCGGTCATGACTTTTATAAAGAGATAAAAAGTATATTATTTGTGAAATGTTAAATTCTTCATCTGCGCGTCGAGCAAAAAAACTTAATCAGCCTTTACAATCATTTTAATATGTGAGTATAATTTCTCTTTCTGCGTATTAAGGATCGAGATTTTGTAGGATGTGGTAATTTATTCAAGTGCCCTTGTATAAATGTGTCAAAATAATGACTCTGAATATTCCTATAAGTTTGTGATTATGACTTTTTAAATATATCTTAATATTACAATTATCTCACATGAGTCCTCATTTCCAATAAATTGTTATTTAACAGTGTTTTTTTAATATGTATAAATTTTTCAAATAAACAGTGGATTCTAAGGCGAGACATTCAAATGACACTAAGTCTCATTTGAAACAATTTAACTAATAAAAAAACCGTTAAATTATTAACGTTTTAAATAAATTAAGTAATTTTTTACAGGTACGTTTTTCATTGTGGCCATACCGTTATTTTTATAATTGTTACCGTTAGTTATGTCACACAATAAGCAAAAATATGCAAACTTGCACTTTGTGCTGGAGACTACAGCCTTCGACACGTCGCACCAGAGGTTTGGCAGGCAGAACTCCGACGACCCCGGAACAGAGCAGAACTCTCTTCCTTGGTACGAATAAACGCACTCAAACGCATCCTCGGACTTGTCTTCCTCCAAGCCGCGCATTCATAGTAATAATCTAATTAGAGTCGGACATACTATGATTAGGTCCGAGCAGCGCGATTTGATAACCGTCAATTGCGCATAGCAATTTACAGCCATTTCGCGGTTGTTATTGTTTTGGAAAATCATGTCTCGCGCTGACAGCTGATTTGGGCTTACATGTCATATCAAGCATGAAGTACAAAAAATCTCTTTTAAGTTTTTTTCTACATTATTTTCTACATCTTTTCTAAGTTATTTATTATTGCGAATAAAACTATAATTAAAAGCCGCAGTTAATTCGTTCCCAGAAATGAGTTATTTAGGAACTTAGTTTTTTATAACTATATACATCATTCTCCAAAATGTTTAATACTTTTACCGATTCAAAATTGAAATAGAACACTTCAAAGTTGCAACTCTTTATTGCTTTAACATAATATTTTTGCTTATTGTGTGACATAACTAACGGCAAGTTTGCACTTTGTGCGTGAGAACGCTCCAGCTCTCGCGCTCCCACGCGAGGTGCTACCTCAGCTTCGCTGGCGGTCACCTGAGCCCAAAAGCTCGTACGTGACATTATTATTTTTAGTTTTACATTTCAATGATGGCGATTCTCCTGGAAACGATTTGTCAAAACAAAAAAGTCTTTTATTCCCACTGTAGGGAATGCATGTAGTTTGCAAGGTATTTTGTATAAATAGAGTCTTCGATAGAAAGCTACCTAGATAGTGGATACCAAGTAAAAGAGGATAGTACCACCCATACATGTTTTTCTCCTTTTTGTACAATATTCTATTTTATACATTAAAAGAACTCTAATAAAATTAATTTCAGCACAAAAATTAAACTCATATATACATTTAAAACATGCATAATATATTTCTATTTCACAATGTACTACATTTGTATTTATTATTATACTTTTTACAGTCTTTCCTTTATCGAACTCTGCCGCACAACAAAAGCCATGGTTGGGATTGGATCACATTAACAAAGCACCAAAACGCAACCGAATCAACTATCTGGAAAAAGCTATCAAAATTTATAATTGAATTAAATAATAATTCGACACGATTAATCATGTACAGCATTTTACAATTTATAATAAGTTTATTAATAAATACTTCGTTATATTATTAAAACATCTGAGAAAATAAATTTAAAGATATATCAATAACATTTTTAAACAAGTTAAAGAATTTTAATCGTATTTATTTTAATCTTTTGAATCTTTTACTTAACAACTTATAGAACAACTGTTGTTTGAATAAATACCTTTCTGCAATATAACGTTTTTGTTATTTCTAACCCTTGAATTATTTTGAAGACAACTCTTATTTAAGTAAATTGACATTTAAATAAAAATAGATAGTATAATAATCTTGTATTTTATCAACTATAAATACTCTTTTCCTTTCAGAGTTTTACTGCATAAAACTATCATGTACTGTGAACAAATATTTATTTTCCTTGAAACAACTAGAGCTGAGCAAAACAAATCTAAATGCGATTTTTTAATTATGTTTGGCTGATACATGGAAATGCAGCGAGAGAGAGAGAGAGAGAGAGATAGAGAGAGAGAGAGATAGAGAGAGAGAGATAGAGAGAGAGAGGGAGAGAGAGAGCGAGAGAGAGAGCGACTGATATTTGATTTATTTATGCTTAGTCCTAAAGACCGTAAGACTATATAAAAAATAATACATAATTAGAGGTTGTGATTAGCTACAATTGACAATATACAGTAAGCTGTTATAGTTAACATAAGTAGATACAAATTAGCGTTAAGAATAATTCACGTATTAAGCAATTAATTGATCTTTGGAGTGTGCGGGGCGTTTTAGACCTGTGATTCGGTTTCTAGAGGTCTATCCTCCAAGGGTATCGAGCACACGTCACTACCAAAAGCATATGGCTTAGTTAAGATTCACAAACCGGGAAATCCTATCCGTTTTATGGTTGCTGAAGTCAATAGCCCCACGTACTCTTTCGATAAGTGTATTTCTGCCTTGTTATCGAAACACTTTCCGTTGCCAAAATCGAACGTTCGGAACAGCCTCCAGCTGAAGAATATATTGAAGGACGTTAAGCTGCCGAATGATCAATATCTTGCATCATTTGACGTGGTTTCGTTGTTTACAAGTTCACCTAAGGAACTGATTATCACGCAGTCGAGAAGAGATGGAAATAACTTTCTTGTATTAATTGCATTACTAAGGACGAATTTTTAGATGGTATAAAAACGCTTCTCGATTGCACATATTTAGTTTTCAACGGTAAATATTATAAGCAGATCTCGGGCGCTCCCATGGGAGTTTGCTCGAGCCCGGTTTTCGCGAATATGGTTTTGGAGAATCTCGAAACACACTGTTTAAGTATTATTAAAGCGAGCGTGCCTTTATATTATAGATATGTTGATGATTGTCATTTTGTGGTTTAAAGAGAAAAATTAGTCTGTGTTTTAGCGATTTTTAATAATTATAATAGTAATCTTCAGTTTACGTACGAAAAGGAGATTGATAATAGTAGTAGTCATCCCCTCGCTTTGGCGCACCCAAACAAACCCCCCTCCATCGTCCCCGCAGTAGAAAGTTTCTAATCAAAAGAGTGGGGGAATAGTCGACGATTCTTCCCGGGCGACAAAAAGTGTTGGAAGGAGGAGGGGGGAAGGGGGAAGGGAAGGGATAGTTTTATATTTATTTTTTATTTTTTTTTAATACATAGCATGTCATAACTGTTATAAAGGAATATTTTTGGAAGTTTTCGAGGGTTTTTTTTACAAAATAAAAAATAAAAAACAAGAAAAATATTTTAATTTTTACCCATTTTATTCAACATGCTTATTAGGTTATACATATGTAGTGAGGTTATTTCATATAATATATTTGAGATTTCATCATGATCAAGATAAGTTAAACAATGATATTTCTTACAGTAATGATCAACATTAAATTTAAACTCAGTTATTACATTGTCGTCAATTAAATTAATATATTTTTTAACAATATTTGGCGGTAATAAAGTATATCAGAATTTTCATTTTTACTTGTGTTAATAATAAATTCTGCTATGCTTTTTACAACATTACTTACTCTACCGTCAATCTCTTCCAGACAATTGAGACGTAAATCGATACAATTTGATATATAATTTTTTAAACATTCAAACGAGCACTCATTCAATATAATTGATCCATAAATATTATTAGATATCTCGGTATCATCCTGAAGTCCACATTTCTCGATTACAATAGTTTTTGTTAAATTATCATTTAAAAATTTAAGGGTCCAACCTGTGCCATAATATGTAATACCCTTTCAATAATCACCGTTTCCAGAAAAAATTTTGAAATTAAGGGAAACATACACTTAAATTCATCCCAACTGTCGTACGTGAATGGAATACCGCTAAAGTCTATGTCTAGTAATCGTACCATTGGCTTGAAATCTTCATCCTCCAATGATTCGTATTCTAGGCCAACGATGATCTTCTTTGAATAACAGCTGTCTAGTGAATATAACGAACAAAACAGTTGTGGCGATTGAAGATCCATTGCAACAGTTCACGTCTCGAGTTTAACGTAGCGACTGATCGTTCGTAGCAGTGTATCAAGCTGTTTAAATATGTTTTGAGAGGAGTAGGAAACGAGTGTTCTACAGAACGTCGTAGTGAGGAGTGAAAGAAAACACTGAATCTAACATCCTAAGAATGTAAAATATCATGTATCGCTAATTTCATCTTACAGAAACGACATTTTAGACGGGTAAGAATTTTGCAAACATCTGACAATGCATTCGCCGTTTCCAATGAATACTTCATCAGGTTTTTTCTTACAATGTACATAACGTCTGACAATGTCATCGTTTTTTCGCAGATTGTCGGAGAAAATATTTATAAACTTACGGATACCTAACCCAGTGCTCATATAGTGTTGGATTTTTATGTTTATATGAACATGTTCAAAATTAAAGGGGTTGAGCAAACGATCTCGATTAAACGCTCTATTATTGACAAATCCAACGATGATTCTCTTCGGAAACTGACCTAGTATCACATTGTCTAAAGTTTCACCGTGAACACCACTGTGCATTGTAATCGGCTTGACTTCTACTCTTGTGAGAGGATATTTAGCTGTTGTTTTTGAAAGTGATTGAGCATGGGCGAGCAATATTCCAGGAGTGATTTTTACTCATCGAACGAGAAGATTCGCCTCTTCAATGTGTACAAAAAAAGTGTCGGTAGGGTCCATTGTCTCGCGATTTCAATAGATCATCACACCAAAGCCCAGTCGACATATGAGACGATTTTGCTGCTGGTTCATAATTTAGTAGCGTCTCAATGTATGCTCTATAAGCATAAGCGTTGGTAGGAGGAGACACTGGTTTATTGTTGAAGTATACATCTACTTGATTGAATAATGAGTGCATGAAATTATTGGCAGGTCCTACTCGTTGTGCTAATGATCTGAAAACCGTTCGGTTAGCCTCTGTTATGTCCTCTTCAAGTGTAGTGCTTTTTAAACTGACACGTAAACTGAGCATGGTATGTGCTAAATCAATATATTCATCACTATTTCCAGGAATCACAAATTCTATCGGCGAGTTATCTGTTAGAGAAGATACAAGTTTGTATTGAATCCAATGTGATCCCTCTATTGTTGTTTGAGTTGAAGAAATATCAAACAGACATAGTCCCGACTTAAGGCTTTCACAAGAATGGGTGTGTAAAAACGCCATTTTTATTTTCCAAAAATATCTTTCGTTGTTCTACTTTTCCTTTTTTGTTAAGTTGATGTTTTTTTTCTTTCTTCGACTAGCTGCAAATCCAAGATATCCAACACCAACAGCAGCCAACACGACAAATTCAGGAGCAGCCAACACAACAGATACAGCAACAGCAGCCGCAACAACAACTTCCAGTGTGGAATAATTTTGGTAATCAAAATGTGATAGGGCAAAATGGTGGTAATCCGCAGCGTGGAGGAAATTCTCAGAATCAGCAAAGCAATAATAATAAGCAGCAAGGTCCGGGAAAATGCTACGCTTGTGGAAAGGAAGGTCATTTTGTTATAGATGTCCGGATGCCAAGTGTTATAAGTGTCAACAGATGGGGCATAAGGCGAATAGATGTCCGATGAGAGTTATATCGGATGTTTATTGCCAATTATGCGATAAACCTGGGGTCACAGTGAGAGAATGTCCGGACTGTGACATTTTAAATAGATTGGGAAATGGTAGTGCGGGGGCTCAGCGCAGTTCGCTGCCCTCCGCAAAGCCGTAGGAACTGCTTCTGGTGACAGTGGAGGATTTATTGGAAATAATAGAGGTAGTGGTTTAATAGAGGATAATAGAGGAAATCATGAATCTGTTACTTCCAATGAATATAGTGGTTCACGTAGTGGACAAAATGAGAGGGAGCTTTCGTCTAAAATGACAGCGAATCCACCAGGTAATATTTCTCCAGATATTGCAATTGGTGGTGAGATGAAACTTGGAAGGCCTAGTGTTGATAGGGATAGTGAGAAGCTTCAACGAATGCTGAGAAAGTGTGAAGAATCTATGGCAAGTCGTGGGAGCGATGAAAGTAGTGATGAAAATGGTATTGATGGAGGAATTGTTTCTGGATTAAGGAAGAAGCAGTTCAAGAAGAGGAAGAAAAAGAATAGTAATAATGTGAATATTACGACTCGTAGAGATGGAATAGACGTAATTTTGAGTGATGCGCCGTCGATTGAGTTGCGTGAGAACTCGAAATTAGTAGGAAAGAAATTGATGAACTGGTCGGAATTTTTGATGAATGCATGTCCGGAACAGTCAATGGAGGACAATGCTATGAATCAAGAGATTAACCGGCTAGTTAATGGCAAATATTTGTTGGTGGTAAAATCATCTGAAGGCTCAGCAAAGGACCCGTCGTTGGAAATAGTAAAAGATGTTTCTAAAGGAGCTATTCCTAAGAACAATACTTCATCGAAATGATGGTTTCAGAAAAATGTGGAAGAGCCTGATTTAGATTTAAGGTGGCAGTTACCGTGTTTCTAATGGAATTTGGCATTCTTTTGATCAAGATGGTAATTATGGGAAACCTTCTTTGATTGCGGAATGTGCAGGTTTATCAGAATTATATGTAGAGGAACATGATAGGATTTTGGCAATTGTGAAGAAATACCTACCAGAGGATACGCCTACACGATTGAATGCTACCACTCTAACGGAGCATAAGATTGTGTATTTAGGGGAGGCTCCTATTAAACATAAATTTAGGAGGTGGTCTCCTAGGCGATGGAATGCTGGAATCAAAGAAATTGAAGAGATGTTAAAAGCTGGAGTTATTGAGAAATCGGTTAGTGATTTTAGCAGTGCTCCGGTAATTGTGTTTAAAGAAAATGGTGAAGTGCGTTTTTGTATAGATTACCGAGATGTCAATAAGTTGACGTAGAAGGATGTGTATCCACTATCTTCAATTGATGGAATATTGGATAAATTGAGGCATGCGAAGTATATTTCAAAGATTGATCTGAACAAGGCCTATTTTCAAGTGCCTATGGAGGAATGTAGCAAGAGATATACAGAATTTGAACCACACATTTTTAGATATTTGGATGTGATAGTGGTAGCGGACAATTTTGAGGAACATCTCAAATGGTTGGAATTAGTGTTGGAAAAGATTACGGAAGCTGGATTAACGGTGAACAGAAAGAAATGTAAATTCGGTTGTTCTAGAGTCCGTTATTTGGGATATTTATTGGATAGTCTCAGACCGGAAAGGATAGCGCCGATTATGAATTATCCTACTCCTAAAGACAAGACTCAGCTAAACAGATTCTTGGGAATGATTGGCTGGTACAGTCGGTCTTTAGAGCACGATGCAGAGATGAAAGATCCCTTGTTGAAGAATGTAAAAAACTTGAAGGAATGGAGTTGGAGTGATGAGCAGAAAGCATTTGAGGAACTGAAATTAGCGTTAGCAAATGCTCCTGTGTTAGCTCGTCCAGATTTCTCTAAACCATTCACGATCCAGTGTGATGCCTCGAATTTCGCGATCGGGGCCGTTTTGACCCAGAAATTGGAGGATGGGGAGCACCCAATAGTGTATCTCAGTCGGGTATTGTCATCTACAGAAAGGAATTATACTACTACTGAAAAGGAATGCTTGTCTATGATATGGGCGATATAGAAATTGAGGCCGTACATAGAGGGTTATTCGTTTAAGGTAGTAACAAATCACAGTGCTTTGAGATGGTTGCAAAATTTAAAAGATCCAACTGGCAGATTGACTAGATGGGCTTTAGAATTGCAACAATGGGATTTTGAGATAATTCATAAGAAAGGAGCTCTTCATCATGTCCCCGATGCGTTATCTAAAGGTTTCAATCTAGAGGAAATTAAATTAGTTATAGAGGATATTGAGGATGAATGGTATATTCAGAGATTAAAGGAAGTACAGGATACGCCGATCAAGTTTTCTACCTGGAAAGTGGACAATGGACTTTTGTATAAGTATAGGAATGATCCATTACTAGATCCCATTAGTTTTCCAGAAGAAGGTTGGAGGTTGGTTGTACCCTGCGATTTTAAACAAGACGTTCTGATAGAGGCACATTGTAACTTCACTTCTGGTCATTTGGGTTTGGGAAGACATATGATAGAGTGGCTAGAGAATATTATTGGCCGGGGATGTGGTATGAAGTCTGGCGTTTCGTGCAAGAATGTGAAGTTTGTCAGAAGTATAAATCAATGCAATCCGGACCTATCGGTCTTATGGGAAATAGAATAGTGGAACGTCCATGGGCGGTGGTGGCGGCAGATTTAATGGAGTTTCCTCTGAGCAAGAGTCAAAATAAATATCTTATAGTATTCCAGGATCTGTTTACCAAGTGGATAGAGGTTAAACCTGTACGCAAAGCTACTGGTCAAGCGGTAGCAAAAGCGTTCGAAGAGTTAATTTTATTGTGGTGGGAAACACCGGACTACTTGTTGACAGATAATGGTAAAGAATTTATTAATAAGACTTAAGGACACATTGGAGGAATTTGGAGTTAAACAAGTTACGACGCCACCGTATCATCCACAGGCGAATCCAGTGGAAAGAATTAATAGCACTCTGAAAACCATGATTTCTTCGTACGTTGGTAAAAACCATAGATTATGGGATGAACATATAGCGGAATTGAGGCATGCGCTTAAGACGGCGATTCAGGCAATGACGAGAGTATCTCCGGCGTTTTTGAATTATGGGAGACAGCCTCAATTAATGAAATCATGGCGAAGAAGGGTGGAGGATAAAGGAGATGTTGTGCCATTAGATATGGAATGATAGAATGAAAAGATTAGATGCTTTGAGAGATTTAGTAGGTCAACATATAGAAGAAGCACGATTGAAACAGGCCGGTCATTATAATAGGGGTAGGAAACCAGCGGAGTTTAAGGTAGGGGATTTGGTATGGAGGAAGTTATATACGCTGTCAAAAGGTGTTGATGGTATATCCTCCAAATTAAGTGGTAAATATGATGGCTCGTACAAGATTCGGGAGAAGAAATCGCCCTTGGTATATATTTTGGAAACTTCAGATAAGCGGAAAAATGCCAAAGCGTACGTGAATGAGTTAAAGAAATATATTGCTAACCGGGGTAGAGGTTTTCAGGTTCCAGATGGCGGTATGGCGGATGGAGGAGTGTACTGGTTTTGTCTAAATGGTGGTGGTGTGTATTGTATTGTCCAGTAAGTAGAAGTTGGGGTCTGTTTCGTCTGTGACGTTTTGTTTAGGGAGGGGGAAGGTGGAAATTATCTGCTATAATTTTTATTGGTTTATAGGTTATAGAGGAAAATGACGGCCTACACTCTTTCGTGGTCCGACGAGTTGGAGCAGGAGATCCTGCGGGAGCGCGAGCTCGAGGAGATACGCGAGCAGCGGCGTCGGAGCCGGCCGTCGTCAGACATGACGGCTACGGCTGATATCTGGGCGAAAAGGGTGGAGGAGCTGCGGTTGGCGGAGGAGGCCGAACGCAAGTGGTTCTCGGGTCCGTCCTCGGGAGCTCCGAAAAACCTTCGGCGTCCGCACTCTTCGTGCCCTCCACCAGAAGTGGTGGAGGTGGCCCCGACAAGAATGCTCTACCTCCCAGGAGAGGTCGGGAGCGCGCCAGGGGAGAGTGTGGCGGTCGAAGAGTCTCGGAGGGCGGTGGAGGAGCTAGAGGCTTTGGTGGGTTCGCCGGTAGAGGAGGTTGCCGCTTCGGCGGCACCGGTAGAGGTAAAATAGCTAGATAGATAGATAGGTAGATAGATAGATAGATAGATAGACATATTAATTGTTTCTTTTAGGACACTCTGAAGATCACTATCTCAAATGAGAGGGCCTTGGGGTCGGAAGTGATGGAGGTGGCGGCTGAGGCGTTCCCCATGTTTCGGGGAAAGAACGGGAAGAGGAGGCGCTACAATCCCCGGCGGCAGCTCACACTGGATGATTTTGAGTCGAGCATTGAGCTGCCGACCCGGGGACGTTCACCATCTCCGTCCGGAGTTCCGGAGAGGGAGGCACCACTGCACGAGAGGTTCGGGTACACCCCAGTACCTTTCTTCAACCCGAGGGAGGCTCGAGTGCGGTGGGAGGCCGAACTCAAACGGCCTAAAAAGTCTCCGGCGTGGACTGGTAAATAACTTGATTATTGTAGAGGATTTTGGGGAATGGTGGAATAAATATGGTGGTTTTTTGTTTTTTGGTTTGTTTCAGTTCTGCAGTCACGCCTTGAGGGGAGATTGGAGGAGGAACCTCCAATGGTGGAGGTTAGGTCTCCGAGGGTGCTGCAGTCTACGGGGGCGGTATCGCGGACTCCCCGCGAGGGGAGGGGCACCCGGTGGGGATCACCGGTCAGATCGGGGATGCCTACGGAGCGTCCTATTCTCTCTGGGGCATTGTTTGGGGATTTGAGGCCAATTCCCACCGACCCGGAGGTCGACCCTCCCTTCGGGTCGTGTTTCAATTGTCAAGACCAAGGGCACCGTTGGGAGCGATGTCCTAGAGAGAGAAGGCGTTTCTGCTACAATTGTGGTAGAATGGGCACCGATCTGGTGGACTGCGCGCGATGTGGGCAAGCCCACAGAGTTTATCTGGAGGGCCAGAGAACCCCCAGGCCATCGGGGGTGGCCCCCAGAGCCCCGACGTACCCTCGGAGGCCTTCATTTGGAGAGGAGGAGTGCGGCCTACCCCCTTCGTATGAGGAGGCGGCCAGACAGGCCCGGATGGAGGGACGACCGAGGAGGGAGGTGCCCTCCACCATCACCTTCGCATCTACGGTCACGGCACCATCCAATCAGGGCGTTGGCCCTGATTATGTAGAAGCTATCCGGCAACTGGCGGAGGCGCCGGCCGAAATTCGGGCCCTATTATTAGCGGCTTTGGCCCCAGGGCCACGTTAGGGTTGTTTTTTTGTTTTTTTTTTAATAAATGGTTTTTTATTTTGAAATGGTGGTTATGTTATTCAATTGATTGGTCAAGTCTATCTATCTAGCGGATTTTTGTGGTGGATTGGAGGATTTCTTGTTATTTCAGGTTTTATGGAGTGATACAATTTGTTATAGGATTTCATCTTGTAGAGGTTGTAGAGATTATGGAGAAAAACTTGGATATTCAGGTATATCCAAGGTTTTGTGGGGGTATTGCGACGTAGCAATAATTATTAAAAGTTTACACTCAATTTTCGAATCAACAATTTTTAAATGAAAATCATTTGTAACATACTCGCGTTTATGCTTAAGTATCCCTCATACTTATAAAACTTGAATTACAAAAATTGGAGCATTTTCACTTTTATCAATTCACAATCCTGCAAGTGACAATTATCAATCTAGTCTCATTATCCCAAGAAGTAACCCTTTCACTTTTGCAACTCAAATTTAAAT
The DNA here is from genome assembly GCA_018906965.1 of Philotrypesis tridentata. NCBI lineage: Eukaryota > Metazoa > Arthropoda > Insecta > Hymenoptera > Pteromalidae > Philotrypesis > Philotrypesis tridentata. The sequence goes on from JACCIB010000219.1 coordinate 29,110, forward strand.
TATTGAAAGCAGCGTTTTTTTCTACCAAGCATATGGCTTGCACATGCTCAGCTGCCGGAAGCACCCTTCACTTTCATAAATTTTTTCACCATAGATTTTGATACCAACATTTTTTCAACCCATACTCTGCATCACGCGTTTCAGTATACGGCATTGCTGTTGCAAGTCTGTTTTAAAAAATTGGTTGCCTTGCTCTATGCGTTATCGTATGTGTTAATAATGTCGCGTATATATTGATTGTAGAGACGCACTGTTACGGCTGAAAACTCCTAGAGTACTATACAAATTACAAAATCGTATTCTGGTTCATTTTAATGTTTTAACCGATCCTGAGTCGAAATACAATAATATGGTCGAATAATATTGCCGATTTTCGCAGCTTTTTTGCGTGAAAAGCAACGAAAATCGAGGTGAACTTTCGGCCACAGTCGTACACACGTCTGCTTTATCGGGAAGACTTAGTCTTCTCGATAAAGAACAGTGTGTGCGACGATTGACGAGTTCATTTCAATTTTTAGAACTTTTCTGCACGAGAATCGAAGAGAATTCTCGACAAAAGCCAGACATGGAGGTGAATTCTCGGTTAAAGTGACACGCATGTATAATTCGTGGAGAAAACTCAATCTTAATTAGTAAAAATAGTGAAAAATTGAAAATTTAGTTTTAATAAGTGAGTTCAATATTCAGTACACTTGTGTAAGGGCCGAATTTGACCTATTCGGGCCACTAGGGTTCGTACAAATAATTTAGTTTATTTGGGAGGATATCTTTGGTTGAGACCTTATATTGCAAGTATAACTATTAATAAATAAATTTTAATGGACTTTAAGTATACCTGACCCTAGTGTTGGTTCTTTGGCACCTTCTTACCTTTGTTGTTAAACCCAAAATCCAGTTGGATTCTGCCGATTCTGTGGACGCTCTTACCAGAAATGCGGACACTCTCTAAAATGTGGACACGCTAAAATGCGGATCTATTTTCGATGAGCGGACACGATCAGGTGTGCGGACGCTTCTGGCGACAAATGTTCATACTTACGGAAAAGTGCAGATACATTTATCAGTAGCTGCTCACAAATGCGGACACGCTATAGAAACACGGACACACTGTTGATGGCAATACAGATGTGGCTGATAAAGTACGCGGATGCTTTCTGGTCCCTCTACTTATTACTAGTCTTAGTTCTTTATGTTGAAGTGTTTTGTTAGCATGGAAAGGGCGTCTAAGTTAATAGTAATGAAGTAATCATCTAAATTATTATCTTATTCTTTCTTATGTTTAATTGAGCATCCAGACAGAGATTCTAAGTTTTACAAAGGTTCAGTTAATCATACAATCGTACCGTCCTAGTCTAAGTTTGTTCGTTTGATGAAATCCTACGCCAGTTGTTACAATAGAGTTCTAATTAGACTTACGTATTGTGACGGGGATTCCGTCAAGACCGGATTAAGACGACTAAGTTTTATACTCGGGGGTGTTTTCAGAATTGCAGCCAGTTAGTCGAGTAGACAGTTTGTAACGCAAGGCTAGCAGCAGCACGTGGCGAGAGCAAGAGAGAGGGAGATACAAGACTGAAGCAAGCGAGCCACGAGGCGAACGCGCGGGAGCGACCGCCGCTATGTTGGCGAGCTAGCGACCGACGAATGCGTGAGAGAAAGATAGTGTGTATAAGAATGTGCGCTATAGACTAACAGGAGTGAGTGGAGCTACCGTGCTGCAGAGTACATGCTATTAGGAAGAAGTGGAGGGCTACGGCTCAATCCACAGCGTGCGTGCGAGCGATATAAAATTGTGTAAGTGTGCCGAGTTACCATCAAATATAAGATTGCCTTTAAAAGAATGTAAAGCCAGACATAAGCGATTAAGAAGTTTGAATTTCGCGCGCCTTTAGGAGAAATGTGCAAGGACGAGGGAGCATTAGTATGCTATATTGTATGATTATGCGATATTCTGATTGGATGATGCGAGCGATCTAACGAAAAACGTGCGAGCGAGATAGAGACAGACGCCGCGAATCGGTAGAGATGCCGAACGCCGACGAGCAAGTCAGTATCCATTGGGCCTTTTTGAAGAGCAGAGTAAATAGAGAAAAGCAGAGCCAATTCCCCCTGTGTGCACAACCGAACAAAAAGTATTATTTCTTTCCGTGTGCGCTCCTACAGGGTTCGAGACAGCACCAGAACGCGAGGAAGAGCTGAGCAGTTAGAGACAGGTAGAGTAGTTTTTCATTCGATTATCACCGAGAATTACTGCCCGTGATAGAGCCAGCCCGCGTGCAGAGACGGCGATCTCGCCCGAGGACAAACGGCACGTTCACGAGAATATAATCTCGGAATCTCCGATTCTTTATTACTTTAATAAACTATTGAGTTCTGTTTTTAAATCGAGCGTATTATTATTTATATTGGATTATTCGATTAAGGGTCCAATATTCATAATTAAAAACGAATTTGCGATTTGCCTTTTAGGTGTTATCACGAGGTGAGCGGCCTCCTACAGGGCGATTAAACCACCACATCACAGTATATAACACGTACTGTCAATCAAAGCGTCCTTCTCTCTAGTGCGAGTGTACCGATCTTACAATTACATGAACTAGTCATGGCAGGCGTTTAAACTTATCTGCGGCTTTACCCACTCACGCCAGATATACTTGGCAGTCCTTTCGTCACAGAGTACTACAATTGAGATATACCCTTAATCGGAGCAAATAAGCCAGCTTGCCTGCAGAGTTCAGTTGTGTATATTCTTCTGCAATAACTCGAGATAGACGGCTAGTCTTCAGCGGCAAGTTGAAGTAACGATAACAGCTTGCTTTACTGCGTGTGACGAGGTTAGACGATCACCGGTACCTAATCTGGTCGTGAAAGGTGCTGCGCTGATCGAGTCGAGGGCTTATATATTTATAAAGACTCGACCCCCGATCAAGGCAGTTACTGAATAATAAAAATGTGGGGATGCCCGTAACCAACCAACACTCGCCACCGAAAGAAGGATTACAAAAGGTGTATACGCGACGATACATACGAGAATGCTGAGTCGTCTTAAAACGCCCGAATCTTGGTGACTGTTGCTCAACCAACGCACGAGGCAGATATATTGCAATATATCTACCGTCAGCATACACACACACACTCACACTAGTCATACGCTATACATGACGAAATCGGATAATTAACAAACCAATCGTGGGATCTTATACCTAAGCATATAGTCTTGATGTCTTCTTTGAAAGCAGATCGAATACCAAGAAGAACTAACGGTAAAGCTTTAATCCAATCGATGTCGGAATAAGCCATTATTGCGCCTTTTAAATGAAGATGTTCGATTATACCATTTGCGGCAGGATGCCAGCTTGTAGTGAAGTTATGTCGGATACCAAATTGACATCCAACAATTTAAAAATCCGTGAGTCATATTTTTTGCAGTTATATTCTGTAAAGGATAACCCTCGGGCCATCGAGTAAAACGATCGATGACAATCAAGCAATATCGAAAAGAATGTGCAGATGGAAGTGGACCAATCAAATCGACGTGTATGTGACAAAATCTGTTCGTGGGTGTTTCAAATTTACCGAAAAAAACATGAACATGACGAGGAACTTTCAATCGTTGACAATCGTTGCAAGCACGAGCTCAATTTCTACAATCTTTATTAACAGAAGGCCAAACAAAACGACCACTAACTAATTTAGAAGAAGCTTTGACACCGGGATGACTTAAATTATGAAATCTTCTTCAGTGACTGGTATTTGTAGATATGCCTTGACTAAGTCAATTTTAGAAAACTCTGTACAACCATCAGTAAAGAAAGTAACATCATAAATGTGGCGAACAGGATAATGATCAGGAATGGTTCGAGCGTTGAACACGCGAAAATCACCACAGGGACACCAAGATGATTTACCTTTTGGTGCCAAATGTAATGGAGAAGACCAGAACTTTCGGATGGGAGAGTTGTACCGTACATCAAATTCTTTTCGAGCAATTTTTAATTTTTCAGGATTTAATCGATGAGCTTTATTTGTAACCAATAGACCAGGAGTCATACGAATGTGATGAACCGTTTCATGTTTAATGAGAAGAGTACGACGAAGTATCTTGAACAGTTTTGATGCTAATCTTGGACGAGTAGAGGGGGTAACTCGCTGCTTCAGTTTCGGAGCAGCTCCGCTCACATGTATAAAAGAGTGCGTGATTTAGAGAAGAGGGTTCATTTCTCCACCGAAGCTAGAGCTAGAGGAAGCAATACGAATAGTTTACCCCTCACGTTGGCGCACCCAAACAAACCCCCAACTTGGGAGGCCTGCTTGGATGTGTCATAGCGAGGGGCTCATTAACCTCGATGTTGATAAAATTGCAACGGTAGACACTTGTCGATAAATGTTTTGTCTATAATTTTTTAAACAAAACATTCATTGACAATTATCTCGTCCTTGCAATTTTCACAAGAGAGAGAGAGAGAGAGAGAGATAGAGAGAGAGAGAGAGAGAATTCAAATATTTTTCAATTTTAAAAATTTTTTCGATTTACTATTGTTTTCGACGCTTAAGTTGGGTTGGGTTTGATTTTGAAAATTATCAATCCGCATGTATTATTTTTAAAGAATGTTGCGTTAACATAGTTGAATCGGTTATTGTTTCGAAGCTTTGTATACTATATGTTTGAGAAAGATAGTTCTCTGGCTCTTTTGTTGAATATCTTAAAAAAACCGCTGCCAAGTCCCTGGCACTAAGCTTCCTCCTAAATAGTGTTTTTTCACATGCATAAATATATATCAAATTGTACATCGAAATGTTCACAATATAAAAACTAATTATTTTTCACATAATTACGAAGAAATTAAGCCGCTGATCATCGATAAATACCGGTTATTAGATGAGTTTTTAAAAATTTATTCAAAAAAAAAAGGAATGAACCTCAATATCTCGTATCCTCATAAGTTTCATAAGTTGCGTAAACATACAGTTTAAGGTATGGGCATAATGTACTATTTTCCTAAATTTCAAGTGCATCGAAGCATTTTTACTCTTGTAATTGTTGGAGAACCGAAAAACGTTTTTTTCAATTTTCTAATTAACTAACAAGAAAATTAACGAAAAATTTTATCATCATATGTCTTTAAACATTCTACGTAAATATGCATTTGTTCAAAATAATTGGCTGATTAGTTTTCAAGTTGGAAGTGCTTTTACATAAAACATGTTTTCATTCATAACCTAGAAACTAGAGCAGCTACCGGAAAACTTTTTTGGTTAAAATGTAGACATTTCCATTCTCTTAAGGAAAATTTTGGTTTCATTTAAAAATATTCGATTTTACTTTTAAAATATAAAATATAAAAATTCTATGAAAACTTAAAATTACCATAATTTAAAGACGGATCGATAAAATGAAAAACGCTATCTTTTGCCGCTTTTGTACAAGAAAAACATATCCAAAAAACTTACTTGCAATGAAATCCGATAAGCAGAAGCTGAGATCTAGCGGTATACATACGTTATTACATCCAGACGGACATTCTCTATAAATGCTCGATTTCACTTCCAAATGTCTTAGAATCTCATTTTAATTATTTTTAAGCAAACTTGTAAAAATCACTATCACAAAGCTTCCTCTTGGAGGAAGCAAAAATTTTACTGATATAAACCTTTGCAGTAAACTATTAACAAATTAAAAAATAATCAATCTCTTCGAATAATTCTTTGTGGTTTTTACAGGTTGGCACGATTACGAAGAAATTGACCTGCTGATCATCGCTAAAGAACCATTATTCACTGAGGTGTAAATATTTGAAAATTTATTCGAAAATTTCAAAAAATATAAATATTACAGATCCTGATAAGTTTTATAAGTTGCGCAAACATACAATTCAAGACATGTTAAAAATGTACTATTTTTCAAAATTTCAAGTCCATCGAAACCATTTTACTCGTATAATCGATGGAGAACCGAAAAACGTGTTTTCCAATTTTCTAAATAACCATTCTGGGAAATGAGATTTGAAAAGTATTTCTTGCCCGGCGTTGTTTATTAAAATATTTAGTGTCTTAATGGTATCATAACCTATTATACACGGTTTTATTAGTTTTGGTATTACTATGTTTATTATTTTTGTCTTTATTTGATTTATTTTTGTACTTAGTTGTACTTGTAATTTTATGCGCGTGGATTTAGTGCTTGTCGCGCTATTTATTGTTTTGACACTTATCGGTAACGTAGGACATTTTTTGAATTTCTCGAGGTTCTGATAGTAGAATTCCTCGGATATAGCAATGACCTCGCTACCTGAGTCGATAAGAGCATTTATTTTTGTGATTTCGATTTCGATCTCTATTTCAGGACAGTGAATAACTATGCAGTGACCAAAATGGCTTATATCGCGTAAAAGTTCCTCCCAGGGATCTTCCATTATCTTCCATTAGCGATTTTAGTTACACTTCGACTTTTGATTGAAAGCGCGTCGTTGTTAAGTGTAACTAGTTCTCGTTTTTTTAAAAGTTTTAAGAATTTCTTACGGGTCTGCTTCAAGACTGAATTTATTGTTTGAATCTCGTTTTATCAGAGAATTTGCCCCCCCCCTTCTTGCGGAGCTTGTTTATTTTGATTTGAATTATTAGATATTGTTTAAATGTGTTTTAGCTTATTTTGTCATGATTTACTCGGTGCTTTATTTTTCAAGTCATTGGAGCTTTCGTCCATTGTGTTATTTTGACTTTTTTCATTTTTATTTGAAGAATCATTTGTGTTACGGCGCTTTTTATTAATGTCGTTATCATAGTCTATCAGTATTTCTAGAAACTCGTTGATATTTCTAATTATTTGTGACGTTATTGTTCTACGAATTTCGCGTTCAAAATGATCTGCGATTTTTCGAATCATTTCTTCATCTGATATATTTATTTCTAGATATCGAGCCATGTTGCACATATACGGTGCATAACTAACTTACTTGTATTTTTCCGGGTAGTATTAACCGTATTCTAGTTTTGTAGATTTTTTGCGCTGGATATTCCGATTCCAGAATCTCTCTTTGAAAGTAGTCATAAATTCATTTATTTAATAAGATGCTTCTATCGCTCGAACTGTGTGAATGGTTAGGATTGAGAATTTATGCATCTCTTCGAGCAATTTCGGACTTTTTATTTTCGCCGACGTTTCGAGCCCGTGGGGCTCCTCATCAGGACTACAAGCCAATTTTAACAATAAATGTACAATACAAAAAGTTTAAATTTAAATATAAAAATTAATATGAAGTACAAAAAGTTTTAAAATTAAATTACAAAAAATGTAGTTACCTTAATTGTCACAAAATGGGTTTAAAAAGACATCTATGTTACAAGAAACACAATGGTCACGAGATGATCGCTGCAATAACCATATTTAAATTAGAACAAACTGACGACAACAAATTTAATAATAATTATTAACCTTACTTTCGTACAATTACCGACGCGACAATGTTTTCATCGGTCATTGCTCCCAGTGAGAAACGGAGCCACCGCTAGCCGAGCCGCCCGACCTCCGCCGCGCCAGGACCTATGAGGACTCACGATTGTATTCATAAGTGGACGTTGTAAGGATAGTTGGAGAAGAAAGAGATAATTGAATGCAATAGATGGATGGTGGAGGTTCTCGGTATAATATATTTATTTATTAGTGATTATAACTATTACTAGGTACCTAATAACGGTAGAAACGTTTAAAGTCATATAAAAGAAGTTTGGACTCGCAATTGTGGCGCAAACTTCGGTGCTGCAGTACAGGCAGATTTCTATTACTCACATTTATTTTTCTTATTGGCTTTACTTGGGTAAATATTAAGTTAATGATACGATTTAAAACATATTTTCTTTGTTGTGTTCTTGACAATGAATGTTTATTACATATTATTCACTTTTCCTATGTATAACTAACGTAATCGGCTTATAAACAAATTAATTCCACCAATTTCATGAAAAATTTAAACTTAATCATTGTTTAATATTATTTATTACTATTTTAAATTAAATAAGAGTATACAGTTCATTAGCACTTACCTTTCGCTTTAAAATAAGCTATTAAGAAGCTCAAAATTATAAAAAGAACCAAAGATTTAGGGAAAATAGTGCGCGCAGAGCGTTAAGTAGTATACATTTTGCACTAATTTCGAAAATTTCAGCATCTAGTAAACTTTTTAAAAATTCAAAATCCCTTGCAATCGTTGGAATAAATGCAATTAATAATATTTAATTTCATATTTTGAACTTTAGTAGGTAATTTTTTGCGGCGAGTTAAACAATTAAATTGTTAATAACAATTTATCCGACCATTTTCAGTCCTATCACCCTTGGTATTCGTAGTCAGGAGGCAAAAATACATAGGAATCGCCTTGGTGATACCATGGCACTCCATCGGCTACGAAAACCTACTTTGCTCCTAGACTATAGTATTTGTATTATGATTGCATAATAATATAAATAATAAAAATTAATTTTAAAGGAATAGTCGCCGAACAATTAATTGTTTATTTTAAATTAGATAATTCACAAGTTTTCTCCGAGTAACTGAGCAGTCAGCGTCCCAATTTTAGCAGGGGGGTTTCACGTGAGTTCATTCACGAGTTTGGTTAATCTTCACGAGTTACTAGCGAGTAACTCCTGAAAATTACTTTTCACTTCACTTGGTACTTTTTACCAGAGATATAGAAGTACCTACTAAAAGTAATTCGATTTTAATTTATCCGCGACATACTTTGATTTATTCGCCCGGTACCCCGGACCATCTAAAATCTGAATAATTTTTCATTAAATTGTCTTTTACAATCTCTCGCTTTTTTTCTTTGCTATTGCGCGAAGGCGAGGGCGTTTCAATGTCCATCCTGCCAGGATACCGGATTTTTAAAAGAATAACTTGCTGTTTCGCGTTTTAATTATTATTTATAATTCAGCTTTTAATTAAAGCGGTTAATTAAACTACTCAATGATATTAGGATATTCAAGAACAGGGGGGTACAGCCATGTAAGATATCTCGAGCTTTTGAATTCCTCTTTTGTCGTTCAAGGTTACACGATCAATGAATCAAAGACCTAGAATTTCAACTTGCGTTTATCTAAAATTGGGTTAATGAAATATTAATAGAAAATTTGGTTCTCGAGAACAATTTAAGTAGTAACCTTGAAAAACATGTTTCTTATATTAAACAATTACATGGTAATTTTAAAATAAGCAAGGATAGCCTTTTAATTATCTCGAAAGAATTGTTTGATATTAAGAAAAAATTATTTAAAAATTGTAATTTTTCAAAATGGTTCGAGACTGTTATCCTTACGCAAAGGAGGGATTAACGAGCAAAAGCATCGCGGAAGAATTAAACTCTACAATTCAAGACCTAATTATTACAGATGATGACGCTAATCAGTCTATTATTGATAGTAAATCTCGTCAAGCAAAATTTTATAAAGACGTACATGATTCAATTCAATATTTACTAGAAAAAACGGATGAGGTTGCCGATAGACTAGATAATATTGAAAGCGCGGCAAAATCAACCGAAGCGCGAGTTACGGAGTTTGAACAAAAATATTGTGTTAAGTGAAGATTGCAATTCCATAAGAGAAAGATTAAGTGAGTTGGATGCTACTCTTACAAGTAAAATTGACGACGCTTACTTAACGAAATTAGAATACAAATTAATAAAAGTTATCGAAGACGAGGTTATCAATCTACTTATGACCTAGTCAACCGAGCGAGTGATGCCGTATCTGACGTTATACATAAAGAAATTGCTAGGTATGATAAAAAGTTTATAGCATGCTTAAAATTAACGTGTGAGAATGTAGATGTAAAATTTAATGTATTAAATACGTCTTATGAAAATATAGTGAGTTCTATCCTCACAATTCAAGAAAAAATGAAAGAAAGTGATGAAGATAGAAACGAATTTTTAAATTATTACTGGGACGTAAAATATACGATTCGATCTCGTAATATAGTTACACGGGATGAACTGTTTGACTTATTAGCGTTTAAAGATAGTTCACCTGGTTAAAAAAAACTTTCACTTGACGCAGATGTTGAAGCTCCGCAGCCCGTCATTAAAACAAACAAACAACAATCAAACCAAAATGAAAATGTACGCATGCATCACCAAAGGAATCACCGTATCCCAATCCTACTTACTAGAAGCCTTATTTCTTATGAAATCAGCTAAAATTGCATGACTTCTTTCCAATGAATCCTGAGACTGCGGACGATACACCGTACTTGTATTGAGTCTAAATTGAAAAATCTCTAACAATTCCGTTAGTAATTTATTTTGGAAGCTTCTACTTCCATCACCCAAAATAATCTTAGGCACACCATATTGAGCGATAAGGTCTCTCGGTAAAAGCCTTTATATTGCGCACTGGAACCGCTAGACAAAACTTCGAAAATAGACACTGCATTGTTAAGATATGCATTGTTAAGATTTCCATCACTAGTTTTGCATAAAGGTCCAACAGTATCAATGGCTACCTTATAAAATACTTCGCTAGGAGTATCAGTGATTACCACAGGTTCTCTAGTCTTTACTCTTACTAACTTCTGCTCTTGGCAAATTTCACAACGTCTAACAAAACCCTATAACCCTATAACCCTATAACCCTTGTTAATAGTATCTTTCACATATGCTTCTATAGGTATTACCTATACCTCTATGTCCACCAAGTAAACTATTGTGATAATCGCGGAGAACCGTCGGTCTGCATTCTGCTGGTAGAGTATGACATGTACCCAAACAGATTGTAACAAAAATTTTCAAGTTACCAATACTTGACTTAATCTTTTTAAGAAGAACACCTTTATGTAAACTATTTGTCAGCTCACTTGTACTAGCCATTCTGAAGGATTTTAATTTTCGTTACGTACAATAATCGTTACATACAATTATATGTTGTTTCATCTTTTGCGATTTACTTATCCAGGAAGTGGAAGGCAATCCTAACAGAAAGGTCTATTTGATGATGACTGCATTTACTATTATAAACTACATTAGTATTATTGTATGTTGATTTTTCAATCTTATCACCTTATAGGGATAAAAATAACAATTTATTCGAAAGACTGCACATCGAAGCCTTTACAACTTCTTCCTGTAAAAATCGGTGTGGCATATTAATTAATTTTTATTGTACATATTGTTTTTCGTATTTAAACGCTCATTCTTTTATTTATGTTAACACGATTGGTTTTTCTAAAAGAAACTTGCCAATTTATTTATTGATATCACAATTTTCTTTTCTGAAAATTAAAATTGGAATTTTCGTAAAATCAAATGAATCAGTGAAGGGATACTAAAAAAAACGGTTATCAGTTCAATGGATCCTTAATATGAAGTTGTTTACGTACACATATATTTTATTGAAGAGAGTTTTAGATTTTCCAAGTTGATGTGTATAAAGTCTTGTCAAGGGGTTCGAAAGGCTATGGAGAGTTTGAAAACCTTTAATTTAGAAGATAGAATAAACACTTACAATTTTGGCTACATAAGGATTGTAGTGAGTTTGAAAATTATTCTACTGCCTACCTTTTACCTTGAAAAGGTTTTATTTTTTTTGGGAGGGGGGGTATATAGGGTTATAGGGATGGTTATAAGTTATTTTATAAGTAATTAACCTATAACCTATAAATATTATAGGTTATAAGTTCTTTTATAAGTTATTTCATGTATAGAGCTATGAGTGATATAGGTATATATTTTGCAGGTAAAAATGAGGTATTTTGTATACATTTCAAGCAGAAAAAAATTTTTAATGAAAAATTAAAAATCGAATTTTTTGTGAATCTGATATTTTCTATATTTTTCATGATTTAACCCAGGCCTGACCCCTTAAGTAGAACATCATTGGAGTAAACGAGGCAAAGGTCTAACCAGATATCCGAATGAGCAGTATGATGAGTTGCACCAAAAAATACAGAAAAAAGAGAGCTCTCATCAATAATGGTCCGGAGAAAGGTCGCACCTGCTCCATGAGAGTACTGGTTCGCATTAAAATCACCCATTATTACCTTAGTAGAATAATCGTTCATAACAAGTGTTATCTGATCAGAAAATCAGTGCCCAGTAGAAATGGTAAATGCGGAGGCCGATACACAATCCCAAGAAAGATCGGGTATGTGCCAGAGGAACTCACTTCACAGAACAGATAATCGGCTTGCCTGGCTTCCCAGTCCAAACACCGTCTGATGAAGAGATTTGCGTAACAGTCAGAGAGTCACGAACAAAAAGGACCACACTTCCACCATGATTATTTCTCTCTGGTCTAATCAGATTATAACCGTCAAGGAAAACGATATCTGTCATCGTAACGTATAACCAGGTCTCAGTGACGGCTATTATGTGAAAAAATGGGCTAGTGGACAGAAAACGAATGATCATTCCAATATGACTCTTCAGACAGTTCGCATTGAAATGACAGGCCCTCGTGCTAGTACACAGAGAGTCAGAGGGAAAAGGAGAGTGGGAGAGGAACATACTAAGGTCAGACGAACGAGAAGCAAGCGGGACAACTTTAACAAAATTACTTAAATCTAGACTTTCGCTATAAAATAATTTAGATCCTTTTCGCACCTTACAACTGTTGCACGCTCATCACCCGTAGCCCTAATATAGATCACACTATTACGCATATAGCAGAAAAGACCCTTATCTCTAGCCACACTCAGAGCTGCCATTCTAAGCCTTTTTAAATTGCCAGGCAGAATTTCATTAACATTAATAAAATCATGTGCGCACAATATATTCTCCTAACTCCTTAGAGAATAGCTTGCCCTTCTTTATCTTCGCAGCAATCTTAGACCGAACCAAAGAATTATAACAAACAACCAGAGAATTATAAACATTACACTTGGACAAGTTTTGGATTCACCAGTAGCAGCAGCAGTGCTATCCCAAATTCCATCTCCATTTCCATCACCATTACCATCGACAGGGGCATCAACAGGGGCAGCAGTATAATCGACATCAGTGTCAGCATCAACGGCACCAAACATGCATAACATGCTAGTAGCAGAGACTATGTCGCGCAGAGGAACGGAGGAATCCAAAAATGAAATAACAGCATGAATTAGTTACCTCAAGACAGTACTATCATCTAAGTCCAAACCAGACACAATAAGCTGCCTACGCATGACTTCCTTGTTCTTTTGGATGATGTTGACCTTCCTGGTGATAGCTTTAATCTGAGCTGCAGCCTTACTGGTAAAAACATTGCTTGTAGATGCACCATCCGATCCATCTCTATCAGCCATGGCCTCAAGTATAATAAGCCTCTCCATGATGTCCAATACGTCAGACTCGACCTCCGAGATGCGCTCAAGCAAATTAGAAAGCAGCTCCAATTTATCTTCGATCAGCTTAAGCCGATTCTCAATCGCAGTTCTGGACTCAACAAGAGCATTCTACTTCTTCTCCATCCTAATCTAATTCCTATTTACAACATCCAATTCATTTAGTTTAATTTCTAGCACATCTTTAAGGGTATCATCAGTGGACCTTTTGGTAGACATGCTGGATTGAGAGGAAGTAGCTCACACTGTAGACTTGGTGCTGTTTAGCGTGATACGTCTAGAGGTACTGACATCAGCCATATTAACCACAGGAGCATGAAAATGCTTCTCGCTCCTCGCACAGAGCTTGAGATTACCGACCTTATTAGCGCCCTGATTGCACAATTTACAGATAGCTCCCGCATGGAGATTAAAATTGTTCTTTGACTATGGTAACAACAGTGATTAAATGTGAGCAATAGCAAAAACGCAATAACAGCGGAAAAACTTGAAAAGCCGTTAAGATTACCTATGGTCGATAAGGTAGAGGTAAGAGAGAGAGAGAGAGAGAGAGAGAGAGAGAGAGAGAGATTATTATAATAGATTTATAATAGATTAGGAAAACTGAGAGTATGATCCGGAGCTGGACAACCAAAAGATTTATCAAGATATCTTTTTTAAGTGCGACTATGCCCATATAACATATTTCATGGCATAATTTTAGCCTAAAACTTATTCTTAAAATTTGACATTTTCATCGATTTTTAGCTTGAAAATGAAGGGAAATTAAGAAAAGACGAATTCCGAATCCTACTCCGGTTTAAATCTACTCTGACATTGTTATAACATATACATGACTTTCAAAGTCGGTAATTTGAAACACAAAGGCTTCGACTTACAAAGGCGGCAGCTACTGGTGAGGTAGTCAGGGCTATGAAAAGTTGGCTCCGGGAGGAGCTAGTAAGGAAATGTAGGGGGTCGCCACGGCTGAAACAAGTAAAACGTCTGCTGGGGGATGAACCACCACGAGAATGGCTGGACACCCTGAACAAGTCAGATGGGGCTCAACTCAGGGTGGCAGTAGGGTTTCTGATGGAGCATTGGTGGTTGTGGCATACCACCTGTCCAAGATGGGACAAGAGAAGCTGCGGAATGCAGATGGTGCGAGTCAAGGGAGGAGACTACGTTGCACCTTATGTGCAAGTGCCCGGCGTTTGTGAGCACGAGACATAGGGTATTGTGGTACTTTTTGTAGATTTATATAGGAATTTATATGGACGTAGGAGTTTCGCACTATATTGATGTAGGCTGTCGATAGGAGGTTAGGATACGTTAAGTAGGTATCCTTATGGATCTCAAACATTAAATGATGAAGGAACAGAAGGAATGGCATAAAGGGCTTGACCTAAGTACCTGATCTGGTACATTCCCGAGCAAGGGCCGCCGATATCACCTCCAGGAATTTACTGATAGTGATGCCTCATGCATCCCTCAATTTCGTCATCATACATTTGAAGATAAGAATAACAAAAAAATCAGGGAAATTATAAGAAAAGCCAAGGACGAAAATATTAAAATTCTATACACAAAATTTTATCTAAAAGAAGAGGAGTAAGCATTAAGTAATTGAATTTAGCACACCATCTCTGTGAACGCTTCTTTTTTCTATATAGTATATATGGAGAAAAAGGCTGGCAAGTATAAGGTCGTTTCTTCCTATGTAAGAATTAAAGATTAATTTTATAACTTTTGATACCCTTAATGTCACAAAAATTCTAAGAGTTTACTCTATCTATACGGTTATTTCATTGTTTTAATCAAAGTTAATTTTTGAACTCTCAATTTCGAACCCTTATATGGTAAAAATTCAAATCTATCTATCTATGAAAATATTAACGCGTAAACATCTTCACGTTAAGGGTCTGTTGGTCAGACTATCACTTCTTTAATGTTACTTCTCCTATACCTTCGATTTTACATAAATTTCAATTTTAATTTTACCAAAAGAAAGTTATGATATCAATAAATAAATTGGCAAGTTCTTTTATAAAAAGCAATCGATTTGAAATAAATAAATAAGCGTTTAAAAGGGGGAGGATTATAGATATATATGTATTTATATAAACACTAATTGACCAAATTGCAGTATGTGAAAAGGTACAGTCGGGTAAAATTAAAACTTTAAATAATTGCGACTGCTGCCACGTTCTGCGCATTCTAGCTGACGTTTGGTGGCCGATCACGATGATGCCATATATACCGTGGGAGATAAGGCCGCCATTCTTCCGGTAAATTGGGCGTTGCGTGATGGGTCACAAACATGCGCAGAACGTAGCGCCAATATGTTATTATTCAAAGTTTCAATTTAACACTCTGGTACACGTAATAGAATGGTATGATGTGCCCATAATATGTGGTAATATCATGTTTGTCTAAAATTATTATGTAATTTCACAAGATTGTTTCGCATCCTGAAATCTTTGTCTTTTATTTATGGAAGCAACGAGGGGGTGTACAATCTACTCTATTTAGTAATTCAGTAAATGTATTGCTATCCTTATTTCATTAGAAAATCTATGTCGAGGACGATTATATACAATTATATATAAGATTTAAATTCTGTTGATTTACATTCATTTAAAAAAAAAACAGGAACAAATTCTATCATGTAGAACGCAATTTTTTTTTGCGGAAAAACTTGCCGTCCCGTTCTATCATAGATGATCGATGGATACCATCTTCAAATGATGCAAGGTTAACCAAAGGAACTTGTTAATGAAACACCGTTAGAAAATCTCTCAATCGATTTTTCATTCTATATGTATTTATTACTGTCCTTAACCAATTTTTGATAAGAATTCAAACTTAGTGTTGCAATCATTCTAGGCACAATTTTTGGTTATTTGTATGTATGTTTTACAAAACTCTGTTATTATTATCGGAAGATTACAGGAAGCTGATAACAATAATTGTAACTATTAGTTCATATTAAAAAATTGTTATAAAATAAATTTCTATGACTCAAGTTGGAAAATATATCAAGCTTAAAAATATTAAATTAATATTTATGTAGTTTAGCGCTTTTAGTTTTGAATCTTTACTTAATTAAAATATGGAATTCCTATTATTATTATTTCAGGCCATCGTTCTCACATTTTAAAATAATGTTTTGTGTAGTACCCATTATAGGATAATAAGACGTTAAATTAACTATATGAAACATTTTATGATATTGTAAATTACACTGACATTTAGTAGTTTATCGATCATCTATGATAGAACGGGACGGCAAGTTTTTCCGCAAAAAAAAATTGCGTTCTACATGATAGAATTTGTTCCTGTTTTTTTTTTAAATGAATGTAAATCAACAGAATTTAAATCTTATATATAATTGTATATAATCGTCCTCGACATAGATTTTCTAATGAAATAAGGATAGCAACACATTTACTGAATTACTAAATAGAGTAGATTGTACACCCCCTCGTTTACGCGTTAATATTTTCATAGATAGATAGATTTGAATTTTTACCATATAAGGGTTCGAAATTGAGAGTTCGAAAATTAACTTTGATTAAAACAATGAAATAACCGTATAGATAGAGTAAACTCTTAGAATTTTTGTGACATTAAGGGTATCAAAAGTTATAAAATTAATCTTTAATTCTTACATAGGAAGAAACGACCTTATACTTGCTAGCCTTTTACCTTTTTAAAAGGTTTATTGGGGGGGGGGGGGGTGTGCGGAAAGATTTCACTACTTTTAAATGGTATGTAATACCTAAATTACAAAGAATCATTAACATCAACTAATTAAGTTATAAATTTAAAAAATTAATGTACATATGCTTATGTATTATTACAATAATAATTATTTTTTCGACACCGTCTGTAAAGCAAATAGTTATGTTTGGATCATTATTATTCAAAAAAGAAATATCTAACGCGTAGTATTAGTTTTAGGGGTTTTTAACGCGACTCAAATAATATAGTTTATGATAAACTTGGAGATCCACGCGAAGGTTATAATCTAGCAGAAACCAACAGTAGACTAATACTTCATAGCTTCTTTATAGGGATCTCTATATCCCCATACCTTGGTGCCAACCCACTTTCGTACTATAACTATGTCTAACCTGAAGTACTAACCTACTGTTGGTTTCTGCTATAGTTTATAATCTCTCCGTGGAACTCCAAGTTTATCACAAATTATATTATTCAAATTGCGTTATAAACCCCTAAAATTCATACTACACGTGTGCAATAACGTTTAATCTAGAACCTACAAAAAGTTTCAAGTGAAAAAATGCATTTACAGATAAGATGGCATTAGGATCAAAATACTATCAATGGATTTCGCTCTGTCAGATACGTATATTTTAATTATCTTGAAATAAATTAACTTTATGATAATAGAACATTATTCTTTGTTTTGAAATAAATTATTGTTTCTCTGTTACAGGTGATTCGATGAACTGGTCGTAAAAAAGAAATTTATAAACAGCAGACTTTACTGAATCAGCCATATTTATCATTGTAAGTAATATACAGAAAAATAAAAATAAAATCCAAAACTTGTGTATATTATTTCTTTGAACTTAAACGATGAAAATACAATACTTTCACTAGCTTGTACATGGAAAAATAGAAACTTTCTTGCATCAAATATATGCAACCTTGTCTATGAACTTATAATTTTGACTTTCACATAAATACTTACACGGTTGACTTCACGCCTTTAGTGTCTAAATTTTCAGGTATGTCTACTTGAAAATCGTCTAGACCAATTTTGAGCTGTTCAATTTTGAATGCCTTATATGATAATTATTTCAAAATTGATTGATACGATAAACTTGAAATTTCTGATGATATCCCTCTGATTGGTATGTTTAATGAAAACTTAGTTATTTTCAATTTTCAGAGTGCCCGAAGTACAAGCAGTTTCCAGAATATGGGTTGACCGTCTCTTTACTCAATGGAAATACATGTTCTGATTTCTAAAAAGCAAATAGACCATGCAAGTAGTTGTTAAGCCCACAGCTTAAAGGGATAGTATAAGAACTTTTGAGATTGTACAGTTGAGTACTATTGAAATAATCATAGATTAAAAATTTCAAAATTAAAAAATTCAATTTTTACTGGGCCCTATCAAGTTGAAAATTCTTATCCTATCCCTTTGAGCGACTGGCTTGACAACTCATAAGTTCTCGATAACTTATACAAAACAAAACATGCTTTTCCCATAGGAAAAGTTTCGTTACATCTGGAAACTTAGTGGACTTGCTCTCTCAAAATTGAGAAAAACTTCTAAACCAGATGTCTTCTGAACTTATATAATAATTATAAATCTTGAAAAAACATTTTTCACATCACAAGCTTCTTAGAGGAATTCCTTCCCTTTATAACATGACAGTTGCGTAGCCACCCAATAGAAATTCTGTAAAAACTTTAAATAATACTTAAGCGATGAAAATACAATACGCACATTTTAAACCACTTGACTTCTAAATTTAGTAATCATAAATCATAAATCTTGAATATTAAAACTGCAAAACTTACGTAAACTTTTTTCACTTCACTATAAGCTTGTCACAGGAAAATTCGTTGAATTTTTGTATCTACCCTGAACGTTGTGTAACCTCCAAATGGAAAAAAATATCTGAAATAAACAAAAATAATTAAACAAAGAATCAGTTCACAAAAAATGTATTTATATTGTACTGATTTATATCGAAATAAAAGTAAATACTTATCTAATTGAATCCTGTTAGTCGTGTTTAAGTTATTATTGTTAGGTATATGTACATATTTTGTGACGAGTATCGTCACGCCGCATGCTATTTATTGAATACATATGTTTGTATATATTTGCATGTAAGGTTCTTTCAGATTTTCCCGCGCACCAGAGCTATTCGAGAGCGGATGGGTTTGTGAACGCGCCGCCTGGTGAGAGAGTGCGTGTGAGAGAGAAGCTTGTAGCGTCAAGTTAGGCCGGAGCTAGATTCGATTCGAGCATCGAGCGCGCGTGCTGTATATCAGAAAAGCGTTTACCCGGCAATATTAGCATTTTGTATTGTTTATCATTACGATCATTGCGATTACGCGAGTGAGTGGAGACATACTCTACACCGTTGCGAGAGCCTACTGTTTACCAGCTAGCTGGATCGGAGCGAGACCGCAGTTTTAGGCTGATTATTGTGTTAGCGTCCTCCGCATTTTTCTGTAAGTATCAGCTTCTCTTTTTCACTCTCACCAGCGCGTTCAACAATATTAGCTTTCTATTGACCGTGAGATTGCGTGCTAACGAAGCACACTTGTACATTTATTCTGTTGTAATTTTCTGATTGAATTAACATAATATATGCAATAGCCTTTTACCGAACGTCACATGTGTGTTTCATTTGCGAGTTTTACGTATTAGCCCTGTTTTCCTTTATCTAAAACCCACGGAGAATCAAAGTAGAATAATCTATATTTAACGTGGTCAATCCCCGTTACATTGGCGCCCATCAGTGGTTAGATTTAGCTAGAGCAGGGAATAATTTTGTAGGAAAAACTTAGTGCGAAATCGCGAGTGTTCGTTATAGGCGGATAAGCGTGCGGAGATATATATTGCGTGTATAGTATAGCGAGTGAGCGCGAACGTTGGCTTGTGTTTACATCGCGTGGCTAAACTTGTCGTCCGCGAACGTAAACATTGCGCGTTTCCAGCTATCGAAAATTTGAGCATTGGCTGAAATATTATTTCGGGAAATAAGTTTTATTCTCCCGTCGCGTGATTTATATGCTTGATGTTTAAGATTAATCAGTATACGTAATTACTGGATTAATAGTAGTATAGCGAATCGAATCTCAGATTGCAATTATATTAGGGGAGTAATTTTTTTTTAATATTATTGATTGAATAATTAATTATAAATAATTGTTTTGTTTCCCTATTAACATTAAATATTATTTTTATTATTTATGTTTATTTAATATAATTGTAGTCAAATCGACTGGTTAATTTTTTTTATATATTGTGTGTGATAGCGTGATTTTGGCGTTGCTAACAGCTATATAGCATACGCGCTCAGCTGATTGTATGTGTGCGTGTATCAGTGTATCACCGAGATAGGTTTAGATACAGGTATACTTTGCGGAGCGTATTGCAACGGCGAAGCGTGGACTTACCGGCAGGGTAAATTACTGTTTGAATTTTAAATTTGAAATTGGACTTTATTTCTCGGTGTAGGTTTATTGAATTTGAATTGAGGTTTTTGACGAAATTTTTTAGGTTATTTTGTTTGTTCGTGATACAATTTGAGCGAAATTTTTTTCAATCTAAATTTTATAGAAAGTAAACTCTTAATTCGAGTACAGCTCGATAATAAAATTTTTGTTTTTGTTGTAAATTTTATTTTGGAATTTTCTTAAGAATCGGAAAATTTTCTTTTGAATTTTTTTTTCCTTGTCTGGTCGTAGTTTTGTTGGTAAATTACATAAGTGTAATTTGGAACTGCACAGATTGTCGAACGAAGGAGGCTGTGACTGAATTAAGAGCGACACGCGAAACAGGTTATTTTTCAATTATTTAAATTTTGGTCATCGTTAGTTTATTTCTTTCGTAATTTGTCTCTTGTATATTTTTTGATTTCGACGGAAAAAAATTCGTTTAAGTTAGCGAGGTAGCATTCAAAATTTACAATGACGATGCGAGTAAATATTTTTGCGGAAGCAGATCAAGAAATCGAGAGATGGGCAATATCATTGTCAGAAGATAGACTAAATGATTTATTGCGTAGATTTGAATTGATAACGGACGAAAGTAGGTACAGTAATATGGGTAGGTTAATTAGGCGATTGCGCGGTGATTACACTGCGTATGATTTTGTGAGGACGGATGAACCGAGCGAAATCGCAATGTCGAGAAGAGACGCGACATTTCAGAGGATTATTTTGACAGAAGAAAATCTGTCTAATGAGACGAAGTCGACGACGTGGGTGAGACTTCGATTGCCAACCGCTGTAGAGTCAGAAGCATCAAATTTAGATGAAACTGATCAGCAAGAAGACATTTTAGATGATATCTTCCGGATAGAGCGAGACAGTGATTTAGAGTCTACCAGAGGGTCCATTGATGATGTTGACATTTCTGGAGTGAATCCCATGGTTACGATGGCAGAGGTGCATAATGAAGTTGAAGAAATAGTGGAACTTCAGCAGCGAAACACTTGCGAAGATAGCGTTGACGCAAGATTGGACATCAAGGGTAACAATAAGGACGACTTTGAAGATAAAGACAGGAAGCAAGATAGTCATCAAGAAGTGATTGCACGTTTGCGAGGAGAGTTAGCTGCACAGCGTGAATCGGCTAGACAATCTGAAGCCAGATGGAATGCGTATGCTGCTGGCATGGAAAAGTCTATGGTGGACCTTACAAGTTATTATTGCAAATTGACAGAAGAGGTAGAGCAGATTCGAGTTCAATTTCGAGATACGTTTGTTGTACATAGTGAACCGGATGCTCACAGTACTAAGATAAATTCTAACGTGACAAAATTTGTACCCGGTCAAGTAACAAAGACGACTGGAATGGACAGATTACCATCTCAAGAAGAACCCCAAGGTGTGTCTCGGGGGGGGGGGGGGGAGGAGAATCAGCTGCTTCGACGAGTAAGGCAGTTAATGAATATTCGTCGATGTCGAGACCAACGTATCGTGACGTTGGAAAAATTGCTCGTGAGTGGAAAATCCAGTTTGACGGTGGTAAAGATAGTTGCATTGAAGAATTTATTCAAAGAATGAAGGAATGTAGGGCGTCATCGCATTTAGATGATACGGATTCATTGAATGCGTTACTCCATGTTATGACGGACGGAGCGTTAATCTGGTGTCGACAAATGCGTCAAACTTGGAAGACTTGGAAAGATTTTTGCAGTGATGCTAGGCAAAGCTACGGTATGGACCAAGACATTCAAATGAAGTTATTAGCGGAAGCGCAAGCGCGCACACAAGGAAAAAATGAACCAGTACGTGATCACATCATGGCGATGCTAGCGATCATGAGTAGGCTTGATGATCCGCCGGAGGTTGCAGTACAGCTGAAAATGATATATGATAATATGCTGGCAGAAGTTAGAATGCAAGTGCCTCAAAGGAAAGTGAAGAATATAGGAGACCTTATCATGTTGGCTAGGAACGCTGAAAAGCTGATTCATGATAGGAATCACTATAAGCCTCCTTCATCACCTAACAGATGTTTATTGCCGAAACTGGATTATAAAGAAAAACCTGTTCGGGAGACTTCGGAGGAGACTAAAGGCGGAGTACCGGTTGCGACGATCGTGGATCCTGGTGATATAGGTGAAACTATAAAGGTGGCAGTGCGAAATGCTATTGCTGAGTTGGGGTTACTCTCAGCTTCTACTTCACAAGGGCACCGAGGTAAGAAGTCTATCTCTAAAGGAGCGAAGTCGCAAGCAAAGACGGCGACTACAGTATCTGACAGTCAATCAGGAAAGATAAGTGCTGTTTCTGAAGAGAAGAAAGATGCTCCTAGGAAGCCGAGAAGTGATCATAATAAAAACCAGGACTCTTGGGGTCCATGTAAACCTTTTGTTAGATGTTATGGGTGCGGATGGCCGCGACATACAACTAAAACTTGTCCGGAGTGCTCGCAGAAGAAGAACTCTGAGGATAAGACGGTTGAGAAGAACTCAGAAGACTCCGGAAACGAGAAAGGGAGCAAGTAGTTCGGGCCCATACTTCTCCTATTATTGTGGCGGCCTCCCAAGAAGCAAGTCCGGCTACTGAAGAAGCAGTGATGCCTATTACAGTATTTGATCCATCCAATATTGACTGCAGTCGCTGGTGGATGCCAGTGGTTATTGGTGATTTTCATTTACGAGCACTTTGTGACTCGGGAGCTGCGCGCACCGCTTTAGGTCCGATTGGATTACAGATAGCTTCAGCGCTGAAAAAAACTATTGTTCCTTATACTGGACCAGGTGCGAAACTCGCTCGTGGCTCGTGCCAATTTACGGATATGTACAATTGCCGTTCACAGTGTTAGACCAATCGCGAATCTTAAATGTTATGGTTTAAAGTGCACTTGATTCCGAATGTATACTCGGAACAGATTTTATGCGAGCATTTAACGCGATTCTTTTACCTAGAGAGAATAGATTACAAATAGAAGGTGTCACCGAATCAGTTCCTCTAGAAGTTTCTGCTCTCTCAGAAGGAGTAGCAAGCGCTCTCGCAGCCATCGGTTTGGCCGATGTAACTTCAAAACAGCGAAAACGCCTACAAGAGCTGTTAGACAGTTGGCTTCCAGCTGGGGAAGTACCGTTGGGGCGTAGACATCTGATCCAGCACAGTATTACGTTGCGTTTTCTTGTTTCGTCAATGTAGTAGACGACTCAATTAATTGGATTTTTGCCACTGATGAGGGGGTACAATACCCTGAAACGTCTGGCGTAATTAAAAACCATTTTGGCTCGAAGAGACGCATTTTTATTAACTTTCCTAACTTATATAGATGCTGCGCAAATGCAGACGATGTTTCACATACACAACAGTGTTTACATATAATCATAAAATAATCAACTTGTTTAGTTAACAGTTTCTAATTAAATATCATAACAAGTAGTATTAACTATTTAACCTAATTAGACATTTTAATTATAACAGTGAAATATAATTAAGTCGATAAGTCGAGTTTGTATTAATAATAGATTCCAATAACATAAACATGACTAACAGATCCCTCACGATTCACAATGACGCCTAAGTATTTAACTTCGTCACAGCAAAACTTACTCTTACCTCGGTTAATCGTCAACCCATCTTCCGCGATTCGCTTCAGAACTACTACTAACCAATGTAGATGTTCGTCGAAAGTCTCGGTCGTGATGATAATGTCATCCAAATAAGAAAAGGCGTACGGCTCTAATTCAGGTCCAATGAGCCGGTCACTCAGCGTTTGAAAAGTTGCAGGCCCGCCTACTACACCGTAAGGTAGACGGGTGAATTCAAACAAACCCAACCCAGATACTGTGAATGCAGTTAAATGAATATCTTCCTCCTTCATTGGTATGCTGCACTGAGGTCAATGGTAGAAATATATCTCGCCTTCTGAAGCTTACTCAAGATGGTATCCATGTATGGCAACGGATACGCGCTCGCGGTTGTAACAGCATTAAGCTTCCGATAGTCAACGCAGAATCGGTAGGTACCATCCGATTTGCGGACCATGACTACGGGGCTTGACCAGCTGCTGTTAGAACGGCGTATGATTCCCGCGTCCAACATCTCTAGAACTTGAGCATGCATCTCTTCCTCAATCTTCTTTGACACTGGATAATAACGTTGTTTAATTGGTCTCGCAGACCCCGCATCAATACTGTGCTGGATCAGATGTCTACACCCCAACGGTACTTCCCCAGCTGGAAGCCAACTATCTAACAGCTCTTGTAGGCGTTTTCGCTGTTCTGAGGTTACATCGGCCAAACCGATGGTTGCGAGAGCGCTTGCTACTCCTTCTGAGAGAGCAGAAACTTCTAGAGGAACTGATTCGGTGACACCTTCTATTTGTAATCTATTCTCTCTAGGTAAAAGAATCGCGTTAAATGCTCGCATAAAATCTGTTCCGAGTATACATTCGGAATCAAGTGCACTTTAAACCATAACATTTAAGATTCGCGATTGGTCTAACACTGTGAACGGCAATTGTACATATCCGTAAATTGGCACGAGCCACGAGCGAGTTTCGCACCTGGTCCAGTATAAGGAACAATAGTTTTTTTCAGCGCTGAAGCTATCTGTAATCCAATCGGACCTAAAGCGGTGCGCGCAGCTCCCGAGTCACAAAGTGCTCGTAAATGAAAATCACCAATAACCACTGGCATCCACCAGCGACTGCAGTCAATATTGGATGGATCAAATACTGTAATAGGCATCACTGCTTCTTCAGTAGCCGGACTTGCTTCTTGGGAGGCCGCCACAATAATAGGAGAAGTATGGGCCCGAACTACTTGCTCCCTTTCTCGTTTCCGGAGTCTTCTGAGTTCTTCTCAACCGTCTTATCCTCAGAGTTCTTCTTCTGCGAGCACTCCGGACAAGTTTTAGTTGTATGTCGCGGCCATCCGCACCCATAACATCTAACAAAAGGTTTACATGGACCCCAAGAGTCCTGGTTTTTATTATGATCACTTCTCGGCTTCCTAGGAGCATCTTTCTTCTCTTCAGAAACAGCACTTATCTTTCCTGATTGACTGTCAGATACTGTAGTCGCCGTCTTTGCTTGCGACTTCGCTCCTTTAGAGATAGACTTCTTACCTCGGAGCCCTTGTGAAGTAGAAGCTGAGAGTAACCCCAACTCAGCAATAGCATTTCGCACTGCCACCTTTATAGTTTCACCTATATCACCAGGATCCACGATCGTCGCAACCGGTACTCCGCCTTTAGTCTCCTCCGAAGTCTCCCGAACAGGTTTTTCTTTATAATCCAGTTTCGGCAATAAACATCTGTTAGGTGATGAAGGAGGCTTATAGTGATTCCTATCATGAATCAGCTTTTCAGCGTTCCTAGCCAACATGATAAGGTCTCCTATATTCTTCACTTTCCTTTGAGGCACTTGCATTCTAACTTCTGCCAGCATATTATCATATATCATTTTCAGCTGTACTGCAACCTCCGGCGGATCATCAAGCCTACTCATGATCGCTAGCATCGCCATGATGTGATCACGTACTGGTTCATTTTTTCCTTGTGTGCGCGCTTACGCTTCCGCTAATAACTTCATTTGAATGTCTTGGTCCATACCGTAGCTTTGCCTAGCATCACTGCAAAAATCTTTCCAAGTCTTCCAAGTTTGACGCATTTGTCGACACCAGATTAACGCTCCGTCCGTCATAACATGGAGTAACGCATTCAATGAATCCGTATCATCTAAATGCGATGACGCCCTACATTCATTCATTCTTTGAATAAATTCTTCAATGCAACTATCTTTACCACCGTCAAACTGGATTTTCCACTCACGAGCAATTTTTCCAACGTCACGATACGTTGGTCTCGACATCGACGAATATTCATTAACTGCCTTACTCGTCGAAGCAGCTGATTCTCCTCCCCCCCCCCCCCCCGAGACACACCTTGGGGTTCTTCTTGAGATGGTAATCTGTCCATTCCAGTCGTCTTTGTTACTTGACCGGGTACAAATTTTGTCACGTTAGAATTTATCTTAGTACTGTGAGCATCCGGTTCACTATGTACAACAAACGTATCTCGAAATTGAACTCGAATCTGCTCTACCTCTTCTGTCAATTTGCAATAATAACTTGTAAGGTCCACCATAGACTTTTCCATGCCAGCAGCATACGCATTCCATCTGGCTTCAGATTGTCTAGCCGATTCACGCTGTGCAGCTAACTCTCCTCGCAAACGTGCAATCACTTCTTGATGACTATCTTGCTTCCTGTCTTTATCTTCAAAGTCGTCCTTATTGTTACCCTTGATGTCCAATCTTGCGTCAACGCTATCTTCGCAAGTGTTTCGCTGCTGAAGTTCCACTATTTCTTCAACTTCATTATGCACCTCTGCCATCGTAACCATGGGATTCACTCCAGAAATGTCAACATCATCAATGGACCCTCTGGTAGACTCTAAATCACTGTCTCGCTCTATCCGGAAGATATCATCTAAAATGTCTTCTTGCTGATCAGTTTCATCTAAATTTGATGCTTCTGACTCTACAGCGGTTGGCAATCGAAGTCTCACCCACGTCGTCGACTTCGTCTCATTAGACAGATTTTCTTCTCTCAAAATAATCCTCTGAAATGTCGCGTCTCTTCTCGACATTGCGATTTCGCTCGGTTCATCCGTCCTCACAAAATCATACGCAGTGTAATCACCGCGCAATCGCCTAATTAACCTACCCATATTACTGTACCTACTTTCGTCCGTTATCAATTCAAATCTACGCAATAAATCATTTAGTCTATCTTCTGACAATGATATTGCCCATCTCTCAATTTCTTGATCTGCTTCCGCAAAAATATTTACTCGCATCGTCATTGTAAATTTTGAATGCGACCTCGCTAACTTAAACGAATTTTTTTCCGTCGAAATCAAAAAATATACAAGAGACAAATTACGAAAGAAATAAACTAACGATGACCAAAATTTAAATAATTGAAAAATAACCTGTTTCGCGTGTCGCTCTTAATTCAGTCACAGCCTCCTTCGTTCGACAATCTGTGCAGTTCCAATTTACACTTATGTAATTTACCAACAAAACTACGACCAGACAAGGAAAAAAAAATTCAAAAGAAAATTTTCCGATTCTTAAGAAAATTCCAAAATAAAATTTACAACAAAAACAAAAATTTTATTATCGAGCTGTACTCGAATTAAGAGTTTACTTTCTATAAAATTTAGATTGAAAAAAATTTCGCTCAAATTGTATCACGAACAAACAAAATAACCTAAAAAATTTCGTCAAAAACCTCAATTCAAATTCAATAAACCTACACCGAGAAATAAAGTCCAATTTCAAATTTAAAATTCAAACAGTAATTTACCCTGCCGGTAAGTCCACGCTTCGCCGTTGCAATACGCTCCGCAAAGTATACCTGTATCTAAACCTATCTCGGTGATACACTGATACACGCACACATACAATCAGCTGAGCGCGTATGCTATATAGCTGTTAGCAACGCCAAAATCACGCTATCACACACAATATATAAAAAAAATTAACCAGTCGATTTGACTACAATTATATTAAATAAACATAAATAATAAAAATAATATTTAATGTTAATAGGGAAACAAAACAATTATTTATAATTAATTATTCAATCAATAATATTAAAAAAAAATTACTCCCCTAATATAATTGCAATCTGAGATTCGATTCGCTATACTACTATTAATCCAGTAATTACGTATACTGATTAATCTTAAACATCAAGCATATAAATCACGCGACGGGAGAATAAAACTTATTTCCCGAAATAATATTTCAGCCAATGCTCAAATTTTCGATAGCTGGAAACGCGCAATGTTTACGTTCGCGGACGACAAGTTTAGCCACGCGATGTAAACACAAGCCAACGTTCGCGCTCACTCGCTATACTATACACGCAATATATATCTCCGCACGCTTATCCGCCTATAACGAACACTCGCGATTTCGCACTAAGTTTTTCCTACAAAATTATTCCCTGCTCTAGCTAAATCTAACCACTGATGGGCGCCAATGTAACGGGGATTGACCACGTTAAATATAGATTATTCTACTTTGATTCTCCGTGGGTTTTAGATAAAGGAAAACAGGGCTAATACGTAAAACTCGCAAATGAAACACACATGTGACGTTCGGTAAAAGGCTATTGCATATATTATGTTAATTCAATCAGAAAATTACAACAGAATAAATGTACAAGTGTGCTTCGTTAGCACGCAATCTCACGGTCAATAGAAAGCTAATATTGTTGAACGCGCTGGTGAGAGTGAAAAAGAGAAGCTGATACTTACAGAAAAATGCGGAGGACGCTAACACAATAATCAGCCTAAAACTGCGGTCTCGCTCCGATCCAGCTAGCTGGTAAACAGTAGGCTCTCGCAACGGTGTAGAGTATGTCTCCACTCACTCGCGTAATCGCAATGATCGTAATGATAAACAATACAAAATGCTAATATTGCCGGGTAAACGCTTTTCTGATATACAGCACGCGCGCTCGATGCTCGAATCGAATCTAGCTCCGGCCTAACTTGACGCTACAAGCTTCTCTCTCACACGCACTCTCTCACCAGGCGGCGCGTTCACAAACCCATCCGCTCTCGAATAGCTCTGGTGCGCGGGAAAATCTGAAAGAACCTTACATGCAAATATATACAAAACGTTGCGTTTTCTTGTTTCGTCAATGTAGTAGACGACTCAATTAATTGGATTTTTGCCACTGATGAGGGGGTACAATACCCTGAAACGTCTGGCGTAATTAAAAACCATTTTGGCTCGAAGAGAAGCATTTTTATTAACTTTCCTAACTACCATCATCGAGCGATAGAGTCAGTTTTAAACATCTATATAAGTGTTAGGTCCTGACTACTTCAATTTAATACCTAAAGTCAGGATTATTTGTAGGGATAAAAATCTAGCGATTATAAGTACTTAACTCTCCCAAATAAATGTATTTCCTATGAGAACAAAATCAGAACTTACCTTGTTTGAACTTATGACGTTGGATATTCCTTCGTTATTCAAGAGGAATTGTTGAAGATCCAGTTAATGTTTTTGTAAGATCGTTGTCTTCAAAACAACCCAAAGATTTAAACAATTTCCTTCAGATTTCAACGTACAGGTTTTTAGGATTTAACTAAATTATTCCACACAATAAAAGTATACTATTATTTACTACATTTATTTTCTAACAAAACTTTAAAATAGTACACAAATTAAAAGTATGTAAACCGTAATAAATAACAACAATGAATTTTAAATAATCAAAACTCCGCCAATTTTCGGACCGGCGTGGACGGAGTCGATACAAAATCTTGACTGCCTAATTGAGGGCATTGCGTCTCTTTTAAGCTCTAAACTTAATTTACAAATTTACAACATTATTGAATATTAATTATTAAACATTTTGTAATTTTACATACAATAACGCGATCTTTCAAAAGTATAACGCGTAGTCTGCGTTTCGCAAGCTCAGCGTCAGCTGAGCTCTTACTTTTGAAAGTGTGACAATTAACGAAACTCATGCATTGACATAATCAATGCTGTCATTTGAATTTTGAAATGACTGTTTCTTGTTTCAAAATAAATAACGTCATAAGACGTTACACCTCAGGGCTTAAGACATTGCAAAGAATTTGCAATGCAATCAACATTTGAAAATTCAAACGTCGCACTTACAAAGTAACCTCCTTATAATTATGCTAAATAAACAGTTTTGTGGCCATAAAACGCAAAATATCCTATGTGAAATGTACAGTTCAATTTGTAATAACAATATGTATAATTTCCCTCAAAAGCGTCGTAGCGCAATTTGCGTAAGTATTATATACAAAAAAGTAAAAATTTGATCTATTATACATTGTAACGTGGCAAAATATCGCCACGTCACAGCGAGCATCGAGCTGCCGGGGTAGAGCGTCTCAGGCCTGTGTGAATGGGAAAGAGTGCATGAATTAATGGCGTATCGTTTCTTCTGAGTGACGACGCGAGGAGAGGAGAGGCGACTGAGGAAGGAGAAAATAACAGAGGACTTCTCCACTCCCCGCCCAAGGGCGAGAAGCGAAGAAGACGAGCCCTGGAGCAGCAGAAACAGCGACAGATTTCTACAGGGCGTTCAATTCCGGCTCATCGTAAGTCGTCGGACGCAGATGAGGCGGGCGGGTTCTTCCTACGTGAGAGCCTTCTGCAGCACGGCGAGCGTGATGGTTGTTTCACCGCGAGAACGTTGGAAGTAATAAAAGGCAGCCTTTGCGCCCTTTGTAACAGGCGTACTCCCGAATCAAGGGCCCAGATAGAAGGAGTCGCTGAGAGTTACATTGTACTTCGTAATTCACGCATAACTTAGGCGTTGCGTGAATTGTCTGTAGGAATGACTGGCTGCCTAAATGTTGTGAGCGTTTGAATTTCGCGGTTATCTCTCCAGCATTAGCTATCTTTGTACAGTCGAGTGCGCATGCGCCGCGATCGACGAGGCGCAAGGCGAGCGAGCCAGTCGCGGCGCGAGAGCGCGGCCCGTTGGCCCCATGCGTCTCGGGAGAGCGAGAGTGCGAGGCACGCGACGAGCGTGTGAGCCGGCACTCTCCTGCCCCGGCCGTTCCAGCTTGGACGCAGCTCACCAACTCCCTAGGGATATCTCTATTGTTTCGAAAGTGTTTCACTTAAAACCACGGTAGAATCGTGACTATCTTGCTGAGGATCCAGAGGCTTTGGTCACTCGGATATAAGGACAAGGTCAGTGAGTCGCTCTTAGTATTACGTCTCCCTCACGGGCTGGTGCGCAGTTCCACGCGCGACCTCGTGTACGCGAAGTTCCTTTGTCTCGCAAGCGCGCGAATATCAGCGAGTGCGGCTATATGGATAGTGGATGTCTTCTCTTAGTTAAGCTAGCGGGTAATTAGTGCGATTCAGTGCGTGTATGTTGTCTACTCCGGGTTGCCTGTCGTGTGGTTGCCTTCGACGTACGGTTATCTCGTCGTCCGTCGCGCACAAAGAGTACCTCGCGTATCGCGTACCTCGGGCGAAGGCTGCCTCTACCTCGTGGTGCGTACGAAGCAATCTACCTCGGGTACCTCGGTCGTGAGTTTCCCTCGGCGTTGCCTGCGCGGACGGAGGTTATCTGTGCGATGCGTAACTCGGGGATATCTGTCATTGTCGTGTGCGGTATAAGAGTGTTTCGCGGAAATCAGTCGGCGAGGACAAGGGGGGCCTCGTTCGACGCGTGTTAGAATAGGGCGCGGGAGGTGTTGTAGATCGTGGTTACGCAGACACGCTCTCGGCCAAAAGTAGTTTAGACGGCCACGATTTGCACTAAGTGTGGGCAATCGCGGCTATGGGATTAAAGCGTGAATGAAGAGTCGGCGGACAAAGATTGAATGTGTAGCCAAGCGGGCATAGTATGTGTGAGGCCTTGAGACGCGCGAGAGTCGGATATCTACGTGGTTATCTGACATTTTGTTGATTGTAAAGTTCCAGCGGTAATTGAGTCCTAGTGTTGTACGGAGTTTATCTCCTTGGCGGTGCGTGCCAAGGTGCGGACGGATACCTTCGCGTATTCTTTTATCTTGCGGTGGTTGATTAGCCCGGGTTGTCTTTGGTTGCCTGTGATGTAAGGAGTTTTAGCCGAATAAATGATCATTTGCTTTCATTTATAACCACGCGATATTACTATCCGAACCACCCTCTCTCCTTACCGCGTTGGCGGGGCTGAGCTAGCTAGCCGGCAAATCCGCCCCATCCTCGAGTTCGTTAAAGGAGTCGCGAGACTCTGGCACTTGCAGGTAAGTGCCTGGCGCCACCGGGTTCAGGGGAACTCGAGGTGACGGGCCGATAATTATAACGTCACGTCATCCACACGGCATTCTCGTACCCAGAACACCAGGATACGAGAAATCTACGTTATAACATTTAAATACTAATAATAACTTCATTATTTTTCACAGTTTCAGCTTTGGCAACACAGCCGCCAATGTAAGAAGGCAAAACGCACATCGAGTACTCCTCCTCCTGAACCTAGTGTTCAACAGCGCCGCTGGAGTTTCGTCTATGTAAAAATATTAAATAATAACATCCAAATTATTTTTCTATTCATATATTAACCTTTGTTTTTTTTTAAATGCTTCTATTTCACTTTTCAGTTTCAGGATTGGATAAACATCCGATCTTGGCGCCAATGCGAACGACTTCGCAACGACCGACTTCAGGAAGGCACCAACGAACCTGCAGCCGACACATGGGGCATCGCAAGCCTCATGTTCTATGAATTGAAAGTGTATAATAATGCAACACACCGTGTTTATATCGAGGTTTTCAAAGACTTTTACAATGTATGTATCGGGCCAAAATTTGTGTCCCGATATGACTGTAACAATATATAATATATAATATATTTATATTCCTAAAATAAAACATTGTTGTTTTTATTTTTTCCATTTTCTTATACTTTCCTATTTTCCCTTCACAAAGAATCAAAAGAAAATTACATCCTGGATGTAATTCCCCCGGCGTCTAAAACAATGTTCAGTAACATTAAAATTAATTATAAAAATATACATACACAAAAAAAAGAAAAATAAACATTTAAGAAGTACTAATCTAAACTTAAGGAAAAAATACTGCAGTTCCTCTGTGAACTTAAGTTTTTGTCAGGTAAAAGTGCAGGTAAATGATCAGGAATAGGTGGAGGTTGTCTTTGAATAAAAGATGTATTTTCTATTGCATTTTTAATAGGCCTTGAAATTATTCGTGGACTATCAATCTTAATTTCTTCTAAAATAATACCACCGACTTTATTATTATTATTATTATTAAACCCTTTCTTAAACTTTCTAAAATTCCTTGCATCTGTTTTTTGCAATGAAATAAATAAATGCGTGATAGAGCTAAATAATCCTCCAAATACATGTATAGACCATCCATAAATAGCGTGTAACGCATATCCTCTAATAATAGTATCAATAGTCAGTTTTATTATATTTAAAATAATTAAAATCATAATTATTACCGATGATAATGATCCCCAACTTGTCAATTTATCGATGATTTTTTTCCAAGTATTTTCAGCAATATGCGTCAGTGTATTTTCTGAAAAGATATATTCTCCTGTAGATTGTCCAGCTACATCCCTCGCAACAATATTTAACAATGCCACTTTCTCCATAGGAAACATCAATTTTTGCGGCAATGAATCCAAATCCTCCTGCGCATAAACTCCACTCGTAGCTAAATTATCAACTGACTTAAATTGCAATCATATGGTAGTATCCGGTTTCAAAATATTTGGTGATTCCGTTAATACTAGTTGTGGTGTTAATTTAATCCAATTTTCCTCAATATTATAAAATGTAGGAATAATAGAATTACAATCAATATGCATCCCTTTTTTATTAAAATATGCGTCTTGGGCGTTAAAAACCAAGTTTCATTACCCACTAAAACTGGTAATTGATTATAACATCCTACGAGATGTAAAATTTTAACAGTTCTTGGTATACATTTAATTAAATGTACTGCTTCACCAGCCAATTTTGCTATATAGCCAGGTTTTTTCATCATATTGTATGCAAATTCATCTGGAGAAATGGAAGCAATGGATAAGGAATTTTGTATAACTTTTCTTTCAAGTTCACATTTTTCTCTAATTAAATTAATATATAAATCATTAATTTGACTTCTTAAATGTCTTTCAACATAAACAAATTTAGAATTTATATAAGTAAAAATATCTAAATTAAACTTATTAACATCTACAAAAGTAGAATCTGCATCATAATAATAAGCATTCATATTAGTATATTTTTCTAAAATAAATAATTTTGGATGTTCGGTACGAATAAGTAATCTGTCACAATGCAATTCTGTATTTTTTATCGTCAAAGCAAAAGTAGTTTCCTTAAAATTAACCGCAAAAACTATTTCCTTGTTTTTATCACTAGAATATTTAGTAGCTATGCCCTTAAATAATATATCAAACTTATTTTTAAAACAATCACCTTGCGGTAAAACGTCCCAAAAAGTAAAACCACCTTAAATATCCATACAATGTTTATCAGAAAATTTACAAACTACTCCTGAATTTAACATTAATTTTTCTGCATTTAAATTTATTTTCGCATTATTTTGCATTAACGTTATTTTAATTAAACCATGAACAAAAACTTTATTCCATGAACCACAACTATCCGCATAAGAAGCACCTGAGCAAGATTTTCCTGCTGCACTTCCCGCAAAATCTATACCTTTTGATGTAGTTGAATTTATTTTTAAATCAGAAATAATATGTGCCTCATCATACTTAAAAATCCCTGTCTCATGAATAGATTTACATTGTTCATGACTTATTTCTTTAGTATATTGTTGTTCTGAATTTTCCGTAGGTATTAAATTACCAAATATTCCGCATTCAAAAACGGTTCGATGAATTTCAATTTTACATTGAATAATTGAAACTAATCGAAAATCAGCTATTTGTATCAATTCTATAGCAACATCAGTAGAATTTACTTGCTCATCTTGAAAATCACAATCTCCAGAATCCAGTAATGAATATGTTGTTATATTAGGTGAAGAGGAACCACAATCATACCCTATGATTGCCCCATTTAATTTGAAACACAGTATGAAAATAATAAAATTGATGATCAACATTTTCCTCCTAAAACAAACAAAATGTATTAGTTTTTCTTTTTGTACATTATCAATTTATTCGCATGAACTGTATTTGATTTTCCATTTTTATCTATTACAATATTATTATTACCCAATACCTCAATAATCTCAAAAGGACAATATTATGATTTTTTTTCAGTTTTCCTAGTTTTGGTTCTTTTACAAGCCAAACTTTATCGCCTTTTTCAAAAGTTACTGGATTTATATATCTATCATAATATTTCTTTGATTTTTCTTTTGAAATCATTAAATTTTCCCTTGCTAACTCAGCAATGTCCTTCATATTCATAATTAACTTTGCTAAATAATCATTGAACGATGGAATACGTTCGGAAACCTTTAAAGGTTCACTTGAAGGTAAGCGAGGTGGATAAGCAAATACTAGTTCATACGGTGTAAATTTATGCGCACTATGAACACTCGTATTATAGTGAAATTGCGCCAATTCCAACAAATCATCCCACATAATATTTTTTGTCGAAAAATTCTTCAAATATTCACATAAAGGATGATGAGCTCTCTCCAACGAGCCATTGGATTGAGGCGAAAAAG
The DNA here is from genome assembly GCA_018906965.1 of Philotrypesis tridentata. NCBI lineage: Eukaryota > Metazoa > Arthropoda > Insecta > Hymenoptera > Pteromalidae > Philotrypesis > Philotrypesis tridentata. Next base: position 64,848 of record JACCIB010000219.1, read on the forward strand.
CAGTTGTTTCAATTTTTGAAAATTTAAATCGTTTCGCTACCGCTTTCAAAAGTTTACTAGTAAAATTTGCACCCCTATCTGTTAAAACTATTTTAGGAGAACTAAAAATACAAATGAATCTTTTAATAAATGCATCCGCGACAGTTTCTGCAGTTTGATCCTGTAACGGAACTACCACTAAATATTTAGAGAGTAAATCTTGAATAGTTAAAATATATTTATTATTATTTTCAGTTATATTTAAAGGACCAACAATATCCATTGCAATCTTGTCAAATGTTTTAATTGGTGTATCTGTAATCACCATTGGTTGCCTAGTTTTTACTCTTTTCAACTTATTTCTTTGACAATCATCACAATTTTTTATTCTATTTTCAATATCAGTTTTTAAATTTTCCCAAAAATATTTACTCCTTATTCTATTATACGTTCTGTTTACACCTGAATGACCCCCAATAGTACTAGAATGATTTTCTTGAAATATTTTATCTCTATTATGTATATCTACATATTCTATATAATTTAAACAAATAATTATTTTAATCTCACTATTTTTAAAAACTTCAAATAAAATGTCTTCAATATCAATCCAATTTAAATTAATTATTTGCAAATCTTTAGATATACTGAAACTATATATTTGTTTATTTAACATAATTTGTTTTAATGAACTAAAAATTTTATAAATATTATTTTTAAGAATTATTGCTGATTGACCTACATCTATGCATAATACAAATACTTTATAAACATTTAAATCTATGATTTCAATATCATTCACAATTCCCTTGAAAGTAATATTAAGTTTGTCTATAAATCTACTTGTATTTCTATCTAATGCTTGTTTATTTTTATCTATAAAATGTACTAAATTATCTTTCCTAAATTCTATAGATTTTTTTGTAAATACAATACTTTCAGATTTATTTTCACTTTGATATAATTTTCCTTGATAATTAAATATTGTATTTTTAACCTTATTTCGTCTACTATATTTCCTTAGCTTTTGTTTAATTGGATCCTCATTTAATTTTTGAATTTTCATATCATTAGTCAAAATTTCTTTACTATTTAAATCTTTCAACTCTTTTGCTTTTTGAGCTCTCGTAACAACATTTACTTGACTATTTTCTATAGGATTTCTGGACAAAGCATCCGCATTAGTGTTGACTTTACCCGGTTTATAAATAATTTCATAATCATAATCCAATAATTTTAAACGCCACCTTTGAACTCGCGAATTTTTATCTGCAGATTTAAATGACAACAATGGTTTATGATCTGTAATTATGTAAAATTTATTTCCATAAATATAATTTCTAAATGTTTTTACTGCAAACATAATTGCTAACGCTTCTCTTTCATGCGTATGATAATTTTTCTCTGCCGCTTTCAAAACTCTTGAATCAAAAGCAATTGGCTTATCTTCCCCAATCTTTCCTTGAGAAAAGACACATCCTAACGTATAGCCTGACGAATCAGCTGTGATAATACAAGGTTTGCTCATATCCGGAAATTGTAAAACCGGCGCTGAAGTTAATGCTTTTTTTAATTCATCAAAAGCTTTTTGTCTAACCTCATTCCAAAGAAATTTTTCCTCTTTTTTTAAAAGTTGAATTATTGGTTTTGCTATGTCCCCAAAATTATCAATAAATCGCCTATAATAGCCTGTCAAACCTAGAAATTCTCGAATATTTCTTATCGTTTTAGGCAAAGGAAATTTATTTCTGGCTTCAACCTTTTTCGGGTCAGTCCTAATACCATTTTCACTTATTAAATGTCCTAAAAATTCTACTTCTTTTTGAAAAAACTTACATTTACTCGTTTCTAATTTCAACCCTGCTTCCCTTAGTTTTCCGGCAATCAAATTAAACCGTTCGTTATGTTCCTCGATTGAATTCGCTACAATAATAATATCGTCAATGTAAACAAAACAAAATCCTTTTTCTAATAAATCACCAAGTACCGAATTTAGAATTCTCTGAAAAACCCTAGGACTATTAACTAAACCGAAGGGAAGTACCTTAAATTCAAATCTCCCTAAGGGATGTACACTAAAGGCTGTCTTATGAATGTCTGATTCTTTCATTCTTACCTGATGAAAACCTGATACCATATCAATTGTAGTAAAATACTTATTTTTACCTATACTATCAAGAATTTCAGTGATATTAGGTAAAAGATAAGGATCCGGAATAGTTTTAGCACTTAATTTTCTATAATCAATTACTAATCTCCATTTTTTTTACCATCTTTAGTTAGACCTTTTTTAGGAACAACAAAAGCAGGTGCATTAAATGCACTAGTAGATGATCTTACTAAATCATTTAATATTAATTTTTTAGTTTCAGCTATAGCGATTTGTTTTAAATTATATTCTAACGGAAATTGCTTAACATAAACTGGCTTTTCATCCGTTAAATTAATTTCATGTTCTTCAATATTACAAATACCAAAACTTTCACCCTCTAACCAACAAATATCACTATTTTTTACTATTAAACTTTCAATAACCTTTTTCTTTTTATGAGACAAATGACTTAAATCGACAGTGTTTTTCAGTAATTGTTGTCTTTCATTAAAATTTTCATTGCTTAACCTATCAATTTCATTTTCTGTATTTAAAGAAATAGATCCACAATGCAAAGTTTCTTCTTTTTTAGGTAATTCAGCATTAAAATTCCTCAATATCAAACGTTAAAAAATTTATTGTATTCTCCAATTTACACAATTTCTCATTAGAATCTAATTCAACAGAATCTTCAAGTATTTTACAAACCGTGGGATAATCATATTCAATAAATTCTTCATCTGAATCAATTCCAACTTTCTTTAAACAAGTGTTTATATTACCAATAAAACTTTGAATATTCATTTTGGATTTATTCAAATAATCAATCAAATTGCTTTTATCACGTGCATTTTTCTTGCTTTCTATAATACTAAAATTCTCAATTTCAAAATCATTCATTTCTAAGTTATTATTTATTTCACTAACTGTATTTAATATACACTTCATATCTTCATGTAAATTAATTTTCTGACAAATTTTAAAAATAGAAATATTTTCACTATCACTTCTTACATCAAAATTTGTAATAATAGAACTTTCCACATTTTTATTTACAACTAAAGTTACTTTTGCATTTTCACAATGCATTTCAGAATCAGGAATTAATTCAGAAACTTCACACTCTTCAAAAATTATTGTAGTAATAGCTTCTTTAACTTCCTGTTTAGGAATTATATGTGTATTAATATGATATTTATTAATAATTGATTTTAGTTGAAATTTTTGCCCGTTAATATCCAAATAACCCTTATCCAATCTTAATTTTTGTTGTAATAAAGCTTTAATTCCTAAAATTCCATCAAATGGAATAGAGAACTCATCTGGTGCAACATGAAAATCAAAATATATTTTATTAATTGGAAATTTAATCACACCTAAAGTTCTCAAAGCATTATCAGTAATTCCTGATATTAGGATTTTATTATCAGTATCTATTTCCCTAGATAATAATGTGTTATTCTTAATAATGTTTAATTGAGCACCACTATCTATTAATAACTTAAAAATAGCCTTAGAATTTACATCTTATACTTCAATATATTGTAATAAATTTTCTAACTTTAAAACATAACTATTAGCTAGAATATCAACATTACTTAAATTACCATTATCATTCGTCACTAAAAATTTATTTATTTCAAAAATTTTCTCTTTATTTACCTCAATTTGGAACGACTTATTTTCTAAATCTCTTCTTACGCGTTCCTTCCCGGAAGAGATTTTAAGTTTCCCTGTTTTCTAAAACAATTTTCAATAGTATGACCCACACCTTTACATTCTGCACATACGATTCCCTTTTTGTGTTCTAAAATTTTAATCTTATCACAATTACTAATACTATGCCCCTTCTGTGAACAAAACGCACAATTTTCTTCTACATCAGATGTCAAAGCCTGAAATTTTCGACAATTTTTAACTTCATGATTAGAACCATTACAATATTCACAAACTTTTTTAATAGCTTTATTAGTAAAATTATTTCCATTTTGTGGTTGAAAATTTTGTTGATAATTATTTTTCTTAGAATCATAATTATTATTTTGTAATAATCCTTTTAATTTCCAACAAAATTTAACAGTATGGCCAGATCCATCACACCATTGACATTTATATTGTTGCTTAGCTTTACTTTCTGTAACTAATATTTTAGCTACTTCACAATCAGAAGCCTCATGATCCGCAGCTTCACAAATAGTACAAAATCTAAATCTATTTTCTCCTAATTTACAAAACTTTGTAGGATGCCCCCTTTTTTGACACCTAGAACAAAATTGTTCCGGACAATTCTGTGGAGAATGACCCACATTATTACAAATTGTACAATTACCATTCACCGACAAATTTACACATTTAATTAGATCATGACCTGGTTCTTTACATTTATGACAAATTTCAAAATTTCGAACTATTGAACATTGAGGTGCTTTATGCCCCATTTCCTGACAAAATTGACAATGATTATTTTGCATTTTACTTAATCTACATGTACTAATAGAATGTCCCGTATGACTACAAAATTTACAGATTAATCTAATCTTATCTTTAGCAAATCGACAATTATCCGAAAAATGATCATTTTCTTTACAATATATACAAGCTCTTAAACGACAAAATAATGCTTCATGATCTCGAGCTTCACAGAATTGACAAGTCATTATTTTTAAAATACTTTTTTCTTCAACTTTATCATTCCCATACATATTATTTATACTTCTGAAATCTGAATGTTTGCGTTGATTAATTTCAGCTTCTATAGCAATAGCTCTTATTGCTAAATCATCAATCGTAATTTCATTCCCTAACGCATATCTAATTCCAGGCCTTAAACCTTTCCTACAACGAATTGCCACATCATTATTCAATTGAGTTTGAAAACGTTGTTTTTCATCATTAGTAAGTTCTTCTAATTCTTTTATTTCATTTATTTTATACAATAATTCTCTTATACGATTTACATAAGATAAAACACCTTCTCCATCCGCTTGCATTATTTTACATAATTTTGCATATAACTCATGTATATCATTTTGTATTGGATATAAAATTCTTACAGATTTTAACAATTGATCAATAGATTTGATATTATTATGATTCAATGCTTGACCTACTTCACCACTCAATCTCATTTTAATTATATTTGTAATACATTCATCATTAACATTAGACACGAGATTTTTCAAATTTTTTATTTTCCTAATAAATTCAGCTGGTGACATATTTTTGCCATTATATTCAGGAATCAAAGAGATTATTTCATTCAAACTGCAGTTTATCGGTCTTCCCGCCGTTTGTTGATCATTCCTATTACTATTTTCAAATATGCTGAATCGGTTGATTTTAATGCTGTATTTGGAGGAGATCTCACAGTTTTTTGATTTTTCTTAAAAATGTTTCCTGATAACGGACTCCTTAACGAAGACTTTAATTCCGGATTTGATTTTAAACGATTCCTAGTAATTATTGTTCTTTCTGGATTTTTTTAAATTCATTATTTTTACCACTTATTTGAATAATTTGGCATAATTAATATTTAAATTAATGCTCTGTATAAATGCTTCAAAAATCTAAATTCTCAACATATAATTTCCCAACTTACATCTGAGTTAAAAAGCAAAACAACAAACAAAAAATCAAATAGTAAGTTACAAAACAATTTTACTCCTTTAAAAGACCCAGTTAAACACTGACCTATATATCTAATTACTGTTCGCGACAGTCTTTGTATTTTGCTAACGCAGCATTCCCGCGCGGTCAGTCGCCGCTGTTTTGAAATGTAATCCTATCTACTCATATACTCATCAAATATGTCTTACACTCTGTTACCTATGTATTATTAGCAAGAACACTTGTAAATAATCTAATCAGCCTACTCAGTAACTTCTGATAGCACTACAAAACAAAACTTAATATTTCGAATCTCTCAAAATTCAATTAAAATTCAGATATTTCTAAATCAATAATTATTCTACTATATATGTAGTTAAATTTTTCCACTGTATACTAAAAATACAATTAAAAATAACAACAAATAACAAAAATACACTTCAATAAAGGCTGCTCATGCGCGATATTTGTATCGGAACCAAATTGTTAGGTCCTGACTAATTCAATTTAATGCCTATAGTCAGGATTATTTGTAGGGATAAAAATCTAGCGATTATAAGTATCTAACTCTCTCAAATAAATGTATTTCCTATGAGAACAAAATCAGAACTTACCTTGTTTGAACTTATGACGTTGGATAGTCCTTCGTTATTCAAGAGGAATTGTTGAAGATCCAGTTAATGTTTTTGTAAGATCGTTGTCTTCAAAACAACCCAATGATTTAAACAATTTCCTTCAGATTTCAACGTACAGGTTTTTAGGATTTAACTAAATTATTCCACACAATAAAAGTATACTATTATTTACTACATTTATTTTCTAATAAAACTAAAATAGTACACAAATTAAAAGTATGTAAACCGTAATAAATAACAACAATGAATTTTAAATAATCAAAACTCCCCCAATTTTCGGACCGGCGTGGACGGAGTCGATACAAAATCTTGACTGCCTAATTGAGGGCATTGCGTCTCTTTTAAGCACTAAACTTAATTTACAAATTTACAACATTATTGAATGTTAATTATTAAACATTTTGTAATTTTACATACAATAACGCGATCTTTCAAAAGTATAACGCTTAGTCTGCATGCATTGACATAATCAATGCTGTCATTTGAATTTTGAAATGACTGTTTCTTGTTTCAAAATAAATAACGTCATAAGACGTTACATAAGTATATCTATATGATGCATGATGATCTATATAATACGGAAGTACGTAGTACTGACGTAACTGGAATTACATTAATTGTTCAGTGTTCTCTCTCGAGAAGAATTGACTAGCCCGAACTTTCACTTTACAATAACTTTTGATAGACGCTATTATGCAAAATATGACCCTGATGTGATTTTGTAAGTTTTGTCGAAAGCTTTCATATAAGTGCTAATACGTACGAAACAATGCTCTTAATGCGAAGAAAACCGTACGCCAAGGTTCCAACAGGGCAAGTTTTAAGTATATAAGGGTCTGGCTTGCGCCCGACGGCGGCGTACGTACTGTCGTGCCTTATACTTGCCATCGTGGCGCTACAGCGCCCCTTGATTGAATACAATTAGACTTTTATAAATTTTATACAAAATTTAAAAAAAATAATAAATCGTGAAATAGCTTCTTGACAAATCTCTGGCGTTCGAGATCACCAATGACGGGCTAATAAGATACAAAACATTTGGAGCACGCTTTTCAAATCCCGAACATGTATACAACATTTACAAACTATATCTCATAACTATAAATCACTTTCATCAAGTCCATTTAGCCGGATGTTGTAGTATTCCAAATATCTGTTTAAAATATTTATAAGATTTTTTAAGAAAAATTTCAACTGAAACTGAAAAATTGACTAAGTAATTAATAAATATTTTATTTCCTATGCGGTGACACGTGTCGATTTGCCTCTTCGTTTTAATTTTCTTCGGTATTTTTACAATAGGCTTGAAAAAACCCTAAACTAAGGACGAAATATTGCCTGATTAAGATAAAGTTTGGTAATAAATTATTTACCAAGGGCTGCCTCTCAATTTTAAAGATCAAGACTTTTTAATAACATGGCGAGGATTATCAAGGGGCGCGGTAGCGCCACGATGGCAAGTATAAGTACTTCAGTAACTACGCCGCCGTCGGGCGCTAGCCAGACCCTATTATACTTTAAACTTGCCCTATTGGAACCTTGGCGTACGGTTTTCTTTGTAGTGACAGCTTCGTTTCTTACATATGAGCCTTTAAATGAAAGCTTCGGACGAAAGTAATAAAATCAAATCAGGGTCATATTTTGTGAAATTGCTTCTATCGAAAGAAATTGTAAAGTGAAAGTTCGGGCTCCTCAATTCTCTAGGCTATAACTTATAGATAACTTTAATATGACGTACATCTACATAATAGTCTCTGGGCTATACATATAAAGAACTCTAGTATACGTTGTTTTTCCGCAGACGACAGACGGTGTTTTCATACAGTGTTATTATTTTTATCAACGTGGATATTCTTTTGCTATTTTTTATTGCTAAATAGTGTTAAATAATCACATAAATACAGATTTTAAAACAGCTGTGCCATATGTCAAGGGACGCGGTACTTTTGTCTTTACACGGTTATGGAAAAAATGAATTACGAGAACGCAATCATTAGTTAAGAGAATATAATCAGATAAGTATTTCGTTTCATATTACATATATATATGGGTGGTTCTCTGACAAATCGAGCGGTCGATTTTTTGACCCTACCGAAAAAAATTTTTAAAATGTTCCTAAGAGACACATGAGTATCCCTGAATTTTTTCAGATTTTTTGCATCAAGTATCTTCGAGTTACAGAGGGTCAAAGTTGATGAAATCACGTTTTTTTGCTTTTTCTGGCTACTTTCATTAATTTGTAGATCCTCAGGGAAGCATTTTTCACTATAGAGATATATAACATTTTTTTCTGCAAATTTTCTAAACTATTCAAAAAAAATATTTTTGATGTCGTATATATATGTTTTAAGAAAGTTATAAGTCATTTAAGTCTTAAAATCAAGTTTTAGGAAAGTTCGATCATCCGGATCATAACCAAAAAATTCATGAAGATACCTTATTTCAATTCAAAAAAGTCTGCGAAAGACCCAGAATGTCAGAGGCCTTGGTTTCTCTGTAAAAAATTATTATATCCATTCATATATGACAAAAATTTAGTTTTATTGCTATATCGAAGCATTTCACTAACCTTATCATTTTTTTAATGACTGAAATTATTATAAAAAAATTTACGTAATTGATAAAATTGGTTAAATTCTTCTATATATCAATAAAACTAAATTTTTTTCATATATGAACGGATATAATGATTTTTTACAGAGAAACCAAGGCCTCTGACATTCTGGGTCTTTCGCAGACTTTTTTGAATTGAAATAAGGTATCTTCATGAATTTTTTGGTTATGATCCGGATGATCGAACTTTCCTGAAATTTGATTTTAAGACTTAAATGACTTATAACTTTCTTAAAACATATATATACAACATCAAAAATATTTTTTTTGAATAGTTTAGAAAATTTGCAGAAAAAAATGTTATATATCTCTATAGTGAAAAATGCTTCCCTGAGGATCTACAAATTAATGAAAGTAGCCAGAAAAAGCAAAAAAACGTGATTTCATCAACTTTGACCCTCTGTAACTCGAAGATACTTGATGCAAAAAATCTGAAAAAATTCAGGGATACTCATGTGTCTCTTAGGAACATTTTAAAAATTTTTTTCGATAGGGTCAAAAAATCGACCGCTCGATTTGTCAGAGAACCACCCATATATATATATATAATTTTACGAACTTGCTCTTTGTTTAAATGTTATTTTATTTTTTCAGATTTTTATAAGTTATATTATTTCTCATGTGAGGTTATATACTTGGAGGGAATATATTGGAAAACAAAAAATTTCCTGTTTTAGACCAGCAATTAGAATAGAGCAAGCGTAAGTTTTTTATTTTTGCATAATTTCTGATCATAATATAATTAGTGACAATAATTTTATAACTTTACGTATAATTAAAAATTAAATAGTATTCAAATTTTTCTTTAAATATCTCAGAATTTATTGGTTGAAGAGGTAAAAAAAATAATCAAAGACTTGGGTTTAGTACCTTTTACATATTTTTTTATTAATTTTCATTATGATTTTCTTGATTTGCTACCTCAGCCTCTTCTTGAACTTCGTGCGTTGCCACCCTATTTAGCCATTGAGACCTGCGGATCATTTCCACATTACCCATAGCCATCCGATTTATAAAATCTGCAAGATTTTGTAGATTCTGCTGGTATGGGTTCAATGCTCTAATGTAATATGGTCTCCTCCGATTGCGTCCAGCTCGTACTCCTCTTCTACCTAAAATGTTAAAAGTTTTAATGTTTTCTTTTTTTTAATATTCGATACTGATATTTAACATTCAATCAGTTTTTCAAATGTTTTTTACAATGACCAGATGTATTTTTTTTAATTTACCTCGGACAGCAATTCGACCACCTCCTTGATTTTGCTGAGGCTGAGGATTTAGCTGACGCTGAGGATTCTCCACTCCTTATATAAATAAAATATAAATTAAAATTTTGTTACATTAATTATAACTTATACCGGTGATTCTCTGTCAAATCCCCTGGCTGAAAATTTTTCTCCCTGAAAAATATATGATAAATTTCTTCTATTCAATGTCATACTTCTTGAATTTTCTCAGATTTTTTTTCCGTCAAACTACAGATTTTTTTTCAATTTTCAAATTACAGATGGTGAAAGTTGGTCAGTCATATTTAACAAATCATGACAAAAATACCTATTTCCGCCTTTAAAATCATGCATTTATCTTTCTTTTAGAATAATTTATTTTAAAACAAAGAATCATGTTCTATTATCATAAAGTTAATTTATTTGAAGATAATTAAAATATACTTATCGGACAGAGTAAAATCCATTGATAGTATTTTGATCCTAATGTCATCTTTTCTGTAAATGCATTTTTTCACTTGAAACTTTTTGCAGGTTCTAGATTAAACGTTATTGCACACGCGTAGTATGAGTTTTAGGGATTTTTAACGCAATTTCAATAATATAATTTGTGATAAATGTGAAGATCCACGCGGAGGTTATAAACTAGCAGAATTAAACCAACAGTAGATTAGTACTTCAGGTTAGAGTGTTAGACATAGTACAAAAGTTGGTTGGCACCACGTTATGGGGATATAGAGATCCCTATAACGAAGCTATGAAGTATTATAGTCTACTGTCGGTTTCTGCTAGTTTATAACGTTCGCATGGATCTCCAAGTTTATTATAAACTATATTATTTAAATCACATTAAAAGCTGCTAAAACTTATACTACGCGTTAGATATTTCTTTTTTGAATAATAATGATCCAAAAATAACTATTTGCTGTACAGACGGTATCGAAAAAGTAATTATTATTGCAATAATACACAAGCATATATGTACATTAATTTTTTTAATTTATAACTTATTTAGTTGATGTTAATGATTATTTGTAATTTAGGTATATATACCATTTAAAAGTAGTGAAATCTTCTCGCATCCCCCCTCCCAAATAAACCTTTTAAAGGTAAAAGGCTGGCAAGTATTAGGTCGTCGTTTCTTCCTGTAAGAATTAAAGATTAATTTTATAACTTTTGATAACCATAATGTCACACAAATTCTAAGGGTTTAACTCTATCTATACGGTCATTTCATTGTTTTAATGAAAGTTCATTTTCGAACTCTCAATTTTGAACCCTTATATGGTAAAAATTCAATCTATTTGTCTATGAAAATATTAACGCGTAAACATCTTCACGTGGTCAGACTACCATTTCTTTTGTGTTATTCTGCTATACCTTCGATTTTCCATAAATGTCAATTTTAATTTTAGCAGAAGAAAGTTATGATATCAATAAATAAATTGGCAAGTACTTTTATAAAAAGCAGTCGATTTAAAATAAATAAATAAGTGTTTAAAAGGGGGAGGATTATAAACATATATGTATTTATATAAACATTTGACCAAATTGCAGCGTTGTGAAAAGGTGGATAGCCTGTGAAAAGGTACTTTCGGGTACAATTATGTTATTATTCAAAGTTTCAATTTAACCCTGTGGTACATGTAATAGAATGGCATGATGTTCTGACATATGACATTATCACATGACAAATGTGCCCATAATATGTGGTTATAACATGTTTGTCTAAAATTATTATGTAATTTAACACGATTGTTTCGCATCATGAAAACTTTTGCTTTTATTTATGGAAGCAACGAGCGGATGTACAATCTATTCTACTTAGTAATTCAGTAAATGTGCTGCTATCCTTTTTTCATTAAAAATCTACGTCTAGGACGATAATATACAACTATGTACGAGATTTAAACTCTATTGATTTACATACATTAAAAAAAAACAGGAACAAATTCTATCATGTAGAACGCAATTTTTTTTACGGAAAAACTTGCCGTCCTGTCCTATCATAAATAATCGATGAACAACTAAATGTCAGTGTAATTAACAATATCATAAAACTTTTAATATAGTTAATTTATCATCCTATCATCCTATTATCCTATAATGGGTACTACTCAAAACATTATATTAAATTAAGAGAACGATGGCGTCAAATAATAATAATTGGAATTCCATTTTTTAATTAAGTAAAGATTGGAAACTAAAAGCTGTAAACTACATAAATATTAATTCAAAATTTTTAAGCTTGATTTATTTTCCAACTTGAGTCATAGAAATTTATTTTATAACAATTTTTTAATATGAATTAATAGTTACAATTATTTTTATCAGCTTCCTGTAATCTTCCGATAATAATAACAGAGTTTTCTAAAACATACATACAAATAACCAAAAATTGAGCCTAGAATGATTGCAACACTAAGTTTGAATTCTTATCATAAATTGGTTAAGGACAGTAATAAATACATATAGAATGAAAAATCGATTAAGAGATTTTCTAATGGTGTTTCATTAACAAGTTCCTTTGGTTAAGCTTGCATAATTTGAAGATGGTATCCATCGTTATCTATGATAGGACGGGACGGCAAGTTTTTCCGTAAAAAAAATTGCGTTCTACATGATAGAATTTGTTCCTGTTTTTTTAAAATGTATGTAAATCTATAGAATTTAAATCTCATATATAGTTGTATATTATCGTCCTAGACATAGATTTTTAATGAAAAAAGGATAGCAGCACATTTACTGAATTACTAAGTAGAATAGATTGTACATCCGCTCGTTGCTTCCATAAATAAAAGGAAAAGTTTTCATGATGCGAAACAATCGTGTTAAATTACATAATAATTTTAGACAAACATGTTATAACCACATATTATGGGCACATTTGTCATGTGATAATGTCATATGTCAGAACATCATGCCATTCTATTACATGTACCACAGGGTTAAATTGAAACTTTGAATAATAACATAATTGTACCCGAAAGTACCTTTTCACAGGCTATCCACCTTTTCACAACGCTGCAATTTGGTCAAGTGTTTATATAAATACATATATGTTTATAATCCTCCCCCTTTTAAACACTTATTTATTTATTTTAAATCGACTGCTTTTTATAAAAGAACTTGCCAATCTATTTATTGATATCATAACTTTCTTTTGCTAAAATTAAAATTGACATTTATGGAAAATCGAAGGTATAGCAGAATAACACAAAAGAAATGGTAGTCTGACCACGTGAAGATGTTTACGCGTTCATAATGACTCAGTTTTTTTAATTAGAGATTTTTAGTAGTAGGCTAAAGCTTTCTGGTAGACTAAATATCTGGTAGGCCAAATATCTGATAGGAGAAATATCATCGTCCCAAATATGTTAAGGTCTAGATAATAAGATGTGTCGCAAATGTAGAGAAAAAATTGTACTGAGAACCAATCCCTGAAATATTCTGGTGTTAAGGGAAACAAAACTAGTAAAGATTCCTCTCTCTTCAGCAACCGCTTGCTTTCTACTAGTCATGTAGGATCCAATTTCGCGGATAATTTGTTTCGAGAACCAGAAATACGGTAGCTTCTTTAATTTTGCTAAAATCAAATGGAAAGGTTAAAGTGACAAACCAAGCTCCTACTCCCACTCTGTATGAATATCAGCAGAGGATGAATCATGTAAACATTAGGTAGGAGAAGTTGTATGTAAAAAAGGGACAATGGTAGATGTGGTAGTATGAGATGAATGACATAAGGTGAAGTTACTCTATTTTAAAAGAATTTTGCAAATCTTTCATAGATAACAGCAGTGTAGCCTGATCCTCTTTTTCTTCTTGATAAAATCATGTCGATCTGTAACAAATTTGTAGAAACCGACAGCTTTTCCCGAGTTAGATGCCTACATTTTAAAGTGGTGAATATATCGTCGAAGCATTCGGTTTATTGACGTGCTTCCCAGCTGTGGGCTGTGGAGCATGAGATGTCGTCAAACTTTCTAATATTCTTTCTAACACTTGATGATAAGCTCTTTGTAAACTCTTTTTAGTGTTAGCTAGTCTCGGACATCATGGAGAGTATGTAGAATTGATCTTAACCCCCGTGACCCCGGGTGGCGAGGTTAGTGGAGTAAAAATTAATTTTGTTTTCTTTTTGTGGTGCCTCAGTACTACTGGATTTATATTGCTTAGCTTACACGCGTTACATCCAATATGACATTATGATAAGGGAATTTAGCCAAAATTTCATTTCAACTATGGCATTCACATATTGAAAGCAGAACTTACTGTCTTGAATATTGGTTTACACCATAAAAGTTTGTTATAAGTACTTATATATTAGTATGTCAGTTTTTATTCTTTATTTAAATTTCAGGTGAAGGTAAAAATAAAAAGTAAATATTCAAAATAAATTTTTTAATTTTTTAAATATATCTTTCGCTGCAATGTATAAAATTTATACACACAGATTAACGCTTTAGTTTGTTATGACGATAAGAATATTACAATGTAATTTCTTTATAGACAATTTTGAATGTATAAAATTTATTTTATTAACAATAGATTACCGCTAAGGTAAGTAAATAAACATGCTGGTAGTTCATAGCATTATTCAACGTCTTCTTCAGCCAGTGATGTATGTAAATTTAATTTCTGAAACAAAAATATTATTTATAAATGTATGCACGTATCCATACTTAAACAATTTTGAGGATTTTCTGCATAAATTTTTTTTTAAATATATGTAATTTCAAATAAAAATTTCATTATATTTTAAGTTATCTCATATTTTTACTACAGTACTGTTAGAATCCACGGACTCAACAGTATTTAAGTATCTCATTTGACTAAGTGTAGTAGCAGACATAGCTACATTACATAAATGGCAAGAAAAAAGATGTACTGGGAATCTCGAGAGTTATACTGTTGGTCATTATTATGACGCAATAAAAAGGTAACACCTAAAAGTCACGGATTGATTTATTCTCTTAATTACAGTTTCTCACTCAGATAATAACATAAAATTCAGAATGTTTTAAGGGGACCCACCACGTTTAAAATCTGAAATAAAAAAAATTTTCAAATAATTTTTAAATTGTTGTAGTCAATTAGAATTGAACTAAAACATTTTTAATCTAAAAGTATATACAAAATATAGTAAGATTAAATTTTTATTGTCCTACTTTGAGCCTAATACATATTCATGTCAGTGTAGACACTGTTCGATGACTTTTGGCACTGTGCGTAAGGTTCCAAGTGTACGCATGGATGAAATGGGCTCAAATTTTTTTTACAAGCTTATTATAGTATTACTTTCCGCATAAACAGAGGGATTTTAATTTGATTGAGTAGAACATTTGAAAAAAAATAAAATGTGTTTCAAAACCATTAGATTTTAAATTTATTGACATATTTTATTTTTTTTCAAATGTTCTACTCATTCAAATTAAAATCCCTCTGTTCATGCGGAAATTAATACTATAATAAGCTTGTAAAAAAAATTTGAGCCCATTTCATCCATGCGTACACTTGGAACCTTACGCACAGTGCCAAAAGTCATCGAACAGTGTCTACGCTGACATGAATATGTATTAGGCTCAAAGTAGGACAATAAAAATTTAATCTTACTATATTTTGTATATACTTTTAGATTAAAAATGTTTTAGTTCAATTCTAATTGACTACAACAATTTAAAAATTATTTGAAAATTTTTTTTATTTCAGATTTTAAACGTGGTGGGTCCCCTTAAAATGGATTGGGGTACTAGACTTTTTGCATTTGGCGTTTCCCTATGATTACTTTTGTTAGTGAACTATTCTCTTAATCAAAAGTACTCCCAAAGTAAAAAAAGTATATAAAGTGGTTCAAATGTTTCATTACGAGCAGGTCCATCTATGACCATCATTTATTTATTTATTTTTATTTAAAAATTCGGAATTTATTGACATTCCTAAGGCATGACATACCTAAATTTAAAAAAAACTCCTAAAATTTTGCGTTTTGTTTGCCTTTGTTGTAATATGAAATAAATATTATATTCCTGATCTACTGCTAAATGGTACTTATCGCGTCATCTCTTGCTTGCCTATGATTTTGTGCAGAGAGACAAGTGCGACTGTGAGAACGCGAATATGTAAACACATACACATAGATATAATTATTCATTATATAGAGGAGCGCTACTATAATTCGCCGTAGGAGAAACACGTACCAAATGCCATCGCATTTGGTGTGTGTGTGTGTGTGTGTGTGTGTGTGTGTGTATATATATAGATTTTGATGAAGCTTTTTAGGGAAATCTTAAAGGGTAGCTGTAACCGACACACATTAGGGATCAGCTCCTAGACGTAGACTCCGAGTCAGGCCTTCCAAGCGAGGTAGCTTCAGAGTCGTCTCATAGTTCATCTGCCCGGTCGAGACGACTCATAACGATGAGGACCCACAAATCGGAATCGACTTTTAAAAGTCGTAACTAAGGCGAAGTTTATTAAAAAAAACTGTATAGTTTCACTACTCGTAAATTGATCTAGACTTATGTCATTAATTACTAGTAGTGAAACTGGATTAGTTTTCATTACACACTTGTAAGCTTTTTTAGGGGAGGAATTGATTGCATTGTATACCAAGACTTTAGACTCTTGTAGAAGTAAGTCATCGAAGAGTGCCAATGCAATTAATTCCTCGCCTAAATACCAGAAGTGTGAATTCATTTTTTTTTTTTGACAGCTTGTAAATCGTTTTGTTTATTTGCCCAAACTCACATATATTTTTTAAAAACTGTAAATCCGTTCTTGGAGCTGTCTGCGGAATGTGAGCAGAAAACCGAGCCTTTTGGTACGCCGGTTTTTTCACTTGCTGTTAAGTGAAATTGTTCCCTGACAAACAACATTTTAATCGAATATATAGCCTTGGCCATCCACCACGGATGGTAAATTGGACCAAGCACTTCAAACGTTACGTTGCCTCCGTTGCTTCCTCCGAGAAACACGACTACGAGTTTTAAAAACTCTTTGTAATCGTCTCTTACAAATGACCTCTAAAACATTATTAAAAAATTTAACTTCTAACTTTTGATACAAGCATCCACTTGAAACGTTAAATTCGTCAAATTCAAGGATTTTTTTGTACTTTTTAATTGAAGCGTTTTTTAGTTTTCACTTATGAGCTCTATATATGCTTACCAAAAACATCGTTTTTTGAAAGCATATATATAGCACACTACGTAGTCAATTAATTCTTAGACTAATTAGTACAGAAGGAGAAAAAGGGCTTAAATTTAAGCTATTAAACTTTGAAAACGTACGATTGCATCAAAAGTTTCAAGTATTCAAAGAAAGGGAAATATCTCTGAATTTTCCAAAATCCAGTGATTTCATAGAAAAAAGCGAAATTTACTTTTTTTCAAATATTCCTGCTTTCCGATCCAACAGACCATTTTCGAAGTTTAATAGCTTATATTGAAGCTCTTATCTTTTACTTTTTTTCTAGTGTATCTGAATTTTAAGGTTCTCATGCGATAAGCTATATATATTGTTACAGACGTAGGGGTTGGCGCGAAGGCCATGAGACAATGTTGAGTGAGATTCCGTTTATTAGCTCAAAGTGCAAGCTTGCACTTCTTGGTCGTGAGAAGCTTTCGGCCGGCGTGTTCCTTGCTGATGATGCACCCGGTGCATGGCCAGCCTCGGCCACAGGACGCAGCGGTTACCTGAGTCTATGGCTCGTACATGACACGTCCAATGTTGCGGCGGTCATAGCGACCTCGCGAACGAAAAAAAATAATGACTCTGAAGAAAAAAGACAATACTTATGTGTATCGTTTTGGAGTTTGTGAGATGGAGCTTGTGAGCTCAGACGCGGAAGATAGAGCTCGCTAATTCTTTCCCCTGAACACCTGTTCTAGCTTTTTTCTCCCCTGAATCGTGCAAATTCTAGGGCGGAATTGGTGCGGAAGCTGCTCAGTAATAAGTTTCGGTTTCAGATGATTTGGTGAAAGTGCAAATCTCGCTTCTATACTGAGCGATAAGTTTGAGGTTAGAAGTTGGCTTGCTGTACCGATATCAGGACCGATATATAACGCCACGACGCTCTAGGCACAATGGCCCCTCCAAACACGAGAAACAACGCGGGTACAAAACCGATAGATGCACTATTAAGACAGCAAAATTCTTCGCAGAAGAATAGCGCTCTTAAGCCCGTATCGGACAATGATAATGCGCTAACAGAAATTCTAGCATCAATCAAAGTCCTAGCAGCAGATGTAGAGGAGGTTAAGAAAGGGATGACCGACGTACGATTTATGGTAAAACAGACAGAGCGCGAAGAATTCTAGGAGATAGAAACTAAGTGGCATTGCGAAAGAGATGATCTGGTCAAGCACTTATCAGCCATCGAGAGCAAAGAGGAAGCAAGAGCTAAGCAAGAAAAAAGGAATAACATTTTGTCGAGAGGTCTACAGGTCAGTCCTAACACCAACATCAAGAAAGTCGTCGCGGCCATGTTGCACGACACGTTAAATGCAGAAGTCAATATCCTCGACATAGTCACAATAAATTCTAAATCCCTCTACATAGTTGAACTCGCCTCCCAAGAGGACAAGCAGCGCTTTATGTCAAATAAATCAAAACTACGCGGCAGCACTATCTGGATCAACCATGACGCAAATGTACTCTACTAAATCAGTGGATAAACCCTGGTACGATGCAGCATGCAAGGGGCTAACCGATACCAAAAAAAATTTGCAGAATGTGGAAACGCAACAGCGATCCACTGCTCCTAGAAGCCTTCTTAAAAGCTCGCAATAAATTTAAACAACTACATCAAGAGAAGAAAGCCGCTCACGAATCCGAACTCCAAATGTCCTTAGCCAACACTAAGGATCCCAACACATTCTGGAAGACTGTAAGGAAATTAAAGGCCCGAAAATCTACGTTGTGTCCTATCCCGCGTGAAGAAATAGAAATATTCTACGAAAACGTGTATCCACTGAAATGCCCTTCGCTGAACGTCTTTTACGACTGCACCCATACTTTACTAGACCAAGAAATAGGCTATTCAGAACTGCGTACTGTATTAAACAAGCTAAAGAGTAACATGGCTCCGGGACCAGACGACATAGAGAACTCCTTTTACTGCTGGCTACCCACTAACTGGATGCAATACCTCCTAGACATATACAACTCAGTCTTGGACAGTGGCATTGTTCCTTCCGAATGGTGCACTTCTGAAGCATCTTGGCCGCACGCCTGTTCTCCTGGAGCGAATCCGGTAGAATCCTACCAGAATGCCAAACCGGCTTCAGACCTTATAGATCTTGTGAAGATAAAATTTTCGTGCTGCATGCAAGAATCTCTTTAGACCTAAGGGCCAACTATTTGCAGCCTTTGTTGATTTTCGCAGAAAGTTTGACTCGCGACATTCTTTGGAAATCACTGTATAAAGCAGGAGTCGGTGGCAAAACTCTGCAGTGGCAAGAGTACTGCAGAACCTATACCAACAGGCTGATGTCAAGGTCAAACTCACAGGGAATGGCAAAACCAAAAGCTTCGACGTAACCAAAGGAATACTGCAGGGAGACTCCTTAAGTCCTCTACTATTCGCTTTATTCTTGTACGATATATTTAAAAATGAGGGCCACGCCAAGATATTAATATGCTACTTTTTATCAAACTTACAAAGCATGCTATCAACCCTAGACATTTACTGTAAATCGAAGGCAATGGAGGTTAACACAGACAAAACTGTTGTCATGAGATTTAAGAATAGGAGAGGAAGAACCAAACAAAATGCTACAATTAAATACAAAGGTAGTGCCTTAACCTGCGTTAATGAATTCGTCTATCTGGGCGTTACCTTCTCCACCAATGGCTCCTTCAAGGATAACCTCGGCAGATCGCTGAGCAAGGACACTGCTGCCATGGGAGCTGTTTGGAACATACTGAGCAAAGGGAAGACTTTAAGCTGGGACGCTCGGATGAAGCTATTTAATGTCATGGTTTCCTCCACGACTCTATACGGCGCATGTATATAGGGCCTGAAGCCCACGCAGGAGATAGAAAAAATGAAAACAACCTTCTACAAGCGCCTTGTACAATTATCCGCATATACCCCAGGGTAGCCTATCAGGCTCGAGACCGGAGCTCCAAAACTAGAGTGCACCATTGTGAGTAGGGCCCTACTATTCTGCAATAAGATACTAAAAGCAGACTCTTCAAGATATACGAGACAAATGTACGATAAACTTAAGGCCAATGATCAGTCAGACAACTGGTACACGCGCTTATAGCTACTTCTTCGGAAAGTTGAACATTAGCATGTATTGAACGCGGACGACGCCGAAGCAATCAATCAAACGCTCTCGGAGATTGCGCACTGAAAAATCTTAATTTTGAAGAGGACGTAGGTAGAACCAGCAGGTCTTCGTTTGTTCCGCTGTACAAAGCTTGGAGAAATCTTAATTACACGCATAGAGAAGCATATCTTACACTGTATTGTAAAAATTGCTTCTATCGCTCGAATGTTTAATAAGGTATAAGGAAGGAACAATTATGCATCTCTTCGAGCAAACGTATTTATTTACCGCCAGATGTTATAACTAATAAATGCATGACCATTAGTATTATATCTATATAATATTATATTATCTGTATTAAATTTGTATTGCTAAGGTTAATGGTTAGAGCATAAATGAATTATTTTTTGGCCACCCGTTACACACGCGCGCAAGGTGGCCGCCATGACGGCCACGCTAGCTGTAGTGGCGTGCGCACTTGTTACACTTGTGCGCGCGCTTAGCCGGCGGCTAGCCCCTTACACGGTTATGCACGGGGCGCTCGTTTCTAGCGTCCACCACTATGCAATTTGGTTGTGTATAATTAGAGGCTGCGTTCTTGCGTACTTCACGGCTGCGCGGTGCAGCGAACAAAGACGTTCATAGTTCGCATTACCCCTAATCGTACTTGGCGCCGATGTTTATAGTTTGCGTGAGATTCTCGAATACCGGCGTGCCGATGTGGCGGCGCTCTACCCATTGACGCGTGACGTCAGTGCGATCTCGAACGACGATTGAGAATGACACGTTTTCCTTTTGCCAGTTTCTTGTGCCGTAGTTCGATATAGCACGTGGAAATTTCCCGTAAGTGCGCGTAAACGGTAGTGGAGTGCTCGTATCTTAATGCAATTAAGGATTATGCGATGATATTTTGCAGACCCTGGGATCCTCCGGTGCCGACCGAGCTGTACGATGCTGCGGATGGGCGGTATTTTCATCCTCCCACCCCCGGAACCAGAGGGGTCCTTATAGTCGCGGATTATGCGTGCGAGGACCTGAGATGCGATTATTGCATGGCGGTGAGTACATTTCTGTTTCTTTTTTTCCCATTATTTGTGCTATAAGTCGTGCGTAGTCTATGATTTATGTGGTTTTTTGAGTGTAGGAGTCCACGCCATCCGCTCCGGCCGGTTACATCTGGATTTCTTACAACGCTCGCGTGCCTCCCATTTTGGGGACCCGGCCAGCCACTCCTTGGGGGTGTCATCCCGAGACAAGCAACTTAGCAGTGACCACGGTGGAGGTCTCGCTGTTGCCGGTGATGTGCCCGCGCCACGGGATAGTGAGTTCAGCGTTTTGTGTTTTGCATCAACGTTATTGTATTTAACTTATACATATCATTTTCTTTTGTGTAGATTAGTCGGTGCCGCGTTTTTGCGGCCGAGGGGAGTGACGGGGGCTGGTGCGAAGAACTTTGCCAATACCAGCGGAGCCGCCCGTACGAATGTTTTCACTTCGTATGCCATCGCGGATCGGTGAGTAACATTTTGTATTTTATTTCTCTTAAACTATCCCGGTGTTTGCTATATTGATAATCCGTTTTCTTTTCTCTCTCTAGCCCATCAACGCCGTTGTACAATAAAAAGATAATTAACACGCGTGTACAAATAATGGTAAGTAATTCAAGCATTTCAATCCCTAGATAGTAAATGATCACGCGGATCACATTTAAATCGTGCTAGGCAGGGAATATACCTGACACTCTTAGGCAACGAGTTCCACAGGTGGATGCCCTGAAAGCGAAAAGATCTGATGACAAACTCTGTGGCCACCTGTGGTAATTCTAGATCTCTTGTAGCCTCTCTCGTCGGGCGGTTAGTTTTGTGCAACTTAAACGGGGAGTATAAATATTTCGGTTTTCGAAAATTGAGGATTTTATACATTAGAAGAAAAAAAAATAACTCCTCCGAGTCTGGGAGCGCATCCAACATAACTTCTCTCAATAAGAGGTTATGTGAGCATCCCATTTTAGACCGTAGATATACCTGGCACATGAATTCTGCAGCTTTTGTAATTTGGTCTTTTTCTCATTTCTTTTTCCCTTTCCCTCTGAGTGTAAATGTATACGCGGGTGTGCATACATGAGCGGGCGCGCCGGATCTTTCCTCCGTATTTCGCGCTACGCGCATATAATAATAATATATGCGCTGCTGTTTTCCGACTAAGCTACGGTAACGCGTTGCCCTTGCAGTGCATTTTCATTTGCGATTATTTTTTTCTCTTTTCTAGCTCTCTTTCTCCGTCCGTCTATTGCTTTTGTACGGAGGCTGGGCATTTGTGCCGCCGAGGATTCTCTCATCGGCCTGGTCGGCCCGAGTTTGTCGGCACTGTACCTATTGTTTTTTTGGCTGCTCATCGCCGCTCGGCATCGGCGAGTATTGCTCTCGTCTGGCTTGCCACTGATATGCGTATATATTCGGGATGGTCCTCGGGGTGGAGCGGCCGCTTATTAGGTGACGCTGATTTCTTTCGATGCAGGCGGGGGCTTGTAGTGAGCCTGCTGTTTTTGCAAGTTTTCAAGTTGTACGCGCTATATACTGGCCGCCTCGTAATCAAATTTTAAGGATTTACCGGTAAGACGTTACTGCGCATCGCCGAGCAACGTCCGATGCGTGTTGGACTGCTTCACGCGGGGGAGTTGGGGGGGGGGGGGGGGAGTGAATGCAAGAAGAAATGTACTGAATAACTAGGAGAGGGCCTATTTTCAAGAGCCCTGCATATTAGATTTCGCGCGCGCTATTGCCAGTCATAAAGACTACCGTAGACTATAGATTTCCGTCTGCGGCTCGTTCGCAGAACTCGCTTGGCGAATTGTCAGCGCCGTCTTCGCCGCGTAGTGCATCTTGTGCTTTTCCGTTGTTCTTCTCTTGCCGCGGCTCGTGGAGATTACTGTGGTGCCAGCTCGTTGGAGTGCGCTGCAGTGGCACCCGCTCCCGTGGCGCCGCTCTTGTGCACGGGCTGGACTTGGCGGACCGCTGGTTCTCCATGTCAGACATGCGGAAGTTGCTGCGTCGCCTCGTCACTCATTACGTTCCCGAGCACGCCCACTCTGCCATGCTAGAGTTTTCTGTCGAATGGGTAAACTACCTTACTCCTGATATACTCGGGGACACGGTTTACGGTCGAGGCTACGTGCGACTTTGGCGATGCGAGAGTTGCCACTCGGCCGCTATACCTGGCTGGCGTTCCTTTGTGCCGCGCCTGCTGGCGGTAGGTTGCGTGTGTGTATATAGGTGGGAAGGGGGAAGACAGAGCTTTTGTTTTATCTTTTTTTATGTGAAATATTTATAGGTCAGACTCATACACACACACACACGCACACACACACACACACACACACACACACACACTAGGGTCGTACCCCCCTGCTCGCTCCGCTCGCCAACCCCCACAACTGCAATTTGTAACAAACATATTTATACATACATGCAAATATAGATTATAGTGGTTTTTTATATATGCCTATTCTATTGGTTTTTGGCTATTGGAAAATATTCAAGGTAATACAATATGGAATCAATACAAAACTTATTTTATAGAAGATTTTAAAGAAAATAAAGAAAACAATGCTTTATTATATATAGAAAATACATTAAAATTAAAAAACAAATCTTGCAAAGATTTTGGATTACCAGTTCCTGATTTTAATTTGAATATCAATGATCTTAAAATTAAAGATAATACTGTATTTTATAGTAAGAATTTATTCAATAATATATATTTACAATTAAACAATGATCAAAAAAATATTTTTAATGAATTAATTAATTCAACTCATAAAACTTATATAAAACATTAATTTACTATTTTTTATCTCACGAAAAAACTGTTTTATCAATGGCGTGGACCGGCATAGCTTCTATTCTAATAATGGAATGGGACCCTAGAATTGGTATGTATATTGAAATTAATGACATTGAACATTTACAATACTTAGAAGAAATAAACAGAGAAATAGAAAATATTACAGAATATGAAGCAATGTACGTAACTTATGTTCAAAAACTTGATAAAGAGTTAAATATTTATGAAATAAAACAATTAAATAATAAAATTAAAGGATATGAAGAAAATTATTATGAAAATGTAATAAAAACATTTGATTCATTAGCAATAGTACCTAATAATATTTTATTAAAACTAAAAGATATTATTAGGTAACGAATAAATAATTATAGTGCTCGTTTTTTTATCGCTTAAGAAAAAATAAAGATTTATATACAAACTATCTTCTATATATTGCAAATATTATTTATCAAATTTTTAATTTAAATTAATATAATACAAATTTTGACATATTTCTAAATACAGTAATCAATATTATAATCTATACAAAATTTAATTAAGTAACACTCACACGTATTTACAAATGTGTGACTAACGTATTAAAATTTACGAATAAAATACATTACACTAATGTATAAGACATATGAGATAGTGGCGAAAATAAGATAATTCATAAAAAAATAAATTATAACAATTTAAGATTACATCATTTCATCAATGTATTTAAAAATATATAAAGTCAAATAAATTTATAAAAAATTTTATTACAGATTCCACATATACGCTCAAACATTTTTAATAATGTCTGTTCAAAGTATTAAAATTTACAAATAAAATACATTCAGACTTATTTAAATATGTATGAGACAATTAATTTAGTAACAATCAATTACATACAAAAACAAATAAAACTAATATTGCAGTGGATTAGGCCTACAGGGGAAAACCACTCTAAAAAAAACGTGCCATATCTATTTACTTCAATGGTGGTGTGGAAATAATAGAACTTATATCTTCTTAAAACATATCTATTTACTTCAGTGATGGTGTGTTAATAATAGAATTTTCATATTTTTGTACTAAATAAATAACACTAATGAGAATAAATATGACCCCATACATGAAACGAAGAATAAGGGGGCGCTGAGGGGGGGGGCAAAACGTATAAAAATAACCAAACTTTCGAAACATTTCTTGGTTCTTTTGAGGGGGGGGGGGCTGAGGGGAAGCTGAGAGGGCTCGTGAGGGGGGGCGAGGGGGGGCTAAATTCCAGTGCGGCTCAAAACAACTATATAATATAGTAAGATATATAGAGAGAAACGGCCGACATGTTACAAAAACAGTGTCGGTAAAATACCGGTAGCAACAAACACAAACTTCAGCAAGACGCCACGCCAAACACAAGCGCTGCCGCCGCGGAAGCAGAAACCACAGCAGCGCCACTTTTTTCCACGCCTAGTGCAAGCAAGCGCCAAGAGAGGGAGCAGCGGCTTACACACAGCAGCATAGGCGCCGGACAAGTATAAAAGCCAGCGTAACAGCGAGGAGGTCGTTATTCGTCACTTGTAGCTCTAGCAGCGAGCAAGACCTTCTCAAGGGAATTGCGCACCTGCTCCCGGCCGCGTGCTTCCTGATGCCATGATGAGCATAGAGCTCGGATAAAGGTTGCGTAACGCCACTCCCCCCTCTTTTTGTACATTCGAGCTACAAGGCTATTTGCATTTGTAAATCTGTCAATATATTTTATTCTTATATCTACTAAACTCCTTATCATTTATGCTTCCCCTCCATTCAGGGCAAGGGATCAGTGTCGCTCGAGCACCGAGTGCATTGGAACCCGTACCCCTCTGATTGCGTGGCGATTCGCCGAAGTCAATAAGTGACGAGCCAGACCGATACTGACCTCCGTCTCTGATTGACGAGCAGTACTCCTCAGGACAAGCGCCTAGTGGGTAGGGACGATTACTCTTGCAAGGGTGGTTTCGACCCCCTTCTCGACCGATCCGCAAACTTAACCTCACTCTCGAGCCTCAAATCCTTGTGCCTCATAAGAGTAATCTTTTGCACGTTTCAATATATATATTGCGACGTAGCAATAATTATTGCTGCGTCGTGATCATTGTTGCACGGCCAGCTGACTTACTCTCAGCGAGTTGACAGCTCCTGGAGCGGAGCCAGCGCTCGGTGGCGCTCGCAGGAGTTGCCTCTGACCGGCCGCGTGCGGAGCGCAGGATGTGAGCTCCCGAGTCCCACCTGCGCGGCGCGTCGGCGCTCGGGAGGGGGCATGGCAGGAAGCGAGCCGACGGCCGCTCCCACGCGGTTACATGCATGCGGCGGTGTGTAGAGGGGAGAGCGCGAGTGTGAGTGTGTGCTTGAGAGAGAGAGAGAGAGAGAGAGAGATGAATATAGTGGCGCGAAGTTGACGGCGTTTGGAGCGCTCAGAGTTGACTTTATGTTGACTTGCGGACGTCATGGAGATGTATAGAGGAATATACGGGTTGGGTTAGGAATCTTTGCTGACTCGACATATGTAGTGCTATGGTTTACTTGAGGATGATAGAGGATTTTCAAATATCGCGCGGCTTACAGATTATCTATAGGCAAAGCCACTGGATGGATATCGACATGATTGATTGATTGATCGATATCCATGAAGGGGGCGCGAATTTACATATTAAAGGAAATAATAGAGGACGTTAATTGATTTTCTGACCGATGATTAAATTGGATTTGGAAAAGAGGGCGCTGGGGAAAATCACGGATAGAGGAATAAATTAGTGGTGGTCTATTAATGGCCAATAGGGGATTTTTCTAGGAAAAGGGACCAATGATGTAATTTTGGAGGCCGGGCTTGCGTTTCCGTGAAGAAGGAGGTCGAGTGGGAAAACGCGACATCCTTCCTCGATCGGAGCGTCGGCCTCGGCCATTCCGTTCCTGGAGCCTCTCTAGAACAGTTCACTTGGTAATAATTGTCGTTTTTTCCCCTTTGGTGGACATTGTGGACTGAGCAGTTTTGGAAGGAGTCTCGAGCCGCAGAGCCGACGGGAAGTTTCTATTGGAGTTTTGGATAAATATTATAGAGGATTTTTGGTGAGCATTTCGAGTACTTAATACGGAATATATATAGAGGAAAACTTGTATTCGTAGAGGAACACGCGTGCGGCCGTTAGAGGATTATTTCGCGCGTTTTTCAGTGGATGGCGGTTTTTCCTTTTGTTCCATTTAGAATCGAACGTAGAGGATTTTCGCGGCCCTTTTCAGGTTTTCCGAGCAGCCGTGGATTTAGTAATTTGGCCGCGTGCCCATGATTTGTATTTCGAGTCACTACCAATTTGTTTGCCGGATAATAAGTGTATAAGAAAGTTAGAATATAATTGTGATTATTAACCATTATATATATTTGTGTAATTCATCAACCTGATTGCCACCACATTCCCGCTTTCTACCATTGCAGGTTTCACGAGGCTGGGTGAAGAAGTCAGCTGCGCGAATTATAAATTATTTTGTAAATAACTGGAATCCCCGTGCGGGCGGGAAATTCCACGTTACAATATATATATATCACGTTTAGTGCCACCACGGATTTGAATGAATTCAATTATTATCACAAAATTTTTAGCTACATAGCGCCGTAATACCAATTACTATATATACAGATTAGTTTATAGCCAGGTTTTCCTAAGTGCAAACAGTTACAGGTAGGAATGATATTGCAAAATCGCGAAATTCTCGTATTGCACGTCTAACTATAAAACCATTAAGTACGTCAAATATTTCGTCAAATATTCTAACACTTCCTTGAATATCGTTTCAACTTGATATTTTTTATTGATGTAAAAAAATTTTTATGTTTTTTATTTTCTTCCTTTACGATAAACTTCTTTCAATAATTATTAAATTCGATGTTTTACATCTGTCAGCTGTCCCGAGACAGCTCACTTTTTTCTTTTTATGGGCGCGCCCTGGGCGTTTCTTGGCGAGTCTGATGACGGGCCGTGAGATGCTGGGCTCGCTCGAGCGCTATCAGCATTTGCTGCTGCTTACCGCCGCGGTGCTTGTGATAGCAGACACAAGCTACAGACCCTATCACGGCCGCCATCAGTAAGGTTGTAGAAATGGAGTAGCCAAGTTTAGTTGAGTCATTGCTTAGCTCCCGCAGCTCGAATAATGTTTCTCTTCGAGTTGCTATCTCTCGTGCTTGATCCGCGATTTCGAGCCTGGCCGAGAAGAGCTATGCATTGGCGTTATGCAGCCTTAGCCAAAATGGCTCATGGTTCATCGCGATAAATCCGTCGTCCATTTTGCGTAATTTTGGGATACTCTCGTTCGCGATCGGCATGTAAGTTCTATTGGAGTTACTAACTGCAAAATATATGTGTTCGGGCAGAATATAGGCGCCTATATTCTTAGTATATACTATACTCTCTAGTATATTCTGCAGCGATGGGACAGTCGAGTAGAGGGATGTCGATGCGGTACACGAGGACTCGATGTAAAGGATGTTTACTTTAGAGATGTCTATGATAGTCATTATTGACATTTTGTCACTTGGAACAGGGAACCACGAACATTGCTTCGATGAACGCGTTCGACGAGATTATTCGTGGGTAAAGCGCCCCGTTCTTGGCGAATAGAAAAGCGTGCACGAGGGTGTCGGTATTCTCCCTTAACTGTTTAATGCTCAGCCTGGCTCTAACTAGGGCATTAAGGACAGCGACTTTTCTGTCGTTAGTTGCTGTCGTATTTACTTGCACGTCAATCGCTGTGGATAATTCGCGTTTCACTACCTGTGTCTGATCTGCCAGCAGAGCCGCGCTTTGTCGAGCGTCGCTAGCTACCGTCCTAATCGATCTTTGAATTTCTATCGCGTCGTCCTCCGTCAATATCCCGTACAGAAATTTTTATATTGGGCCCCCGAACGGCACTATGCCTACCCACCGGCGGACGCGATGCTTATCATTCTGCGACTCCTTGATAAGCTGCTCATTTAACAGGAGAAGCTCCTGGACGCGCTCCGCTTGTCTAGCCACTACTCTCGCCGCGACCGTCTCGTTTTCGATATGCCGCCCGCACGCACTTAATATTTGCGCTACACTAGACTCGATTTTCGCTGCGGCTTCGAAGAACGGCTGGAGGTCAGTCTTCTGTATTATTTTCCAGTCGGCGCTAGAGGTGACAAGCGGGGTTATCTTCCACCGCCGTTGCCATTTTCATAGGTATCACCAGCGTAAATTTGGTGAGCATATTCTGAGCTATCAGTATATACCTGTTCCCTCGCTTGGTCCTTTCCAGCGGCCCGTAGAAGTCCAGGGTAACTTGGGAAAAGGGAAACGCCGGAGTATTGCTGATCATGGGCGATCCAGTTTTTAAACGCACCAACTTGTTTGTCTGGCAGATACTGCAGCGGGCGACGAACTGTCTTATCTCGTGCCGCATGTTTTGCCAGTAAAAGTCTCTAGCGATCTTAGCATATGTTTTCATAGTTCCCCGGTGCCCTCCCAAAGCTGCTATGTGGTATTGCTGAATGAGCCTGTGCCTGTCCTTTCTTGCCGGTGTTACGTCCGACCTACACTCTCACCACATAGGTGGGACATGTGTTTGAGAGAAATGCATGTATTTTAATTATTTATTGAGAGCGCGTATAGAATTGTGACAAATGGCTAGGTTTAGACTCGTTACCCGCTCGGATATGTATTTTAGTATAATTATTTGACTCACCTTTTTCCGGTTCTCTTGTCTTGTTTTGCTGCTTCTGCTGTCCTTGTCTTTTTCTTTCTGCTTACTCGTCGTATTTGAAATAATGGGTGATAGGTTGTGTTGTAAATGATTGCACTCTCAGTTTCGTTTTCTAGTTTGATTGATTATATATTTCCTTCTTAAATCACAATTGCGTACTTGTACAATAAAAATCTCCGCACATTTACGAACCGCGAGGTACGGAGTTCGGACTTAAACACGAGACTAATTAAAACGAGGCCAATTCGACTCTTTTAAAGCCTGAATATGTTGACCAACTCTTAAAGTGTAACGCTTTTTAATAATCATTTTAGAGAGTATACCGATTGCCGAATAAGTAACACTGCTGACTTGTGTTACTAAATTACAGCACGCATTCAAAATATAGTCTTTCGAAATTAGCATCGTAATTCTCTTTGTGTGTTTTGAATTTTGAAAATATAGTTTAAATTAATAACAAATAGATTAAAAAATGAATAACGTCGTAAGACGTTACACCGGCATCGGCAGATTGTTCAAGTCCGAACTGCCGGCCGGTTCACCGGCAAAAACGATGTCGAGAATGTCGGTGAAAGCACACTCTGTTAGTTTAAGCAGGTCTCTGATGATGGTGAAGCTTTAGATGACCTGGCCTGCTATCAAACCTCTAAGGGTCCTCTGCGTTTTCCATAGATCACTGCGCGTTGGCCTCTCTGTCACGTAATTTTGTATCTTGCCGATTGCGAGTTGCTGGCTGGATAGGGCGTCAGAGTTTATGTAGCCCCTCTCCATGAGGGCCTGGAGTACTTCCGTCGACAACGTCATATCTGCAGGCACGAGAAATACTAGGTTCTCCCTATATACGTATGAATGCTCCTTCAGCTGCTTGAGGTGCACAAACGGTGGAGGTCATTCGCCGTCGGGGATGGCCCATGGCAGCTTTTCTCGTAGCAGTCTGACACGCGCCACCACGTAACGCTTAAGCGCATCCTCTTTCAGGGCGGCATTTGCGATCCCTGACACATCGTTGTCAGCTGCTGAGTCGCTGCCCGTCGGGCAAGCTTGCTCGATCTTCACCGGCTATTTTTCTTCTCTCGTATCGCTGGGCTATTCAATTTGCTCAACCGGCGTCGCTGCGTGTTCGCTGTTACCTCTGAATGACGACGAGTGGCTTCTGAGCAGTGCCGTCATCGCGGTCCTTTGCAAGTCAATGACGGGTATGTTGGGTCGCGGTGTGGGTGGCTCGCTATCTTGCGGGGAGGTCCTTGTTTCTGCCGTGCTCTCCCTTGACTCCGTGCTCTCGTAGCTCGGGATTCGATTCGGCGTAGCTTCAGGTTCGCGCTTCCCATGCTCCACTCGGTTTAAAACCGAGGACGGCGAAGGGCTGTATTTTCCGTTGGGGGATGGAGATCTATTCCGATTAAAATTACTGCTTCACGCTCTCTCTTCTGGCGTATCTACTCGTACATATGGCGTAAAGTGCTGGCCTTCAAGGTGGAGATGAATGGTTTCGTTCACGTTGCATGTCAAGATATGCTAAAAAGCTCTGCTTATGTCTGGATTTCTGACGTGAACGCACATGTTTGCTTTAAACTTTTTGGGCGAACAGAAATATACAGTCGACGTTTTTCCACTCGCTATCTAACTGAAGTATAGCCTTGGTTGCCGTATACTCACAATGTTTATTCTTGCCGCTCGAATGAGGGAGAAAAATAGGCAGATACCTGGCGGATCGCTAGGGATAGCTCAGCGCATTGACTCTTTCTAATGTATGTTTGCACGAGCACGTTCGCGGAGGAAGATGAGGAGTGCGTTTCCGAGAAAGCGTGTGCCTGCTCATAATTGCACGGAACACCTTCATTTTAAGTACCGGCGGGTTCGTTAACAGGGCCCGGAGTGTCTCAAATGCGTGCTGCTGACTTTCGCCCCATGACTTTCCCCCAGTTTGCTTTCAGGTTGCGCTACCTCGTATAGGGGCCTCGCAATCTTAGCAAAGTCCTTTATAAACCGACGATAATAATTAAATAATCCGAGGGCTTGCCTGACTTTGTGCGTGTTCGTGGGGACTGGATAGTTAGCCATTGCGTGCGTCTTGGCCGAGTCGGCTTTGATGAAACCTCCGTCCACAAAGTGCCCGAGCAGCCTTGCGCTTTGAAAACTGGCACTTTTTGGGCTCGACTGTCATATTACTACTCGAGGATATCGCTCTTGAACGGCAGGGGATGGAAACTGCCCTCCGTTTCTTCGTTAAGCGCGTGAAAATCTGTGACTAGCCGAAAGCGTTTGTTGCTTTGAGCGTCCAGACTTTATGGGACTATCCAAAGTGACAGTGAATAGTTCGAGTTAGAAGGCTCGACTCCTTTAAAGACGGTGGGAATCTATAGCGTCCTGTCCGCACCGGCTTGTTCGGTTTCCAATTTATTTCGTGTCGGAGCAGATGCGTTGCGAGTAGCGGTTCGCCATAAGTCCAAATACGCCGGCGAACTCATCGACAATTTTTCGGATTAACGCGGTTTCTTCCTTGTTACAGCTTTCGAGGTCGGCGAGCTCCAGGATCATACTTCCGTCAGCGGTCATTCGTTTAATATTTGCGTGGCCATCAGAATGTCCTTCCATCTGGCCGTCCACATCGGCGCGAGGTTTATGTGGAAGTGTTTGACACGCAGTGAGCTCAGCGATCGGGGTTGGGATTGTCACCTCCTGCTCGCTTGTGTTGATGTACTTGGGAAAACCTGGACTGCTTCTATTCTCGGATGGATTTACTGCAGAGGTATCCGTCCTATTTCCACAATCGTGTTGGACACGTTTAAGCTAATCACCATTCTCACCCGCGGCGATATCGGCAGAACTTGCTCTTCTTCTACAAATGCGAAAGTCAATTCCCCTAGTCGAAGGCACTTGTTAGCCCCGCGACGCTCCCTATCGAATAATCCCGTCGGTTTTGATAGGAAAGTTGCTGGGCACTATGTGCAAGTCGCATAACATGTCGTGGAAATCCACGGTTGCAACTCCGAGTGTGCGAAAATGGCCATCGGTGATCCCGCGGATCATGATTCTGTAGTGGAAGTTAATTGGGACTCCTCTTGCCAGTTTGTCGATTTTAACGACCGACACGTCCGCGCCCGAATCGACGTTTAAGTTGGCCCTCCCATTCAGCAATTGTTCGGAAATTAACTGAATTACCGAGGGACATTTCCCGGCCGTAATAAATCATATATCCGCACAGCATGAGCAGCGCCTGGGCTATGTGGTGACCCCAAGACATCGTAGATCGAACCAGCCGCTTTAAGCCTCCATGGGAGGGGTGCGCTGGGAAACTGCTGTGGTAGAATCCTGTTGTCAACCAGTTTGGTCTCCTCGACGCGTAAGACGAATCTGTAACCATGCTCGTGAGCTGCTCGTGCGCCGGGCTCGCCCTGGGCGGGTATGTCTGTCTCGATGAAGGTGATGTTGCCGTCGGTCCGCTTGTTTGACTCTTGCAGTCTTTCAATCCTTGTTCGGTGGAGTATGTCGATTGGCGCGACCTTGGACGAGCGACATCTCGTCGGTTACAGCTGGGGGAGGCATGGGCTGCTCTTCACATGATGGCTGTTTGGGCTGTGGAGCTTCCTGCTGCTGACTCTGGGATGCACCGGGTATGGTGACCTGTGACGATTTCGCCGTAGTCACGTTTTGATTCTATCCATCACGTTTCTCCCTGGAACTTGGGTCCCTGGTCCATCCGACAAATTGTTACGCTCAACTCGGCGATGATTCGCGGCACTCATGCTGCTCCGTCCGCCGTCGGACAACTCGCTAACTTGAGTTATCCTGCTTCTCTGACGGCGCTCGCACCATGATTCTTTCGGCATTCCTGAGCTGTCCGACTCGCTTGACAGACTGGAGCTCGGGTCATCCGCCGGCGGGGTGCGGCAAGTTTCGCCCCAGGGCTTGCTTCCCGCACTCGGGCCGTGTTCGCGGTGGCGACGGCGTTACCCGAACCCGTCTCTAGTCAGTCCGCCTCGGGCTACGCGGGGAATGCCGGGAGCGCTCGGTCGTCTCGTCCTGTTGCCGTGTTGCTGTATGACGCATTAGGGACTACCGGTCTGTTCTCGAACAACTGCCTCTCAGTTGGTTTTTGTCCCAACCTTAAAACTAGCACCACCTCGCGAATTTGGTTATGCACCATCTCCTTATCCTCTAGCGCGCTATCCTCGAATAACGGCTCATCGATGATTTTCCGGAGTTTGTCAGCCTCGCGTTCTAGCGCGGAGGGATTTGCTGAAGTACCAGGTGCCGTATCACAGCGGGGACTGGCCACTGAGGCCGCACGTGCGCCCTTTTCGCTCCCTGACTCAAAGATATTGTTTGGGTCTTCGAAACTCGGTGTCTGTTTAATTTCGAGGAGGTTTGATACTCCCGCGATGCACTTATCCCCAATTTCGACTCGTACGGCTTTTACAAGGGGATTGTACAAGTAGCCCCAAATATCTGACGGCTTGCTTCGTTCGCGTGGATCCAGGGCCAGTCCGTCTAATCTTTTGCGCAACTGAGCCAGCTGCGTCGGCTGCGGCGAGGTAGGTCTGTTTATCGCTCCTACGCTCTCGAGGATAGGAAACGCTGGAGGCACAGTAAACGTTCTGTTTCTGAAATCTCCGTCGATGGTTCTTTCGGATATCATGGTGCCGAGCCGGCTGTGAATAGTGGTGGGCTATTACGCACTTGATCATCGACATGGTCGGGGCTGACCGCGCGGCTGGGGGGCTGTGGCGAACAGGATCGCGATTGCTATGACTCCCGCAGTAATCTTTGCGACGTGGGCGATAGACGGTAATATGACCGATAAACCTCCTTGGCCTGTTTTATGCGTTTCTTCGTTTCAAGATCTCTGGATTGACCTCGTTTCTCACGACTTCGACCACTATTTTCGCGCTCCGTATTCGGTTTCAAATTTAATACCGAAATTTCTTTCGACAGTTTCGTACGCTTCATTTTAACAATGGGTCCTTGGTGTTTCACGCTCGTGAGTTGCGACGGGGACGCACATGCACTAGGGTGGACATTACTACCGCGTTACCGAGCAACCAGCCAAACTGCATTTCAAATTATTGCGGCGAACTTACAGTACGATGAGTAGTAGTAACGCTGCCGACATTCGCATCATAGCGGTCCTCTGGATGGTTGGTAGATGGCAGGCGTCGACCTGCTGGTGGTAGACGGGGTGCTGTTGGCTGCAGGCGATTCTCGCTGCTGGCGACGCCTTGGTGGTGGATCGATCTGCGAGGGTTGATGGAGTGCTTCTTGTGTGTATTTTGACGCGATGCACGCTGGCAGTCGCGGGACGGAGCGTGAAAATTGCCACACTCGTGTACCAAGTTGGTTAGCGCGCGCACTCTTCTACTTGTCAGCACTGGTTGGTCTCACGAATTTCACTGGCTTAATCTGTGTTGGTGTGGTCGGTCCGCTAGTACACAGTTTTCCAAACTTGAGAAACCGAGTTACCTGACTATTAAGGGGGGTGCACAGTGTAGGAGATTCGATAGTACTTCTCCAAAAACACCACACTGTCGAATTGCGGGACGGGGCTTCGTGAAGATAGCACTTTGATCTTCTCTTGACAAGTGTCTTGTTGCGATAATGTGTGAAGGTGATCGAGGGAGTCACAAACTGTGCACACACAAGTCGCTCGCACTATCACTAGCGTTACCAATCGTGTTTCGTGACAAAAATATATTTGAAAAAGTTTGAAAAATAGTCGAAATTGCTGAGAGAACACGTGTCGGAAACACTGTCGCTGCTCCGCATTTCGGGACCCTTAAGGGATGCCAGAAAGCTGTTACGGACGTAGGGGTTGGCGCGAAGGGCACGAGACAATGTTGAGTCTGATTCCGTTTATTAGTATTTTTCGAGGAGGAGCTCTGCCTAGTTCGAGGGTTGCCGGGTATCTGCCGGCGCGGTCCGCGAGACTTAGCTCGTAGGCTCGCTGCATCATGGTTAAAGTGCATGCTTGCACTCCTTGGCCGTGAGAAACTCTCATCCGGCGCGTTCCCTGGTGACGGTGCACTCAGTGCATTGCCGGTCTCGGCCACTGGACTCAGAGAGCATCTGAGCCTATGGTTCTTACGTGACAATATCCTTCTCAAAATCAGTAAAAAACGATAAACTTGACAAGCATACATATAGATCATCGCACAATAAATTTTAAAATCTGATAAATTAATATGAATGTAGAAGAAAAGAGCTTTGATTTGAGATATTAAACGTTGAAAACACATGACTGATTTCAAATTGAGAAGGAATTGAAAAAACGTAAAATTCTCTGGACTTTGTCAAGCATTTACAGGGAAGAATGCGTTAAAATCATCGTTTTTCCTTTTTTATTTAAACCCTCATGATTTGCGATTCAACCAATCGTTTTTGAAGTTTAATACCTCTAATGAAAGTCCTTTTTTTCTACTTTTATATTAATTTATCAGATTTAAAATTTTATTGTACGATGATCTATATGTGTACTTGTGAAGTTGATAGTTTTTTACTGATTTTCAGAAGCATACATACACACACACGCACGCAGGCACGCAGGAACGCAAGCACGCACGCACGCACGCACGCACGCACACACACACATATATATAAATAGAAACTTTAATTTACTGGAATATTTGATAATATCTTTTTGAATATTGATTAACTTCCTCAAGCATCGTTAAACAAAAGAATTAAATTCATAATATTTACTTAAATTTGTATAGCCGGTTTACTTTAAAAAAATATAACCTTTTTATACATAGACTGCGTAAGAAGATTTTGAACTTAGAGATAGGTGAAATTTACACTCACATTGCATATTGTACAAAAGCCCATAATTTAGATTTAAATATTTTGTTAAACAATACTTTTAAAGCGTTTTCAGATTCCGTATCTGCGTATTTGCGTATCTGCGTATTTTTCTGATTGCTTCTTAGGCTTAAAAAGAAAGTTCGATGCTATGCATAAACATAAGTTGAATTTATTGAGTAGAAAAACTTTTCCTCAGGGACGCGACGCTGATGTTGGAGTTTGTTGTGATAGTGATTATAATAGAAATTGCTCTAGTCACAATAGTATGTCTTACGGTTACAATTTTAATGATTTGGAAATTCGAAAATTAAAAGAGAACTGGCTGCTCAACTTAACCAGTTCGTCTCTTCTGCCTCCTGTTGTCAGTGTCATATCTTTGTGAGAGAAGTTCAATTTTAATATTAAGTTTGATTTTAAACAGGCTATAGAGATTCTGAAGGATGGATTTCTGATGGAAGTTGGCGAGATGGTGTTATTGCTATTTTAAACTCACAGGTCAAAAACAAAAAGCACTTATCATTTCAGGATAGAATTTAAAATAATGAGATCAATTTAACAAAGAAATTTCTTAAGAAAATCCAAATTTATTTTTCACAAGAGCAAACAAGGGTAATGCGACGGTCGTGATAGAGCGCGACGTGTATGTCTCAAAGGTTGAGGAGGCCCTTTCGGATGAAAACTTCTATAGAATCGTGAAAACGAATCCCTCAGCAGGTATAAAGAAAAGAATTCAAAATCTTATTAACTTTTGAGAGGCGTGCGGAGTGTTTGATTGTGACTCGTCCTTTCGAAGCTAGTCTTCTAAAGGGATTGATCATACATCGCTACGGAAAGCACATGCCCTTGTAAAAATTCATTTGGTCGGTAATCCTATTAGAATCATAGTTTCCGCAATAAGTAGTACCACATGCGGATTTGATAAGTGCTTATCTAATTTTCTCTCTAAACATTTTTCTAAACCAGTTTCTTGTATTAAAAACAGTCAGATAAACTCCATAATTTTAAATTTAAAAGTAACTATTGCCTCGCATCTTTTGATGTTGTTTCCTTGTTTTCAAATCTGCCAAAGGACCTGATTATTAGTGCTATAGACCGACGTTGGAGGTCCTTATCCTGTCTAAATTGCATTTCAAAGCAACAATTTTTAGAGGGAATTAATATCCTATTAGACTGCACGTATTTAGTGTTCAATGGTAGATTTTATAAGCAAACTATGGGTGCTCCTATGGGATTCTGCTCGAGTCCCGTATTTGCAGATATAGTTTTGGAAGAATTAGAAAATCATTGTTTTAATATTGTAAAAAATTATGTTCATTTATATTATCGGTACGTCGACGATTGTTTGTTGATTACAGACAAGGAACGAATACATTTTGTACTTTCACTTTTTAACAATTACAATGATAATTTAGAGTTTACAGTTGAAGAAGAATTGGATAATAGTATTAGTTTTTTAGATATTCGAATTTCTCACGATATTAATAATAATCTCATTACAAACTGGTTTCAAAAATCTACTGCTTCTGCCAGATATATTAATTTTTTTTCTCATCATCCCTTGTAGCAAAAAATTGCTATTGATTATAATTTAGTAGATAGGGCTATACTGCTATCTTATGCGAAATTTCACTCTGACAATATTAGCTTAGTTAAAAAGATTTTGGTTGCTAATTTCTATCCGGTACATTTCATGGAAAAAAATATTAAAAAGAGACCCGTAATCTTGCCCTTATTAACAAAATAAAGACATAATTCTGTTGCCTCGTGTATTAATAATAATTTTAATTTAATTTTGATAAATTTGACAGGGTACCAGTTTTCCGTTACTAGCATATGTTTAATGATAAGCTTAAATCTGATTAAAGAAGCATGGATTTTCCTTAGTCCATAACATTCCTGATACATTTAATAAGTACATCAAACTTGGGAAAGATCCCACTGCGATGGGAGATAGCAGAAATGTGGTTTACAAAATTGATTGTGCTGATTGCGACTCTACCTATATTAGTGAGACGTACAGACCTCTCAAGGTGAGAGAGTTTGAGCATAGGAGGTACATAGAGAAATGAGATGCCACATCTCCTGTCGCGGTTCATGCCATGAATACTGGGCATGAGTTTGATTTTAAAAATATTCAGATTATCGATAGAGAAGCATCTATTTTCAGAAGAAGATTTTCTGAAATGCTTCATATCCAATTTTTTGACAACACGCTTAACCGTGTCGAAGACACGTGCTATCTGAAGACGAATTATACAAGTATTATAAATAATTTTAAATCAATTCCGACATTTAAAAAATAATAAATAGTTTAATTATAACGAAATCTCAGCGTTTGCCTGTTTGCCGTTCAGTATTAGATAAGCGGACCGGCAGGATAGGTGGGCACGCCGCATCGATGCTTCTTGGATCCAGCTACCAATGTCGAAAGTATTAGCTGGCAGTTTGATGCGGAACATCCCATTGAGGGAGAGGGGGAGTTAGTGTTGCTATGGTGACGCCTAAGCATGCTGGTATTGTATTCAATACAGCTATGATCGTGACGTCGACTTGGCCCCCCTCTCTTGCCGATATGCTCTCTTGATGCTCCATATGGCACGGTAGCGCTTAGGAATTTACAAGTATTTCAGAATTGTACGCGCGTGCTTTCCCTTTCTTATTTTTGCGAGAGTAGGTGGCGAGCTATAAGGCCAGTCTGATTACAGTCTGTAACCGACACTCCCCGGTGACGCATCACCATCTGGTAACACCGGGGATTTTTTCTAAGAATTTATACGTTGAAGGTTCGAGTCAGTGTTAGGTTCGAATAAATAAGATAATTTTAATTTGTATTTTAGCCGTAAACTGTTAAGAGCCGGATTGGTTTCTCGTCAGTATGTTATGTTAAATAAGCATCAATTTTTATTTTATTGGTAATTTTAAATTATGATTTATGTTAAAAATTTTTGTAGTATTCCTTTTGTATGTATTCTTTAATTTAATATTGTACAGCCCCAAAGAGAAGCCTTACTGGGCTCGAAACGTTGGCAAAATAAAAAAAATTATTGGCTCGAAGAGATTAATAGATTTTCAATTTTTTATTCCTCCAATGATGTCCATACATGAATAAAAGTTTAAGACCACTTAAAAAATAAAACTATGACATGACAAAACAAAGAGAAAGAAATTGATGTAAATTTCGAATTTCAACAGTACATTTCATGCTGAAATTCGACATTTTCATCGATTTTTAACTTGAAAACGATGCGAAATAAAGAAAAATCTCAATAATACTTGCTGTTTTAGAATTTCTTTTGCTATTTAAATGTTTGTTTCCAAATAAGATAAGCAATTTTTTCATTTCTGACCAGTGATATTCTGATTTTTTAAATGGTCTTCGAGCTACAGAGGATCAAAATTGGTGAAATCAACATTTTTTCAGTATTCGCAAATTTTCAAAAATTTATGGATTCTGAGGGAAGCGTTTTTCGTCAAAAATTCATAAAATACTTTTACAAGGAAATTTTGTCCAAATTTAAAAAGTAAAAAATACGACGTTTTCATCGATTTTTTGCTCGAAAAGGAAGCAATATTACAAAAAATGACAAAAACATTTTTTGGTCTTAGAATTCTTTTTCTATTTAAATGTAATTTTTTTTATGAGAATCCCCAATTTTTTTTTCAAAATTCATAGTTTGATTTTTTAAATGGTTTTAATCTTTGATACCCACTCTGAATGTTTACAGGTAATTTTTAATTATGAAAAGGTTCTTCCATGAATTTCTTGGTTATCCATCTCTGCATCAAAATCTCAGTTTCATTGATTTTAGAATTTAAATTGGATGTAAGAAAATGATGACATATATATATATGACTTTAAAGGTAGTTATTTCTTTTGTAAAATAGACCAAAATTACTCAAAAACAGTGTTCTATACACTTGTTAAAAATTCATCTCTGAAGAACTGGGAATTAATCAAAATTGGCAAAAAATGGAAAAAACACGAATTTTACAAACTTTGACCCACTGTAATTTGAAGGTACTTTTTTTCATTATAGCCTTATTAAATCCTCTTTATGAGTCTTATTTGGCTCTTTCCACCATTGTATGGTATCGACCACTGCCGTACCCTATAGTTGGGATGCAGATGCACCACAACGGAATGTAGCCCGCATGTATCTCGACTAGACCTACAGTTTAGCTACACAATGCATCCATAGATTGTGTACAGTGGAATCCGAACCACTGGAGCTTCGACGTTATAAGACACTTAAGTATATACATACAGGTGTGTGCAAACATAGAGGTGTCCCAATGACAGAAAAGCCGAGTGTCGGGATCGAACCCAGAACTTCTGGACATTCTGCCTACTGAGCCGTCTCAGTTCTTTTGAAAGTACTTGCTGGAAAAAATCTGAAAAAATTCATGAGATATTTTAACACTATAGAACAACATCCATATATTTTTGGTTAGGCAAAAATAATTTTTTTCGATTTAACATGTAATCACTCATATATATATATATTGTGACGGTGTCTGAGCACGTCTAAGCTGGTCGGCATATTAGCGTTTCGCAGTGCGACGCTGGCTTCGTGGTTAGAGCGCGTGCCTGGAGATCTCGAGGACGTGGGTTCAATTCCCCCGTCGCTCAATTTTTGTGCGATTGTTAAATGAGTACGGCTCACCCCGTTACATGGCGCCCAACTAATAAATCCACACGAATAAAAATCCGCACTGCGGAAAGATTTCTACCTCATCTTTCCGAGAGTGTTCTCTCTTTCTCTGATGTCTAGTACTGTCCATTGGCTAAAGATGGCTTGAATTACGGAATATTGCTCAGTAGATAATGAGATTGAACCTAGTGTCCTTCTTTGCCTGCTCACCGCCGACTTCAACTATCCAATGTTGTTGCGCTCCCAATTCTGGAGAAGTTGGTCGCGTTTAAGGTGGGGGGTGTGACGGTGTCTGAGCACGTCTAAGCTGGTCGGCATATTAGCGTTTCGCAGTGTGACGCTGGCTCCGTGGTTAGAGCGCGTGCCTGGAGATCTCGAGGACGTGGGTTCAATTCCCCCCTTCGCTCAATTTTTGTGCGATTGTTAAATGAGTACGGCTCACCCCGTTACAATATATATAGTAACGTGGAATTTAGCTCGCCCGCACAGGAATTCCCGCTAGTGTACAAATAATTTATTTTGCGCGGCTGATTCCTTTTCTCCGGCTGGTGGTGTTCCTGCAAGTGGTGGAAAGCGGGATAGTGGTGGCAATTAGGTCGAACAAATATTAACACCAACAATTCATATAAAAAAACAAGTATATTATCTTATCTTCAATTCATGAGAAAACTTTCAACAACAGATTGAGTTTAAATAAAGTCATGGGCCGACGGCCATATAACTATATCCTGGAATAACTAGTGGCTGCTCAGGGAGGGCCGCAAATTTCCCTCTACGATTAATTCTATTTTGGTCGAAATAAACAGAAGAACACTGCCAAGAGCTGGAAACGCGAAAACCTCTACATTCCGCCACAAACATTCATACTCTATCTAAATATCTATTCTACCACAAAATGTCAATAAAAATACCACGAATTGCACACCAAAATTTGCTCTATAATTAACAAAATCCTCTAATATCTCCTTCTTCCTTGATTTCAAACGGACAATTTTTCTCGGAAAAGATCATGGCAAGAAAACACCAAGATGGCGGAAAACCTGATAAGGACTGCTGGAAAAAACGACTGAGCGGCTTCGACACCAGAATAGGAATGGCCGAGGCCAACGCTCCGTTCGAGGAAGGACGCCGAATTTCCCACCCGGCCTCCTTCTTCACGGAAGCATCGTCCCGGCCTCCAAATTTCCCAATTGGTCCTTTTCCTAGAAGAAATCCTCTATTGGTCTACTAAAAACTACCACTAATTTAATCCTTTATCTGTGTTTCCCTCCAGCGCCCTCTTTTCCAACTCCTAATTTAATCATTGGCTAATAAATCAATTATCCCCCTCTATATCTTTCCTTGATATGCAAATCCGCGCCCCCTTTATCGATATCGATCAATCAATCAATGTATTCGATATCCATCCGGTGGCTCCACCTATAGACTAACTATAGC
Organism: Philotrypesis tridentata; assembly: GCA_018906965.1. Lineage (NCBI taxonomy): Eukaryota > Metazoa > Arthropoda > Insecta > Hymenoptera > Pteromalidae > Philotrypesis > Philotrypesis tridentata. The sequence continues at coordinate 107,724 of JACCIB010000219.1, forward strand.
GCGCGCGGTATTCAAAAATCCTCTATCATCAATTATATTACAATAGGACGACACCTATCGAATCACCAAAGATCCCTAGCCAATACATTCCACTATGCTTGCTTATGACTCCCGGGAGTCAACGTAAAGTCAACTCTACCGCGACACGGCTCAGTCATGCGTTCACAAATCCTCCAGGCGTTACAAACGCCATCACCTTTGCTCCGCTGTATCCCCCTCCCCCAATTCCGTCCTTTCAGAGCAAATGCGTAATAATTACACCATCCGAGGAGCAGAAGGAGAAATTCCCGAACGCGGAGGCCACCCGCAAAGCATTATTTCAAACGATTGATCCGGGCGTGCTCCGCGTAAAGATTAATCGAGTCACCCTTGCAAGTGCGACGTCGTCTGTAGTGGTGGCAGGTGAATCTTTGGAGCCCCTCCTCAATTCCGTAGCCCTTCGCTTTGCCGGCTTAGCGTTCAGAGACGACCCCAAGCTCGACCCGAGGCTGATAATTCACGACATCCCGGTCGATCTCGAGGAGCAGGACATCGAGAAACTTGTTCGCCAGAGTTTTCCCGATAGTCCTCCCGAACACTTTAAAATTGTTTACCTATATCCTCCAGGCACGAAGAAAAATAGATCGTGTATTATCGAAGTAGATCCAAAGTCTCGCCAGGCTCTTTTCAATAGAGGTAAAATCAACCTGGGATGGCAGATCTGTCGTTTCTCTGATCATATCTCGGTCCTGCAATGCTTCAAGTGCATGCAGTTTGGTCATAAGGCGAAGGATTGCGAGAACGGCCCTATATGCGGAAACTGTGCTCAAGCACACGAGTCTAAGAATTGCACGCGTAAAAGGGTCCTGTGCTGCGCTAACTGCAAACGTAGCAATCTTAGCGACTCTCACTCTGCACTCGATAGGGTGAAGTGCGTAATACTCAGGGCGAGACTCGAACGGAAGGCCTCTCGCATCACCTACGATGGCTAGCAACGCTCCTTGCGATCAGCGCCACGTTATATTCGGACACATTAACGCACATTCGCTCTCGGCGCACCGTCTCGACCTTCGGGATCTTATCCTTCGGGACCGACCCCTAGCATTCGGAATTAGCGAGTCATTCCTCGAACTTAGCGATCCGTCGACCTTGGAGCAGATCCCTGGCTAAACTTTTTTCCGCCACGACAGGATTGGGAAACGCTGTGGCGGAGTAGCTCTTTACGTGCACAGCTCCACTCACTGCAGGATAGTTGACTCCTCTGCTCGCCCTGACATCTACAAAAAGGTTCCGAAATTCATGCAAGAGCGTGAAATTTCTTTGCGTAATAGTGTATAGCCCCCCTAAAGCGGGATACTGGAGGCTCGTCGAGGAGGCAGTCCTCAACTGCAACACGCCTTATGATCACTTGATCTTGATGGTCGATCTGAATATCGATCGGCATGCAATCGGCACTTCCCATCGCATCCTTATAGATTCCTTCGCCGCGCTTGGACTCAGCGCCATCCCATTCACCCAAACGCATCACCTGGAGTTTTCGGAGTCGACTACATATGCGTCCCAAGAGCCTGCTCCGATTACTCTTTTTGGCAGTTAAGGGTACCCTGGATTTCGGCGCACGATGCGATTGTTGTCTCCCTTCCGATAGCTGTGAACCTTGGAGTATCCGACTCACTCGCCGATCCTACAAAAACCTCAATTTTAAGTTACTGTGGGACAATCTTCGCGCGGTTGACTGGTCGGTCGTAACGGCTTTCCTGGATGTCGACCTTAAAGTGCAGCGACTCACTCCGATTATCTTGGATCTCTATGACATCCATGCACCGGCGCGCACCTTCACGCCAAAAAGAAAACCGGCCCCGTGGTTCACGCCCGAGCTACGCTCTCTAGGAAGTCACGCAACAGAGCCTGGGATGGTTATAGAAAAAACAAATCCTCTTTCAACAAAGAAAGGTATAAGTCGCTCCGCACTTGCGTCCGCATTGAATTCCGCCGCGCCTCCATCGCTTATTACAACGACAGGATCCGACATTGCAGGGACAGCAAGCAACTTTGGGGGCTCATTAGCGAAATGGGGGTGCGAGTGAAAAACAAAAATCATATGCAACTTCCTCATTCTGTGGACGAAATAAACGCATTTTTTGTCGGCACCAGCGCCCCGAACGTCCTTCACGATCTACGTCCTAGTGCGCGGATCCCGCCGGACGATCGCTTCTACTTTAAGCACGTAGATACGGCCGAGATCCTCCGCGCCTTGAGCACGGCGCATTATAACGCGATCGGCCCCGATGGAATTCAGTTACGCATGCTTAAGGACTGCTCCTGCGCGCTTCTTCCTGTTCTCGCGAACATTTTTGACTCATCATTGCAATCCGGAATTTTTCCGGAAAGCTGGAAGATCGCGTCTGTCAGGCCAATTCCGAAGGTTTCCAATCCGTCCAGTCCGAATGACCTTCGCCCCATTAGTATTCTATCACCAGCCTCTAAGATCCTCGAGGCGGTGGCATTAGGTCAGATTATGGAATACGTTAATCGCCGGAACCTTCTTAATGATCGTCCGTCGGGATTCAGGAGAGGCTTCAGTACTCAAATGGCATTGACTGCAGTTGCAGATGACATTCGTTACGCTATTGACGAGGGCATGATCACATTTCTTGTCTCCATCGATCAGTCCAAGGCGTTCGATCTAGTCAAGTCGGTCTACTTGTGGAAAAATTGATTGCCTTCGGATTCTGGGATGCCGCATGCGCATGGGTTCGCTCCTTCTTAGTGCGCAGAAGGCAGGTAGTCACTGTGTCCGGAGCCACGTCCGCACCTCTCCCCAGAGTTTCCGGTGTACCGCAGGGTTAACTCCCTGGGCCTCTGATCTTCTCGCTTTATGTAAACGACATGCCCGATGCATGCGGAGACTGCAACTTCCACCTCTACGCCGATGACTTCTGCGTTTATGCTCACGGATTCGCTCGTGAAGCCCCGACCATTATCAACACAGCCCTAGCCAATATTACGGCCTGGGCAAAATGCAATGGGCTGCGGATTAATAGCAACAAAACCCGAGCCATCTGGTTTAGTATGCGCGGTCTTGCAAAAATAATGGAGGGGCTGCCTTTGTCCCCCATTATCGTGGACAAGCAGGTAGTCATTCCAAGCGACACTCTCAAACTACTCGGCATCACGTTCGACAGCTGTCTTACGATGAGTGAGCAGTGCACCATCACGTCTGGGAAGTATTTCGCGGCGCTTTCGCGGCTCAGGAAAAATGCCTTTTTCCTCCCGCGCGCTACAAAGCTCCTTTTAGTCTCAACGCTGGTATTTCCATACCTCGAATACTGTCCCGCACTGTTTCTTGGTCTGACTTGCGAGCGCGCCGACCGTCTAGATCGCTGTAAGAACGCTGCTTTGCGCTTTGTAGAGGGGATAAGGAAGCACCAACACATTTCCCCCACCTACAGGAAATTTGGAATTTTGTCTTATCGGTGCCGCCTCCGATTCTTGACCCTGCAGCTTCTGGCGGTGATACTTCGTTCGGGCTCACCAAGCTATCTGCGGAATTATATTAGATTTCGATCAAGCGATGGCCTAGGATATTCCCGAGTAAGTGAGCACGACCTCCTCGTGCTGCGTTACCGCACGGACGCATATGGGTGCTCATTTAGAGTCGGCGCGGTCAAGCTATGGAACGAGCTTCCATCAGAAGTGCGAGCTCTATGTCTCTCGTCCGTTCCGCTGGGTGCTTTCAGAGCCGCATTGCGTCGATTTATTGTGGCCTCTGATCCAAGGTTAGCCTAGGCAAGTAACTGCGTTTTATTTCTGGTATCCCATTCATGTACATGGTATGTTACTATTTGTAATATAGTTACGATATGCGTTTCTTGTAAAATTTGTTATCTGCGGCGATATATTTATGTTTATGTTTAATTCTCTGGGTGCTTGGAAAACGAGCGCGCATTAATTACACTCCTGATTTTTAGTTTCTCAGTGAGAAATTAAAGTTTATATTTTATATTTGTATTTGAGAGTGAGCCCATTTGTGTATTTTCTTGTAGTCTCGTTTTACTTTGCGTCGTACCGTAGAATTTAAGTGTTTTTATTTAAGTTTTATTTAAGTTCGTTTACTTGTTTAATTTAATTTTAATTTTAATTAATTTTAATTTTAATTTAATTTTAATTAATTTTAATTTTAATTTAATTTTAATTTTAATTAATTTTAATTTTAATTTTTAATTAATTTTAATTAATTCCTCTTGTCAGCCATGTAGAGCTGCTGCGACAGCCAGAACATACGCCTTATAACAACACAACTGCTATGAACTATCTTGTATGTGACTATAAAGGGCCATAGCCCTTAGTCTATTGGAATAAATCAATCAAATCAATCAATCAATCAATCAATCTCCCTCACTCGCACGCTCGACTTCCACTCTCGCTATACTTTCTCTCTCCCGCGCGTATCGACTATCTCTCTCTCTCTCTCTCTCTCTCTCTCTCTCTCTCACTCTCTATTGCGCTCGCCAACTCCCTCTCTTTCCTTCACTCACGCTCGCATACTCTCGCGCTCCCCTCTACACATGCCTACATGCATGTGATCGCGCGTGCGCCGCTACTATATCCCCTCCTGCCGCGCGATCTTTCTCTCTCTCTCCCGAACGCCAGCAGGTTGCGCAGGTGTGACTTGGTACGTCACGTCCTGCGCTCCGCACGCGGTCGGTCAGAGGCACCTCCTGCGAGCCCCACCGAGCGCTGGCTCCGCTCCAGGAGCTATCAGCCGGCCGAGAGCGAGTCAGCTGGCCGTGCAACAATATACACGACGCAGCTATAATTATTGCTACGTCGCGATATATATATACAGAGTAAGGACTACGGGGAAACGGGACATAGGAAAACTCATGAGTGCGAGAAAGAAGCATTGAAAAACGCATAAGTATGACAGAGACAGACTTTCTCTCCTTCAATTTTCTCTCGTTCCCCACTCTCTGTCCAATTCTTCCCTCCAAGATTCGGCTGGTGGCAGCGGCAGGCCGACCGAAACCTTATAAAGAAAGGATCAGTCCCCTTGCCAGACTCTGGATGGTCAGTACAAAAAAAATTACTCTGAAAATTTATACTACTGAAAATTTAAACTACTTAAAAATAATAAATATAGTGCAAAATCATTTCTGCATAAAACAACACGATAAACCAGTTACAACAAATCTCGAATGGAAAAATCGAATATTTGCTTTTTCTCTTGACTTTTTTTTTATTTTAAGAAACTATTCCGAAGAAACTATAAACATATTTAACATTTCTTCAAAAGCTAAAATGTCTTAGAATTCTAAAAGAACACATTTTTTTCTAGATGGCCCTAACAATTTTCGGTTTTTCAAAAAATTGCGAAATTAAAATCTCGATAATCGTTATTAGAGAATTTCAGAACACTTTTAATAAACGTTTTTAAGAAATTCAGCAATCGGAGTATTAAATAATGATAAAATACGTTCAAGATACAGTCGTTGCCCGCAGAAGACTGACCGGCACCCCATAAAATAAAGACCAGGCCCGATGGCGGTTAACGAAAGGCCCAATATGTCCCATTCGCTAATTTATTGCGCTCTGCACAGCAATTAAAGCGGTATGAAACCCATAGTGACCTGTCAGTAACGATGAGGCAGAAAAGTGCTTTCATCTCAAATAATATAACGAATTATGGAAAATCAAGAGATACTTACCCTTCGTTTGGTATCATCTCTTATTATGCAAAGTTTGGAATCAAAATATTCAGGCGTTGGCGAGAAAAGCTTGTCCGAAAATCAGTGGTTGCAATCTGACGTAACTTACTTCTGCTGACAGCTACGGATTTTCGGGCAAGGTTTTCTTTCCAACTCCTGAATATTTTGATTTCAAACCTTTCATAGTGATAGATAATGCCAATACGAAGAGCAAGTGTCTCTTGGTTCTGTATAATTTATTATATGAACTGAGATCTAAGTATTTTTCTGGTGCGTCGTTACTGACCGGTTACTATAGGCTTCAGACCCCCTTAAATAATAAATTTTACGAGTAATCGAACCCTTTTCAAGTTTTTCTCGGGGGATTCTACAAACTGCCACCGAATACTGCTTGTGGCAGTATTAATGCCATTAGGCCAAGCGCCCTAGCTTTTTTGTGGACATAAAAGTAGCCTGACAACGGATACCGCGATTATATAGAGAAAGGGGTCTAGATTAAGCCCATATACTTTTGGACAGGAAATTTGTGCAAGAACATTGCTTATTATTAATAATAAGATGCAAAAATGCATTTTTATTTAGTTTTTGGCTTTTAACTCGTAAAATAAGAGAGTAGCGAAAAAAAGTAAAGAGAGAAAAGTTGTAGCTGACTGAATTGCGAAGAAATTCATATATTGAACGTCTCTATCCGATGAATAGACATGGAGGAAACCTTGGAAAACCGTGGAAAACACCGCAAAATCGACGTTTTTTTAAAAATCGAAAACTCAGCCGTTTTTCAACTTTTAAGGCTGAAATTTGGAATGAAGTAAGGACTTTACTGGAATTTAGAACACAGCGTTGAAAAGTTTATGATTTCAACAATAAAATGTATTTTTTAGATTTGCGAAAAAAGGGTTTTGAACAGATGAAAATCGAACTGAAACGTGAGCGAAAACGGCCGAGCGCGTGGAAGCGAAGGAGATGGTGTATATATAGATATATAAGCGCGCTGCTCCTTCGCTGCTGCTTCCCCCACTCTGCCACCGCTTCCACGCGCTCGGCCGTTTTCGCTCACGATTCAGTTCGTTTTTCATCTGTTCAAAACCCTTTTTTCGCAAATCTAAAAAATACATTTTATTGTTGAAATCATAAACTTTTCAACGCTGTGTTCCAAATTCCAGTAGGACCCCCCAATTTCTCGTGCTCGCGCACACAAAAGTGCACTAAAATCGTACATAAAAAATTGAATTTGCAATTACGCAAAAAGTAATTGGCGCAAAGCTCCAATTTTTGGCGACATGAAAGTAGGTATAAATTCCTTCCTTCATTCCAAATTTCAGCCTTAAAAGTTGAAAAACGGCTGAGATTTCGATTTTTAAAAAAACGTCGATTTTGCGGTGTTTTCCACGGTTTTCCAAGGTTTCCTCCATGTCTATTCATCGGATAGAGACGTTCAGTATATGAATTTCTTCGCAATTCAATCAGCTACAACTTTTCTCTGTTTACTTTTTTACGCTACTCTCTTATTTAACGAGTTAAAAGCCAAAAACTAAAAAAAATGCATTTTTGCATCTTATTATTAATAATAAGCAATGTTCCCGCACAAATTTCCTGTCCAAAAGTATATGGGCTTAATCTAGACCCCTTTCTCTATATAATTGCGGTATCCGTTGTCAGGCTACTTTTATGTCCAAAAACGCTTGTTTTTTTGCTAGGGCGCTTGACCTACATATGTTTTGTTTTAACCTGTTTTTTCTACAAAATATTTCATTTATATTACTATATATATATATATATATATATATATATATATATATGTATATATTTTAAACTTCTGTCATTAAGTACGAAAATCTCGAAACTAAGGGAAAGAAAGTCTTTTTGTCGAGTCTTTTTGTCGTGTAACTCGTGTGCCCCTTCTAAAGACTGCCTTCTTGCCCTACGTAAATAATATACTACTAGCCAATGAGCTCGCTTCGCTCGCTTCTACGAATTTTAGTTCTGATGAGGTGATGCATAATAAATTAGGTAACAATAAATTTTATTCTAAAGAATAAAAAGTTTATTATTTGTTCAAATTTTAAAAGTAAATATTATAAAATTAATATCAGAAGATATAAAAACATATTTAACATTCGATTCGCTTATACCAATTTAGTTATACTCAAAGTTTAAATAAAGTATATTTAATCATATAATGAACTATATGAACAAAATGATCAAACTATATAATCAAAATGATCCAAGTAATATAAATGCTGAAAATAATGATGAGCAAGTAAATACATATAGTTTTGATGAAATAACACAATATTTATCAACAAGATATGTTTGTGCACTAGAAGCTATATATCGCATTGTTTAATTAGAATTATATAAACAATCGTATGCAATTTATAGATTACACATTCATGATGAATATGAAAATTATGTTTATTTTATAGAAGGACAGAACACGAAATGATTAATAAAAATATTGAAACTACATTAACAGCGTGTGGTTTAAATTAAATATAGACGATGAAAATGCCAGACAATTTTTATACTATGAAATTCCGAACCATTATGTTTTTAATCCAAAATTTAAAAAATGGACCAAAAGACAAAAATTTATGATATAATACTACATGTTCGCAGAGCAAAATCCTTTACGGACATACGAACAGTTGATAACATAATCTGTGATAAATATGAAGATGCTTGCTTAATGAGAGGCATAATTAGTAGTGATAAAGAATGGGACAACTAGAAGAAGCGTCAATATTTGAATTTCCTAAAGCTATGTGTGATTTATTTGCATATATTTTGATATTTCATAAACCTATTAATGCATCCGAATTGTACAATAAATATAAACTGCATTTTATGAATCCAAAATTACCAGTTAATCTAACAGAAATAAAAGCTCTAAATAACATTGAGAAAATTTTAATATCACAAGGAATGAATTTAAAAACTTTTAATACATCAAGCAATGTCGATATTAATTGTATGAAAGAAGACTATTAATATCAAAATATAATAAACAAGATAATTTTGAAAATGTAGTAAATTCCTTAACTATTGATCAAAGAAAATTATACGATTTAATTATAAATACCTTAACTAATGTTCACGATGTATAAATTATTTTTGATTGATGGACCTGGTGGTAGTGGAAAAAGTTATTTACAGAATGTTATAATTAGATATCTTATTTCAAACAATATACCTCTCTTAACTACAGCATGGACTGGTATTGCCGCTAATTTATTAATTAATGGAAGAACTGTATACACTACATTTAAATTACCCTTAAATATTTATGACATATGACATTTATTAACATATGACATTTGTCCTACATCAAAATATGGAATTTTTTAACAAAATATTAAAATAATTATTTGGGATGAAATATCAATAGTGAATAAACATTCCTTTGATGCAATAGACAGATTTTTTAGATATTTATGTCAAAATCATATACCGTTTGGTGGTAAAATAATTGTAACATCTGGTGATTTTAGACATACTTCCAATTGTTAGACGTGGTAATTAAAGTACAATAATGGAAACTTGTATTAAAAGAAGTATTATATGGCATGCATTTTTAAAGGTTTCATTATAAGAAAACTTACGATTACAAAATTCAGACAATAAATTTAAGAGTTGGCTTCTTGATGTAGGTGAACAGAAAAATGCAACAGAGTTTGAGTTAAATAATAATATAAGGGAAATACCGGAGGAATTAATTTGTAATAATGATTTAATATCAGAAATATTTGGAGAAAAAATTAATCATAATGATGGAACACTCCAAGACAAAGTAATATTAGCACCCTTAAATTCTGAAGTATTAAAACTTAATGAGGAAATTATTGAACGAATTCATGGAGAAACTTATATTTTTTATAGTGATGATAACATTGTATGTCAAGATAATGAAAGCATATTAGAATCCATAACAACAGAATTTTTAAATACACTAACACCTAATGGCCTACCTCCAAATAAATTAATTTAAAAAAAGGAGTAATTGTTTCTTGTTTAAGAAATTTAGTTATTAATGGCGGCCTTTGTAACGGAACAAGAATTATAATTAGGGACATAATAAATGTATACTTATTGGAGAAATTATAAGCAATAAACATGCTGGTAAAATAGTATTAATACAACGTATAGATTTATCTCCATCATTGGAAGAAATACCTTTTAATATGGTAAGAAGACAATTTCCCATACGATTAAGTTTCGCCATGACTATAAATAAATCTCAAGGTCAGTCATTTCATAATGTAGGTCTATATTTATCTTCACCAGTATTGAGCCACAAACAATTATATGTAGCTTTATCAAGAACTACATCAAAAGAAAATCTCAAAATTTTTATAGGTGAAGATGCTGCTATGTACAAAAATAGCAACTCCATGTTAAATAAACAAAATAGAAAACGAAGAATAGAAAACGACAATAAGATGTATCGTATAACAAGAAATATCGTATTTTCGGAAATATTTCTATAACAACACAATCCAATTAGTTGAGTAATCCCCAAAAGTATAATTACATTTTAATTTTTTTATATTCTTATACCTATTAAATTCTATTCATTGTTTATTTTAAAAACATAACATTATTACTGCAGTTTCATACTCGAAAAATGAAAAAAGTAAACTAGAAATGACAATAATATATATGCAAATATCAAATTTCAGAAACATTTCTGCAATAACACAAACCAATTCATTGAGTACTCGCCGAAAGTATAATTACAATTTTATTTTTTTCTAAATTTTTATACGTATTTCATTCTATTCATTGTTTCTTTTAAAATCATTATATTATTGCTACAGTTGCATTCACGAAAAATGAAAAAAGTAAACTAGAAATTACACTAATATATATATGCAAATATCAATTTTAAAATCATTTCTGTAATAATACAATCCAATTGGTTGAGTAATCGCCAAAATATAATTACTTTATCCTTGTAAATTTTAAATAAATTGTAATGCGGGCATATTACAAATAATAAATAATAAATGACAGTCTCAACTCTGTTAAATGCAGAGAGCAATTTATTTAAAAACTGCAATAAAAGTAGTAAAATAATAATTTGTGACACACATGCAGAGACACAAAACATACATATACAAATTTATCTATATCTATATTTATTTATTTATATCTGTTCATATATGAAAAAAATTTAGTTTTATTGCTATATCGAAGCATTTCACTAACCTTAAATTCTTTTTATTTTTAATTGTTCTATTTTTTTAATGATTAAAATTATTATAAAACAGCTTACATAATTGATAAAATTGGTTTTTCTATTTCGTACATCATTTTATAATAATAATTAATTAAATTAAATTAATTAAATAATAATTAATAATAATATAATAACTAATTAAATTTGTATCTCCTTTATCAACGTACGATTGGATTAGTCTATATGTATTTTCAATTATATTTTTTATAATATATAATTGACCATATTTGGTATAAACTCTGATATTAATTGTATAAGATTTATTTTGGACTTGGATTTTTTTTCTAATATTATTATTCAACACTTTATTATAATTAAAATATGTAAAAGCAAGCGAATTTAATTTGAACTACCAAAATACTGTAAGCTATCAGCAAGAAATATACATACGTTATACAAACAGATGCGCGTATACTTATAGATCTCTCACAGCATTCCTTTTATCTGGATTTTTTTATATACATACCATGACACTTTCTGCACATTATGAAAATATTGCAAACTATCAAAATAAATCCGTCCCCCAGAAAATCCCCATGGATAAAAAAATGTTTTATATAAATGTACTCATCATCGTATGAAGAGTCGTTGCACGAAAGATACGAGTAACACCATAAAGCTGCATAAACCCCATAGAATACACATAAAAACACATACACATTATTTTGGTGCTATCAAAATCCAAAATCTGATAAAAAATCTCGACCACCATAAAAATCCCATAAAATTCCATAATACCCCATGGATAAAAAAATGTTTTATATAAATGTAGTCATCATCGTATGAAGAGTCGTTGCACGAAAGATACGAGTAACACCGTAAAGCTGCATAAACCCCATTGACTACACATAAAGACACATACACATTATTTTGGTTCTATCAAAATCCAAAATCTGATAAAAAATCTCGACCACCATAAAAATCCCATAAAAATTCCATAATACCCCATGGATAAAAAAATGTTTTATATAAATGTAGTCATCATCGTATGAAGAGTCGTTGCACGAAAGTTACGAGTTACGCCATAAAACTATATAAACCCCAGAAATAACACATAGAAATAGATACATACTATTTTGGTACTATTAAAATCCAAAAATTGATAAAAAATCGTGACTCCCATAAAAATCCCATAAAAACCCCATAATACCCCATTGATAAAACATACTGTACATAGGCATACTTATACATAGGCAATACATGTGTGATCCCACATACTACTCCATTTCATATAAAAACTATATGTATATTTGTATATACTGTAACGGGGTGAGCCGTACACGTTAACAATCGCACAAAAATTGAGCGACGCGGGGATCGAACCCGCGTCCTCGAGATCTCCAGGCACGCGCTCTAACCACGGAGCCAGCGTCGCACTGCGAAACGCTAATATGCCGACCAGCTTAGACGTGCTCAGACACCGTCACAATACGTATAACATATCTCACAGCATCCCTTTTATCTGGACCCCATCTCATGATGACATTCTGTAAAAAAATCCTGGATCATTCCCCACGATAACTACTCACCCGAAATCTCCAAATATACCACATATACATGTATATATACATACATCCCTCGAAGCATCCCTTTTATCTGGACCCCATCTCAAGATGACATTCGGTAAAAGAATCCTGGACCAGTGCCCAGCACAATTATCAACCCAAAATCTCCAAAAATATCATTAATTATATATTTTTTTCTTAAACAATAACATCAGGACGGACGGACGGACGGACGGAAACTGATAATTTTTTCCAACGTAAAAAAGTACTAAAAAAATGTTATTAATCACATACTTTTACCACTCAAATGAAAGATAATTTCAATATCTATCTATAAGTGGAAAAAAAGTAACACTTTTTAATTGGTAATAGATAAAAAATTGGAAAATAATTGAAGGAGTTAGTCAAAAATGTTATGAAAATTAATATTATGTAGAAGATTTTGAGAACATTTTTTTTAAATCGTTTTTTTAAACCGTTTTAAATGTTTCTATGCACATAAGAGTCATATGTAGACTGGCATGGAAGTCTATATTGAACGAAACATAGCGGTTTTAGCTCGAAAAATTATTTTTCTCCAAAAAATTGTAGCTAATATGAATATTTTTTTGTTTTATGTTCGCAGATTAAAAAAAAAACAATCTAAAAAAATTTATGAGAATTCTTTGTCTAGGTATTTTTATTCTTATGAAATTTTGTAAAAGTTCACAATTTTCGAGAAAAAAATCTATGAACATAAAACAAAAAATTTTGATATTGGACGCGGTTTTGTTGAAAAAAAGTTTTGGGGCTAAAGCCACCGCGTAGTCTTTCAATATAGACCTCAATACCAGTCTATCTAAGATTCTCATATATAAAAAAAATAAGGCGGTCGAAAAATCGATTTTAAAACAAACGTTTTGAAATGTGCGTTTTTTTGATTTCTTTTTAATTTTTTTGTGATAAAATTAAATTTTCAAAAATTTTCATCAATACCATTGGAAAGAGCACCCTTTTTTACATAAGATATAATGGTTTCCGAGTTTTTACGTTACATGATGATGATTCAAACTTAGATATCAAAATCGGACATTCTGAGCGTTAATGGGTTAATCCAAATGTTTAAGATTTAATTAAATTTTTATCAGTTTGAATCGGTGCTCAAAATTTTGGTTGTTAATTCTTTAAGTGATCTCAATGCACTTAAGTATATACAGTAGAATTCAAACCACTGAAGAATACTGAAGCAGAACCTCTAGATTATTCATCCTATACTTTACCAATTGAGCCCTGGTCGCTCTTTATTTTATATCTTTATTTTATTTTTCTTCTTTATATTATTGAAATAATTTTTATTATAAGATTATTCGATAATTTAAATAAATTTTAAACTGTTTTTTTTATTTACCTGACCCGTAGAAGGTAATCTTTGCAATAACAGATGAAATACTTGAGGTGGTAATGAGTTCTGCAGAACCTGAAGTAATTGATGAGGCTGCCCACAAACAGCCACTGCGTTAGCCAAGTGTTCAGTACCACCATCTAAATCTCCTTGAGCAAGTAGTTCCTCACCCATTTCGACCTACAATAAAAAAAGTCTACAATTGTAGTTATCCGATTCATGTTACGTCCGATAGACCAAATACTTATAACTTAAGGATGATGGTATGGATGGACTTATAACTTAAAGATGATAATAAATACAGCAAGGATAGTTTGATCAAACATAAATATATTTAATTTATTTAATAGAGAGTTACAATAGGCCCCTTTTGGTTACCGTTTACACCGTCACTCCCTTCCGGGTAAGGGGGTCGGAATACGAGGCAAATATAACAAGAACAATACTAAAAGAAATAGAAAAGGAATACCTTTTATTTTGGTGTGAATGCATATGTACGTGTGTATATAAGTGTGCGTGTAAGCATGTGTATTAGGGTGAAACAACTCTCTTGATGGAACGGTGAATTAGGCTTCGATGCAGTTGCTGATGAAAAGACGAACGTTCTATCGTATTAGCCTGTCGTTAGCTTATCTTTAGTGGAAGGTCAAGGTTAAGTGTCGTTCTTCCGTCACGCTGCAAGTTCCTCTTACTGATATCAGGATGCGTGATTTGGACTTGATCTTGTAAACTGGTTGGTACTTCGCATTGTTTCTCTTGTGGATGTATCGACAATAACGTGGACTGCTAAAGACACAATAGGTAAAGATGTAACTTGCTCGATTTTACTTCTTTGGAAAATTCATCATAGTATATTGACATTGAGAGAGAGAGAGAGAGAGAGAGAGAGAGAGAGAGAGAGAGCGAGAGAGAGAATGAGAGAGAGAGAGGGAGGGAGAGAGAGAGAGAGGGAGAGAGAGAGAGAGGGAGGGTGAGAGAGAGAGAGAGAGAGAGCTACTCGCGATTTTTTCATCGTAGTTAGCGTTCTGTGTATGGTAGATCAGATTTCAGTGAATCGCCTTCTGACCACCTACACCATCTATGTTGTATTTGCTAATATTCGGCTATATTCTATGTATATAGGCAGTGGCTTCAGCTGTTTATGGCATATTCGCGTGTGGATCTATTATCAATAGATCAATTATTTCGAAATTAGGTGGCTGACGAATGGCACTATAATGAAACTTATGCGTTTCATTACATTTCCACCCTATGAAAAGATGAGAATATTTCTCTAGTTAACAATGTGAGGTTAGCTCCTGTGTGTACACATGTAGGTATTTTTGTTTGTGTGTGTAGATTAGTGTTCATTTAGGCGAAGATGGGAATGTATTATCTGCTTCGTTGCCCTCGAAAGATACCTCTTAATTGAATTTAGCATCTCTTCTTGTCTGATATTTACAGCAAAAATTTTTGTGAAAAATATTTAAAATTCTTACATCCTGTTTCGACGTTATTACAATTAGGAGTATCTTACATATATGAATCATCAAATATTTTCTGCTGTGTCGTTACTGACCGGTCTCTATAGGCTCCAGACCCCCTTAAATAATAAATTTTACGAGTAGTCCAACCCTTTTCGAGTTTTTCTCGGGAGATCCTGCAAGCTGTCACCGCGTATTGCTTGTGACACTATTAATGCCATATGTTTTGTCTTAACCTGTTTTTTCGACAAAATATTTCATTTGAGCAATACATTTTTTGTTTTCTTGCTCGTTCCTTGAGTAAAATTTAGATTTCGAGTTTTCTTGGGGATTCGGTGATAGTCATTAGGTGACTGTCACCATTGCAGCGAACAACGCCGCAGCAGCCAGCAACACCCTACCGTGCCAGCCATCATCATCATGCGAACTTCGAGTATCGCCGTCGCACTGTAAGCACGCTTTGATTATTTGCGCAGCTTGGCATTTGCGAGCTGTTTAAACCCTCGCCCTTTCATTTGGTAATCGCGATTACAGTAACCCTTGGAAACCGAAGCGTGTCACGCAAACATCCGCGCAAATGATGTGGTTAAAGTTGATTAAAGCAGCAAAAAGCATAACAAGGTAGCGCACCCAGAGAGAGGGCCGCAACAGCGGCGGCGAAGTGACCAATAGAAAAACTAGCGAGCGTGAAAAGCGTAACGCGGCGGAGAGTGAGCCCGAAACAAAGAAGAGGTTATTGCAAGCGCACAAAATTTTTCTCAATTATAACCGTATGTCACCGGATACGAAGGCCAGGACAGCGTGCAATCGGTCTCGTCGAATGAGAGTCGGCGAAGAAACGCGCGAAAACCTGCTAGCGAGGCACAGCGGCGCACCACGCGAGGGCGAATTCATGGGATTTTCCATCGATGAAATCCGAGATTTAGTGGACCCCACAGCCCGGTCATCATCGTGGACGAGCACCGGCGCGAATAATGGCGAAACGAACCAACGACGATCGGGGCGAAACAGCCGGACGATATTTGGGGCACGCTCGCGAAGTGCTTCAAAACAATTGAGCGACTTGAGATCGGCGAAAGTTGCATGGCATGCGTCGGCAACCTGCTCGAAATAAAAAATTTCGCCAACATAAAGGTGACCGCCCAGGGTCACCCAAGGCGTCAGCACTAAACGAAAAGGAATATGTGGCACAGATACGCGAGTTCGGCCGTGCCAAAGCAATTGAAAGCGAACCGCGTAAACGGGAAGAAGGACAGTCTAACCGGCTGCTCTTCACGAATCCGAATCCGCGGATCTCGAGACCATGAAAATGATCGCGGGGCTGCTAGCGAACCGCACTCAGGGCGAAATCGTCAGCTTCATGCGCGCAAATATGCAAAAAGATGAACGCCCGCGATCGATTAAAACGCTAATACAAGTGGCTAACGTAAGTACATGCGCAAACGCAAGTGGCGGTCTCGCGACGAGCTCCGTAAGAAGTATCGGAATCGAACATCCGCATGGAAGATGGAGCGCGAGATCCTCAAGTGGCAGACAAACGCGACTAGGCGGCTCAGACAGTGAGCCAAGTAGCAACCCCGGTGAGAGTGAATTTGAAAGTAGTAGCTTTGTCGATTCCGTATATGACTCGAACGCGAGCCTCACCTCTACCAGCACGTACTACACACCGGTAGGTCGCAGACAACCGCGCTGCGTGCAGCACAGGCAGGGAGTGCGCAACGATAGCCAGGGAAGCCGCCGTGAGCAGCGCGAGAGACGCGACGGCAGCCAGGGAAGCCGCCGTGAGCAGCGCGAGAGACGCGACGGCAGCCGGGGATGCCGCCGTGAGCAGCGCCAGAGACGCGACGATAGCCGGGGAAGTCCCCGTGAACAACGCGACAGACGCGACGATAGCCGGAGAAGTCGCCGCGAGTAACGTGGGGCGCAGCGGCGAGCGAAAGAGTCGTGATAAACGCGACAACAGCCGCGACAACAGTCGCGACGGCAGACGGAGGCGTGAGCGAAGCGACAGCCGTGGCAAGCGAGGTGATCCACGGCAAAGCGGCAGCCGCGACCGGCGCAATGGGGATAGCAGCAAGCAACGGCAAAGCCAGTACTACGAGGCACCCCGTCGAGATCCCTCATCCTCAACCCCCCCCCCCCCCCCACTGTCGACGCGACCTCAGTACCAAACCATGGCACTAGTTCTCGTGGCGCGAGCCTGTTCGCCAACTATTATTATGACAGGGACACCGATGGCTGCTCGATGCCGAGTAGATTCAACCAATTTACGAACCCCATAAAATTGATCCCCGATTTTTTGGGCGATCCGGATTCGTGACGGCAATAAGAGAAGTGAAAGCCATGTTCGGGTCGGCCTACGAGACCTGCCTATTGAGACACATCACGAAATGTTTCAAGGGCGAGGAAACTGATGGGTTCAGAACAAGAACCACGACGTATTCATCTGTAGAGCTCTTGCTGCACGACCTGACGTTCCATTACGCGAATATCGGGGTGGCAGAGCAAATACTTGCGGAATTAAGGGTGATCGAGCAGGGCCCAACAGAGAGCGTCTTGTCGTTCGCTTTCCCAGTCGAGAAGTTATACAACCGGCTTCTAACAATTATTCAATCGGCCCCGGATTTAATCCAAGCCGATATAAACTCGCGCGGACAACGAAATCTTAGATCAATTTCTTTACGGTCTACGCGCCCCGCTAGACCACCTGACGGGTCGCTCGAACCCCAAAACATGGTGGGAAGCTTTTGCGAAAGCTATGGAGCATGAAGCGAAGCAAAGCTCACGAAAGGGCACAGTGAGCGTAGCACCACCGCCGAAACAGTCCGTGCAGGTTCGAATTACAACCGCGGAAGAGGTAAAGCCTGCAAAATCACCGAACCACGAAAACGAGAGCGCGCCAAGAGCACAGCCGCAAGTGACCGCGACGAGAGCGGTCATTGTATGAATTGCAATATACGCGGGCATACTCTGAGGACTTGCCGCATAATCGCATTCGATCTACAAAATAAAAGAATCCAACAGCCGACCGGAGAACGAGACGGAACGATAGATTCCCGAATTACTACAAGAACAATCGTAACGGTAAAGGGAAGGGCGGTAAAAACTATAACAACAATAAGAACAGCCAAAGCAGCCCGGGCGGCGGCAACGACAACGGCGCCGTAAACGGCGAAGTGAAGTCAGCCGGCGATCAGGGCGCGAACGGAAATATAAAAAACTAAAAGGGCGCTCGCCGCGTTCCCCAAACGACGGGTGTCTTACCAATAAAACAAGCGACAAAATTCACAAGCTCACCGATAGAATGAACTCTCTCGAAATAAGTCCAAAATCAGACTCGAGCGGCACGATGAAGGGAGTCTCCGGCTCTAATCGAGCCCCCATCCAAAGCGGTAACCCTGGTAGTCCGGGAGTCCTAGGATTTTTTCACAAATTTCTTACTATAGTTTATTTTATTCTTGAAATATATTGGTAGTCACATACTGAAAATAGCCATAAAGTATCTACTTCGGGCCAAGTCGGGAACATTATTATTATTGCAAAATAAGTTGCAGAAATGCATTTTTTTCGAGTTTTTCTTGATTAACTTTATTGTTATTGCATTTCTGTAAAAATCGGTAGAGATAAAAGTTGATTAGAATTGAATTTTCTATAAGATACATATATCTCTGAATCTAAAATTAATGTTCTTCATTGCTAAATTGTTAAACAAATAAATTTTTTTTTGAATTTTCATATTCCAATGGTTTTTACAAAAATTCATTTTTGTTCATCGGATTAGCACTCAAAGATGACTTTTAGTACAGACAACGTGTGACATTGTACTTAGCGGCTGAAATTAGAAAAATGTTCAGCTTGCTATTACCCGGACAACGTTACTATTATTTGTAAAACAGAAGTCTGGAATTCCGCTAAAATTTATTTATATGTAGCTGTGTACCACGTAGAAGTGTTTCGCGAATAACGAGTAACACAAATTTTCTCTTAACACTCTTTCTTTATTCGCTTAATGCACAAACTACTACATCGATTATCTTATTTGCGCGCTCTCACACACTCGCTCGCGCTAGCTCGTTCTTGGCCCCTCTCTGTCACACGCACACACTCACACGCTCGTTCGGCCGTGTTCTCAATATGGCCCGTTTCGGCTTCACGCGAATTATGCGCTAATTCTCGGTTCAATCTCACACACACATACGCAGTCTCACACAATCAGTTACACACAGATAGGCATTCACTTGATACTTTAATATCGCGGCGGTCCGGTCGCGAACAAAGACTGGTAACAACTGACAAAGTCTCGCCCCCAACTCGGCACCGGCTTCTGCGATCGTCTTCTTCCTCGGCTGCGGTTCTCGTCATCTTCCTCTGCTTCGGCACGTCTTCTTCCTCGACCCACTCTCGGCCTCTCGCCTCGCTTGACTCAACGCTCCCTAGGTATCTCGGCGTGGTAGTTGCGATAGTCCCTCGTCTACTCGTCTCCTCGGCTCACCGGGATGCAGCTTCAGGTGCTTGCGGGCACTCGTCAGTGCACTCACACTTACACACGTCAACTCGAATCGCGGCTTAGCTCACATAAAAAACTCTCAATAACGGTGGGCGCACTCGCAGACTCGACCGATAGTCTCGGGCTCCAAGCGGAAAATGACGCCGCGTGCGCCGCGACTCGATCGCCTGGACGGCATTCGCGTCGCGGCGGACCAATCACGGCGCTTATCGCAATCGCTCGCTCGATTGCTGTCTTGTAGGGGCTTTGTGGTTGACATATTCTGTTAGCCCAGCCCCCACCGCGGCTCTCGATCTCAACACCCGTCCATCCCGGCGCACTCTCTCTCTCTCTCTCTCTCTCTCTCTCTCTCTCTCTCTCTCTCTCTCTCGCACATGCATACTCGCTCGTAATACATTTAGTCCGGGCGTGTGGAATATCATTAAGTTTCTTATAACTTTAGTTTTATGATTAAAATGTGTTATTGGTAACGTACTGAAAATAACCTTAAAGTCTCGACTTCGGGTCAGGTCGGGAACATTGTTATTATTGCAAAATAAACTTCTTTATGACTCATTTTATGTAAAAAAAGATAGAGATGAAAGTTGTTCAGAATTGAATTTTGTATAAGGTTCATATATTCCCGACTGCGAAATTAAGTTTTTTTATCGTTAAATTGTTAAACAAAAAAATTTTTTTTTAAATTTCATATTGCTACAGATTTCACAAAAAATAATTTTTTTCATTGGATGAACACCTATAGTTAAATTCTTTTCTCGGCAACCAGAGGTCGTACGGTAATGCTTTTTTTTTTAATTTTATGTGTTTTTTTCTCAGCTTTCATGTCGTGTTAATGAAATTGTCGTAGCTGCATTACAAATACTCAAAATTGACTTGTTTTCTGGAAAAAAACTTTTTTCGATGTATACACTATACGTACATGAATATATTGTGCAACAAAATACATTTATGATTATGTATATATCAATACAAGAATAATAACTGCTTTCTATTTTAATATTATACTAAATTAAGGTATTAATCTCCGTAAAATCAGTTGGATTCAATTGGAATTTATTGCTTCGAATTTTGAGTATATTTTTGGAATTGTACTGACTTTATTAAATATATATATTGGAGTATGTGTACGTATTTATTTATACAAATACGATAGATACAATTGCCTTTTATCTATTTCAGTAGTACATATTATTTTTAATATTTTTGTTGAACAGATTATCCTTGCATGTATATACTGTACTACAGAACATATTTATGATTATATACATGTGTGTATGTATATACATACATGTGTGTCAATGAATAAATGAATAAAAAACATGTTCTTTACCTATTTATGTACACACACACGCACGCACGCACGCACGCATGCACAAACACATGCATATAATCATAAATATGTTTTATAGTATACTATATACATATAAAGATAATCTATGTAGCAAAAACATTAAAAGTAATATGTACTACCAAAATAGTAAGCAGTTATTATTCTTGTACTGATATATATAATCATAAATGTATTTTGTTGCACAATATATACATGTACGTATAGTGTATACATCGAAAAAAGTTTTTTTTCCAGAAAACAAGTCAATTTCGAGTATTTGCAATGCAGCTACGACAATTTCATTAACACGACATGAAAGCTGAGAAAAAAACACATAAAATTTAAAAAAAAGCATTACCGTACGACCTCTGGTTGCCGAGAAAAGAATTTAACATCTAAAGTTCCCGAAACCTGCAGCGGCGCTCCCCCCACCACCGCGCCGCCGGGCCGAAGCAGCCGCGGGGCTGCGTGCGCTAATTTCACATTCTTTCATCGGTCATTTTGCACGAAATAGGTCCATTACAACTATCGGGTAAAATGCCATCATTTAGAGTATTTTTTGAGCAAGCTGCATACTAAATTTCATCAAAAATTATTAAGTAGTTTCGGCGTGAGCGTCGATTGAAAAAATTTTCGTATCTCCGTTCCTATTGGTCCGATCTAAACAAAGTTTACATGAAAATTCATGGATCTTTACATACTTTAAAATGCACTTTACTGCATTCGTCTAACTTCAAAATTGGCGAAAATAAAAATTATTTATTGTTAAAAATGTTGTTAAATATTAATTTTTTAAAAAGTTTTTTTTAGCGTTTATAAGTACGTTGTAAGCTATCGATTAAAGGTGGTTGGATCAAGTTATCGTTCCATGGGCAATTTGGAGATGAATTTGAAATTTTAGGCTAAATAATTTTGCAATAAGACGCCATTTTGAGATATCAAGATCGGACATCAATTTTTAAATTATTCGTACCAAAACTCATCTATAGGTGTTCATCCAATGAAAAAAATTATTTTTGTGAAATCTGTAGCAATATGAAATTTAAAAAAAAATTTTTTTGTTTAACAATTTAACGATGAAAAAACTTAATTTCGCAGTCGGGAATATATGAACCTTATACAAAATTCAATTCTGAACAACTTTCGTCTCTATCTTTTTTTACATAAAATGAGTCATAAAGAAGTTATTCACGAAAAGCTTAAAAAAAGTGCATTTTTGAAGTTTATTTTGCAATAATAACAATGTTCCCGACCTGACCCGAAGTCGAGATTTTAAGGTTATTTTCAGTACGTTGCCAATAAGACATTTCAATCATAAAACTAAAGTTATAAGAAACTTAATGCAAAAATGCTAACTTGCCCCGACTAATTTTTCTGGCGAAGCCTTCCTGTCGCAGCAGGATTCGCAAATTCGGAGAAATGCTTTTCCGCGCTGCTCAATTCCTCGGCTGGCTGACTTCGACGAAGTCTGGATACTTCTTCGAGCATGTACGGCCCCACACTCTACAACGACACCTCCGGCTCGTGCACATACACAAAATTAAAACCGTTAACCTGGTTAACATGAAAAAAGTCCATGTTGCCAATAGGACGAGACGAGGCCACTCGTCTCAATCGTGAAAACTGAAAGTCAGACCGGTGCAAGCACTAAATTCCTGACGGCGAGAAGGCAGCCGCCTGTCGTGACGCTGACCTCGCAGCAATTTCGAGAGGGAAAATGTAGCTTCTATATTGATTCGGGAGCCGACGTGTCCACGATAAAAGTGGGAAAATCAGCTTCGTGTTATCCTTTCAACCGCGAGAGAAAAATAATAGTTCGCGGCGTGACAGCGGGCAAGGAGCAAACATTAGACGTTGCGACCGTATTTTTGCACGAAGTGATGTGCGAAATGCACGTCACCCCCGAACTTTCCGATTGATACCGACGGCATTCTGGGCATCGACGCGATGGAAGCATTGGAATGCAATCTGTTTACGAATGCGCGGTATGTCGAAATGAAAGGCACCAAAGTGCCGTTCGACACGGTAGAAGCGCGACGATACCACCTCGCGTAAAAATGGTCATTAACGCGCACATGCGAAACAGCGACGCGAGCGTGGGCGGGGTACAGCTAATGGACCTGCATCTGGACCTTTTATTCGGGAATTTTGTCGCCGAAAATAGGAACGGCCGCGTTTACGCGGTGTGCATAAATATGTGCAAACTGAAGTGACAATTCCGTGTTCGACCGTGGACCTCGAGGAATGCGAGACGATGTATACAGTTCCTCAGACCCGGGCCGATAGGACGACTCGGACGAGGGAACCGCGGACCGAACCGCGAATATACGGCACGCCTTCGAAGGTAATGGCAAGAAGTACAGAGAGGTAAAATCTCGCAATGACGAACTACAGCGCAACGATGCGGCGAGGCGCGATAGAGTCACGAAAATCATGGGCTTGCAGATCTCGACAGTTGCAACGAGGAAGAGAAAGAATATATTCGAGACGTAGTAGAGGAATATGTGGGACTATTCGGGCTCGACGGCGAGCCGCTAGCAGCGACGCAACTATTGAAACATAAAATTGTGCTTAAGTCGAATAAGCGAATATATTGCGGCCGTTTTCGATTCCCGCCCGCAATAAAAGAACAAATGACAATAGAACTAGAACAACGCGAATAGGAAATAGTGGAGCCATCGAACTCCAACTACTCCTCGGCCCTATGGATTGTCCCCAAAAAACCCGACGTGCAGGCGAACAAGCGATTTAGGCTAGTAACAGACTTTCGGCGGTTAAACGAGGAGACCGAGGGCAGCTGCCACCCCCTCCCATTCATGAGTGATATACTCGAGAACCTTGCTTCCGCAAATTATATCACGGTCATGGATTTAAAGCAGGGATACCATCAGATAGAGATGGACCCTGAATCCGCACACCTGACCGCATTTTACGTGCCCGACGGGAAATCGGGAAATCAGCACCTCCAATTCAACCGTATGGCCATGGGCAACAAATTTCACCTTAAATAATATAACAATTTTCTATAAAAGCATCTTATCTACATATAGCGCAGAACGGCCGTGCATCCGAACGTCGTCCCTAATATTTCAAATTAATCAAATAAAAACCACAATAAAACTAACTAATAAATATTAAATAAAATACTAAAGCCTCTCTTACATCTTGTGGCAACAACTAAGGCTCTTGCAAAGTGGCCGGTGCCGTCGGATGGTAGTGCGACACCGGTAAAGATCAACGAACGACTAGCTTCCCCGAAGTACGCACACGTTATATATTCCCTTAGGGCCACCGCATACAATTACAAAAATATTCATACATATCAAACATCAAGAACTCCAACGCAACGGCACAGCATACTAGGATCGCATACGAAACGAGAAAGTGGCACTAATAGCGTAGCAAGCAGTAAGTCCAAGAGCCCGCGCCGCAAGTTCAGTCGTCCCTTCCATGACCGCATTCGTGACCAATACAGTATGACCGGAGCGTCGCCTAGCAACTTGGACTCTTCGACCTCTCACTGGGATGTGCCGCTCCGGCCCGCCAGCCAATCACTAATTAGTACATATTGACTATACACAAGAGAGTGCGGAGCGGTATGCCACCTCCTCTACACCGATGCTACCCGCATGTCTCACCATCATCGTTCGGCCTCCGATCTCTCCTAACTAAAAACAATTAATTAAAAATACTACCTATAGCAGCTACGAGGACTTAACTTAAGATTAGAAATAACATTCTTATAACTATTTTTGAGGTGGCACGTATCCTCAGCCCTATTAAGCGTGCCATCAAAAAATTGAATGTGCAACATTTCTGAGAAGCGTCTACGAAAAATAGATGGCTCTCTATCAACAATTTTTATATTTTGGAAATCAAACGTATGGCCCGTTTGCATTGCGTGGACTGCAAGGGGGAGGTAATATCTCCTTTATCTATATACCGTTTATGCTCCGTCTCCCTAGCTTTTAAAGGGCGGTAAGTCTCCCCGATATACGAGGACTCACAATCGGAGCAATCTATTTTGTAAACAACATTTGTCGTATCACCAATAGTAGTAGGATCCTTCCCTAACTTAATAAACTTATTAAACTTATCTGTAATTTTGTTGACTAAAATTTCCTCATTCTTTTTCAATACTACTTTTAATTTACAATTAAAACTTTTGTAAAACGAGAATACCGCAAACCTATTCTTAGTGTTTATCTTTGCCCTCTTCTTTATCTCTTAAGAGACCAAGATTATGAACAATACGTCTTTTACAAAACTTATTAATAAACGCAGGAGGATAATCATTCGCTATAAGAATTTTTTTCGCATACTCTATATTCTGCAGATGGATACGCGGATCTGATAATAAAATGGCTCTGTTTAAAAGCTCTGTTTTCTGGTACCAATTAGTAATAATATTACCGTCACAATCATGAAATATCGAAATATCTAAAAAATTAATGCTATTGTCACATTCAACTTCTAAGTAAACTGCAAATCACTATTATAGTCCTTAAAGGTAGCTAATACAGACTCCAATCTCTCCCTCTCAACAATCAAAAGGCAATCATCGACATATCTAAAGAATAGAGGCACACTCGCCTTTACAATGTTTAAACAGTGTGTTTCGAAATCTTCTAAAAGCATGTTTGCAAACACGGGACTCGAACAAAAGCCCATAGGGGCCTCCGAAATCTGCTTATAGAAATTGCTATTAAAGATAAGGTAAGTGCAATCGAGAAGGGTTTTTATACCCTCAATAAATTCATCCCTAGAAATGCACTTTATGCACCCCAGCCATTTTCATCTCATATTAATTGCAGCAATAATCAAATCTTTTGGCAAGCTCGTAAACAGGGATACAACGTTGAAAGATGCCAGACCGTGACCGGCCGGAAATTTAACATTCTTCAAATTCTCTTTCAACTGCAAACTATTTTTTACATTCGACACTGGTAATGGAAACATTATTGTCAAAAAAAACCGACATGCACTTATCGAGCGAGTATGTCGGGCTATTGATCGCTGACACTATAATCCATATAGGATTATCTGGCTTATGAATTTGTATTAAACCATACGCTTTCGGAAGCGAAGTATGCTCGATACCTTTCGAAGAGAGACCTCTAAATGCAGAGTCACATTCAAAAACACCACGCGCGCTCCACAGATCAATAAGTTTTTTAATTCCCTTCTTTATCCCAGAAGCCGGGTTAATCTTAACTTTCCTATAAAACCTCTCATCGCTGAGGGCTTCCTCGTCCATAGAGACGTACGTGCTCCGCTCAACCGCCACCATGCCGTTACCCTTATCTGCTCGAGTAAAAAATAGTTCAGGGTTCTCTCTCAAAAATTTCTTTGTGCGATCAATAGCGTTTGCCATAACTCTCTCGTGATACGGCACGTGCGTCCTATTTTTGATATGCGAGTTTAATATTCACAACACACCGTCTCGCAGTCTCCCGTCGATGTCTCTATCGCAAACATAAACACTTTCAAGGCTCTTTAATATCTCCATAGCTTGTTTAAATTCAAAATTTATGTTAAAATTAAACTTTTCGCCCATCGACATAACTTTAAAAACAAATTTTAGAAGGGAAAAATCGGTTAGATTCACCAACCATTTTTTCCTTATATTATCTATTTCATTAAAACTGAATTCAAGAGCGTGCTCACTATTATTAATTGTACTATTGTTCAAATGGGTATTACACGAGACATTATTATTCCTCAGTCGGCTATCAGACCGGATCAAGACAGAATTTTCATGTCCCTAGCGAAAGGAATTGTTCAAAAGATCGTTGATCTTTTTTTATATACAAAAACTAAATTTTTTCCCCATAATGAAAACGAATCTTGCAAAAACTTTAAAACTATCCTAGAAAAAGATTCACTGGTTAAACCCACTAAACTGCGTATAATCGAATTACTTTTATTATTCAAAAAATTTATATGCGTATTTAAGTGTACTATTTCTAACTTTAACATTCTAAACTGCAAATTTTTTATAAAATATTTATATCTCCTCATCACGAAATCGCTATGGAAGTACCTCCGCACGCGCATGTTGTTAATATGATTCGGTACCACGTCTCTCATACGTGCTGATTAACTCCGCTCGTATAATACACTCTCACTCGACACGTTACACGGCACTCACAAATTAACGACACTTCTCTTACTCTTTTCTCCTTTCGATTCTCTCGCTTTCCCTCGTTCGGCCATAACCTCGTTCCCTGTGAACGCGCGAAAACTACGACTACGCGGGTGATGCGGTTAACTCTGGATCCACTCTGCTATTGGTCTGAATTCACTCCGATATTACTCTGAATTGTTCCCTAGGTGCTTACTCTTGCGAGGTTTGCGGGGTACTGATTCGCGCTCGCTCGTCGCCCGCTCACACCTACATTTCCCTCGCGGCCCATCACGTGACCGTTCATCTACAATGTATTCCCATCCGCGGCAATTACAATTTTTCTCACACTCAATTTGATATCTCTCGCCTCGCGGCTTCGGCGCATACATATAATACTATTTACATATGTCGTTGTGGACGACGCTTGCGCCTCCACTTCGACCCAATAGTCCTCCACGCTTCCACAGTAGGGCTCGAAGGCCTCCACTCGGCGATTTGCAATCTCTTTATCTCTCTCTTCTTCACGCTCT
This sequence comes from Philotrypesis tridentata, assembly GCA_018906965.1. Taxonomy (NCBI): domain Eukaryota; kingdom Metazoa; phylum Arthropoda; class Insecta; order Hymenoptera; family Pteromalidae; genus Philotrypesis; species Philotrypesis tridentata. The sequence continues at coordinate 135,493 of JACCIB010000219.1, forward strand.
CTTGGCTGCGCATGCACAAGCGCTCGCTCACTCACTCATACATATGCGGCTCTGCCGCTCGCCGCGCCGCTCGCTGTACGCCATACGCTCGCTGTATTCGCCGTCGCCTCGTGCTTCTCGGTGGTGTCGTGGCCATACAAAGACCAGACACAAAAACGAAGATTTCCCGCGAAAATTGCTTAAACGCGGAAAAGTCACCTCGAAAATGCATACACGCGCGTAAACAATGAATATGACGCATAAAGCGCAAGCGTGAAAAATCGTCGGAATAGTGAACGTGCGCACGAGCGTGGAATTTCCCGGATAACCGACAAGCATAAATAAATTCGAAGCCGCACGCGCGCACACGAACAAGAAAATTTTTCGTTAGGAAATGCAAGCAAACAGGCACGAGAATCTCATACGACTCCGCAAAAATAACGCGAGCGCCGGAAAAGCACGTATATTTCCGTGAAGCGCAAGACTTTTTGGTAAAAAGTTACCCACGCGGAGGGGCACCAATAAGCAGGGATTTATTTTACTCCCACAAAGCTTAGAAAAAAAGCAAGAGAAGCAGAAATCAAAAAATATACTGGTAGGCGTCGCGCAGGTAGGTAACCCGCATGTAGCTACGGACATGTGGCAGTGAGCCGGGGACGGGATCCATACCGTCGGGTCCCAGGGGAGTGATGATCAGTCCTCTGTCGCGCATCAGACCGGCCACCAAATCCCTGGTCGCCGCGACACGGCGCCCGCTTCGATGCTGTGGATCTCGCGAATTGGCCATAGTCGCACAGTCACAGCCACCAAAAAAAACACACTCACACGGTAGCACAGGCCGCACTCGCGAAAATCACGCGTAAGAGTTGTGAAGATGTGTCGATGGTAGCGTCTGACGCACAATTAATTTATAGCTCCTTCGAGCACGCAAAGGAATGCGCTTAGGAGGTGCGAGCGAGCGTCGTCGCCGGATGCTGCAGCCACAACAAAGGGCGTTAAGGGCTGCAGCGCGCTCGCTCAGCGCGATAACGCAAGAAAGCTGCAGCTCAAACGAGCTAAGCAATGGGCAAAGAACATACGCTAAGCCGATTGAAAATAATTACTTATTGCCAAGTCGCGCGAGTAATCTAACGTACTCGCGCGAAAAATAGATATTATGCCTAGCTTTAAGCTATTAATACGCTAACCTATGCATATTGTCTTTTTTTCAGAAAATGAATGCCTAAAAATAGAGTTTAATAAATTCACATGTAATTCGCACATGCGAACGATTAATTAAATTGCAGCAGCGATAAAACGTTAATTTTTTACATAATTAAGGGGTCAAGACTGTGTTAAAACTATGAAAAAATCGATTTTTTTTTTCATAATTCGATAGGAAATTTGTTCAAGAATAAGCTCCCGAAACCCGCTTTACAAAAAAAAATTTTTTGAAAAAGATACAGGCAAAAAACTAAAAAAATGTTAAAAAATAAAAATAACGAATTCCGAAAATTGCACTTTTTTCTCGTTATTAATTTTTTAGTGCCTGTTATGGTATCAAAAATTTATTTAATCCTTATTATTACTAAAAAAATTTTAAAAAAAACGAATTAAAAAGTTTTTTGAATTTTAGCCAATTTCAAATTTGGCGCTTACCGACGCAGGTATACTAGCTACTCTGCACGCAGTAGTAGGAATCAGATTCCTACTTTACCACTGAGTGAAAGAAGGTTATATTGGCTTATTTTAATAATAAATATTTATTCTATTTGATTATTCAAATATCAATAAATAAAATATTATTAAAATAACTTTAGTTAGTATCTTCTAACACAAAGTTAATAATTTTTACAAATTTGCACGAACTTTTCTAAGTGTGCTTTTTTATAAGTGTCCCACAAATATTTTATTATAAAATCAGATTTTATATAAAATATTAAAATGAGTGGAAACAAGGACTCAAGAAACAGAAAGGCTGGCTCATCTGCACATGGCAAAAGAAGATTTGGAAGAAAGAAGAAGGCAGCAAGAGGGTTTAAAGGAAATGTTGAACCTTCTACATCTGGAGGAAGGCCTACGTCGACAGCCAGTATGCAGCCTTCGACATCTGGAACAGCAGATAAGTCTTTCGCCAAGCCAGAGATTCCTGTATCGAGATCAAAGGCTAAATTAAATTCAGAGTACATAGAAGCAGGTCCTATAGAATATAGGATATTTGACATTTCCTTGCTTTTACCTGGATTACAGGAATGTCTGGCTTGTAAAACTTGTGGCGGTGACATCACTTTTTATGAAGTTTCTACCAGAGGACTTGGTAGCAAACTCTCTGTCACTTGCAGAAAGTGCGCTAAAGCTACTTTCATTGACTCCAGCAGACACATTGGAAAGAAAGCCAATGCTTATGAAATTAATCGACGAGTAGTTTTAGCTATGAGAGCTCTTGGACACGGGCACACTGGTTTACAAACTTTTTGTGGACTTATGGATTTCTTGCCTCCAATTGCACACAGTCACTTTGGAACAATTAATCATGAATTAAAAATAGCTAGTGAAAAAGTAGCTAAAGAGTCAATGAAAGCAGCTTTACAGGAAGACTGCAGTGAAATTTCAGGTGAAATTCAAGAAAATCCATGTACATCGGTGTCTGGCGATGGTTCTTGGAGGAAAAGAGGATTTTCTTCCCTCCAAGGCGTATCCACTTTGATCAGAAATGATAATGGCAAAGTGATTGATGTGGCGCCAAAGCAATCTTTCTGCAAAGCTTGTGAACTGCAGAAAGACAAGGACACCGAGGAATATCGAGAATGGTTTGAGACACATCAAGATCAGTGCTCAGCCAACCATCAAGGAAGCTCTGGAAAAATGGAAGTGGATGGCATCGTTGAAATGTTCCAGAGATCTGAGAAAATCCATGGAGTCAGGTATAAGAATTATATTGGAGATGGCGACTCCAAGGTATAAAAGGCCTTGTGTGACACGAAGCCATATGGGGATGACTTCGTAATTGAGAAGAAAGAATGTGTAGGACACGTTCAGAAGAGGATGGGAACGAGACTACGGAACCTCAAGTAAAGTTTAGCTGGCCAAAAGCTAAGTGACGGTGCTGGCATTGGTGGGAAGAACCGATTAACAGCTCAAAGGATTGATGAGCTGACAAGGTATTATGGCAATTCCATCAGAGGCCATAAAGATTCAGCAGATAAAATGTCAAATGCCATTTGGGCGACATTTTATCATAAACTTTCAACAGATCAAGAGCCAAGACACCACCTTTGTCCTCCAGGATCCGACAGCTGGTGTAAATGGCAAGTAGCCAAAGCTAACAAGAAACTGAAGACTTTTCACCACAAGAATAGTATTCCGGCAGCTATTATGGAGGCAATAAGGCCAATTTACGAAGACTTGACACAGCCAGACTTGCTTGGGAGATGCGTTGGAGGCTTTACTCAAAACAGCAACGAAAGCTTCAACCAATCTATTTGGAAGCTCATCCCCAAGGAAAGTTTTAGCGGTCTTGTAGTCTTAGAAATTGGTACTTACATAGCAGTTGCCTCCTTCAATGATGGAAAAGCCGGAGTACTGAACATCATGAAGAGTTTCGACGTCCATCCAGGATCCTCTGCAGTAGACTGGGCCAAAAGTGCAGATGAGCTACGCCTTTTCTGGTCCAATAGAAGAGCTCAAGAATCAACGCTTGAGGCACGTCAAGCAAGAAGAAAAAGGAAGCACCCAGAAGAAGACTCCTATGGACCTGGGGCTTACTAACTCAAACACATCATACATACAAAAAACACATGCACTCAACTGTACACTCCATTGCACACCTAACCCAAAAACACTAATAACACTTATTACACTTTTCACTTTTCATCACACTTACCACACAGTTAGTAAGCCCCCCTCCGCCCCCCCCCCAAAAAAGGGAAGTTGCATCTTTTTAATTTTTGCCTCTGCTGTAAAGATGCATGCATCTTTGCAGCAGAAAAACACAAGATGCTTTAGGCATATTGTAATTGATAGTCTGCTCCAATTTTCAGTTACAGCTGATCAGCTGATCAGTTTGATTCACTTTCCATGAGAGCATCTGGACAAGGCTTTTTAACCTCAACACAGGACATTCTAGTCTGCTTGGAGTGACAGCCAAATTTGTAAGTATCAAAACTACTATTAAAACTAAAATTTGTTTTAAGTAGTAAAATATCATAAATTACTCATAAATATAGTAGACAATTTTTAAGTTATTAAAATGTTTATTTTCTAGGGAGGCGAGCAAATATGTGGCAGATCAACATCAATTGTACTCTAAATAAGTACAATGATTACCACTTTTGGACTTGAGAAGGCCTGGATACGCTGAACAATTTGTAAGTACACTTTACTTAATGAAATATTAACTAAAACTTTAAATGCCTTTTTCTCTGTTCGAGCTTTTCCAGATTTTTAGTCAGTTGCCGCAGCTTTTCTCAGCAACCGGTCAACCAATCTGGCTCAAATTTGGCAGAGAAGTTGCTATGATGTTTCCGCACAAACTGAATGGAGCAGAATTGGAAAAGATAAGTTACGAGTGAATGTTATGTATGTTTACATATGTAACATTCACTAAATTACTAATTATATTAATATATAACAATCTAATTATTTTTAATCAATCTTTTTCAGAAATCTGCTCCATACAGTTTGTGAGGACACAAAAGAGGAAAAAATTGCAACCTGCAGGGTCTCAATAGATTCACCGGATGCTGTGGAAAGCTGCGGCAAGTAAAAAAAAAACTTTAAAATTCTCAATTTTTTTAATAAACATTATTGAATTGTTTCAGGTAATCAGATAAACATATTCCCAGGTTTGAGACCATGAAGATCATCTATAATACATCTAGTTTAAGGTAAAAAAATCTTTTTTTCATTTAATTGATAAAATTATTAGTCACATGGTCTAATATATATTTTTTTTTTCAGCATTTAACACAGTCTTGACCCCTTAAGGAAAAACTGTGAGAAAATGTTGTAAAAAAAAGGAAAAAAAGGGAAACACGGAAAATTTGCGAAGTATACAACGTCGCGAAGACGTTCATTTTATAATCAAAATCAAAACTTGTTTTAAAAATTAAAGAAATAACAACTAATGTAGTATTAATTAACATCTAACAATTAGGATAATGTATAGCCTGCTTGGTGATATCTGTACAGCAGCAGCAGCTGCTCGGTGCGGACACACATACACACACGCACATTCAAAAATAAGAAAAAAAGAAAGAAAATAGAAATCTGGTTGAGCAAAATTCGCAGGCGAGCTACGCTCGGTGGCATCCCACACACACATACACACACACACACACGGTCACGCACATACCTGCGCGCTTCGGCCGCGCGCCTCTCCGTCTCACCCGTTGTTTTCGGGGGTGCGAGGACGCTGCCCCTCGCGCCGCTGGATGTGTCACGTACGAGCTTTAGGCTCAATTGACCGTCGAAGATGCTCAGGTAGCGCCTCGCGCGAGAGCCGGAGCGCTCTCACGCACAAAGTGCAAGCTTGCGACCGTAGCCTCCGAACTGTCGCATCAGAGGCTCCGTGGGCAGAACTCTGACGACCGCGATACTGAGTAGAGCTCTCTTCTCGGGAAATAAAGACATATAAGAACAAACTTGGATTGCTTACTTCAAGCGCCCCCACCCACACGTAACAATATTAAAGCTGAATTTTTTTTATTTTTTTTAAAATCTTCTATGAAATAATTTTTATATTTGTTCCAGATTTTAGGTCCTTGAATGTTTTCTAATCAAATATACCATGAAAAAGACTTCCGTAATTGATGTGCTAACATAATATTGCAAGCTTCATCAAATATTTTAAAAATTTGTGGATCGTCTTCTATTAATCCCATAGTTATGGCAGTCTCTTTGTATGTATTATATGTTATGTTTTCATGTATTAATAAATCTTTAAAACAAGTAGGACTTTTTACATGATGTAACATAAGTTTTAAAAAGAATCTTTCTTGATCTTTTGGTGATACAACACGCACTCTTCCAATTGTTTTATTTTTTTTATTATTTTTTCTTTTTTTCCAAGTTTTAGAACATTTATCAATTATGTAGAATTCTAAAACGATTATATATTTTAATGTTTTTGCAAAATTATCTTTTTTATTTAATTCAAACCATGCAATTAAAGTTGTTTTCCATTGATTTAAAGCTTCTTTTTCTTTGTTTTGTTCATAAACAATTTTATGTTGGTGTTTGGTGTCTACAGCTAAACGTTCAACTTTTATTCTACCAGTAACTGAATATTCTTGTAATCTCCATGCTGCTTCCATACAACTAATATATCGACCATCTAAGTATTCTGTTGTTTCATCATATGTTAATTTCTCATTTTGATCGTTATTTATTTTTTTTAGTTTGCAAAAAGCTCTATCACTACCTTTATGTGTATAATTATATATATTGTAACGGGCGGTGCGCCCGTATGAGCTAGTCGGCGCGGGACATATGACAGTTCGTTGTTGGCTCAGTGGTAGAGCACGCGCCTAGAGATCTCAGGTGCACGGGATCGATTCCTGGTCCCGGCACATCGCTTTACTTTTATGTGTTCTAATTCCATCTTCCTCCGCCCCGTTACAAATGGCGCCCAACTCAATAACCCACATGGTTTGAGTATCGGTAACGCTCCTCAAACAGATTCCTGTAATCGCATTCCCGGCAGCTTGCGTTAGCCTAAGGCCCGAGCTGGACCGGAGTTAAAGTGATTGCAAGAAAGGAATTTCTGGGAGGTCGCAGTGTGATGGACGCGTCCACGTGCACCTCCTAGCTGTGTGAAGAAGTTGAACGAAGACCTGGTTCACTTCTTGAGGGGGGCTGTAACGGGTGGTGCGCCCGTATGAGCTAGTCGGCGCGGGACATATGACAGTGCGTTGTTGGCTCAGTGGTAGAGCACGCGCCTAGAGATCTCAGGTGCGCGGGATCGATTCCTGGTCCCGGCACATCGCTTTACTATTATGTGTTCTAATTCCATCTTCCTCCGCCCCGTTATAATATATTTTATGCTTTGTACTGTAGCACAATATTCAACATTAATATGGCCCTTATATTTTTGTAATAAAACATAATTATATGGTACAACCATGGAGCTATCTACAGAAATTTTTTGAGTTATGTGTTTTTTAATATAATTGTGATCATCTGTGATATTATTTCGTCTTTTATATAATGGTTACCCATTATTTTGAAATTTAGTGTCATTTTGAAATGGTTTGGGAAAGTTTTTATTATGGAATATTTGGTCTTATAGTTCTTGGATTTTGTTTTATCATTACACAGTATTTAGTTTTTAAGCAATATTACACAATCACATCTAATTTTAATAATACATGGACGTTTATGACTTACATTTTGATTTTTAATTTTCATAAAAATAATGTTTTTAGCAGAGTATTTAAAAATAATTTATTTTATATTAATATCCATGTATTTTTATATTTTACAATATGCCGTATTTTATGGTAGAAAGTTGGGAAGAGGTCAACAAAAGCGTCTTGGTCAAAGTAGAGACGATACAGGAAACAATCAGTAAATCTATGGAAAAATTGAAACTTCCTGATAGAATGTATACTCTTTTAATGAATGATAAAAAAACGATTGTTGACAAGGATGTAATTGAATACGCAGTACAAAGTTCAACGCTCATGAAGCTTTTTATACTTAATAATAATTCATTTGATATAACTAATGATTCATCTCAGGAATTTGTTGGTAATTCACAAAATGAAAAAGGTGAATACCCTTAACATAAATGTTCATTTAACTTTTTCTAAAATTTCCTGTTAAAAAGATGTATCATTTCACAGATGTTAATCTTCCAAATACTAATTATTAGTATTCATCTGTAAGTTCGTCTGCTTCAAAATCGACCACTATAAATTTACAAACTGGAGTGTGGAATAAAATATGTACTAACTCCATGGAAAAAATTGAAAAAGGAGAAAGATTATCCACTAGTGAAAGATTGGACGTGGTAAAAAAATTACAGAATATCTGATAAAAGATTTGAAAGATACGACAAGAAGAGCTGTACAAAAAATTGCAACAATGATTTGTAAAAAGTATTCTAAAACATTTTCAAATCAAATTGAAGGTGCTGAGTGGGGTGATGGAATCGACACACCTAGAGTATCTATTTTAAATGGCATTCATTACAAAGTCGGTTCTCAAACTAAAAAAAGAAAAGCTTCTGCAGTAGATGATGATGATGATGATGATAAAGCTGAAGAAGCAGTTCGACAGGAAGAAAGTGATATTTCTCACAATCAAGATGAATACGGTTCTGTAGCATACGCTCCTAAAATGCCATCGGATGAGAATCCTCAATCCCAAGAATATAAACGACTTATATTAGTAGAATTGTTTGAAAAATTGTTTTACAATAACCCTCAAGTATTTGATTTCATGGATATTATGTATGCAACGCAGCGGAAACTTACTAATGATGAAATGAGAAATATAAGTCGTTTGACCATTAACTGGCCTTTTTTAACAATGAGTAAATATTTACTTCAGTATGCCAATAAACTTTTGGGAAAAAATATTATAACGACATGGACCAACACGCTCGAAAATAAATTGAAGCCCATAATACAATATTTTAAGTAATGCTGCACAATAAATGAGACAGGATAAAATCTTATATTATATTATAGTGATCTTATATTATATTATATTATATTATTATATTATATTATATTGTATTAAGTGCCTAGTGACACTTAAGTGATAGAACATCGTCATCACTAGTAAAAAATACTAGTTTAACTTAGTTTTTTTTTATTACTTAAGGTGAATTGGCATGACCAAGCATCCAGCCGCCATAAAAATTTATGATATGGTTGTCCTATGGGGTTTTTGTGGAAGCTCAAAAAAATTCAGACTTTTTTTAAGACTTTTTTGTCAAACTTTTTCTTTTCAGTTTTTCTACTGTAAAATCATTATATTGTTGTATTTTATGGTTTTTTCGGTATAAATAATATTTGTGTAATTTCAAATCAGATGATATGGCGTTTATAGTGGTCCATGATGTTTTTATGGGTTTTTGGATTTTTCGGTTTTTTATAATTTCATTTATATAGTGTATTTCTGAAAATGAAAATTTTTATTAGTATATTCATTTATATTCGTAATTGGGTGAACACATACACTTAATACTCCGTTAATGCCATTTGCATAATAATAATAAATAGTTATAAAATAATAGCATTATATATATATATATATTATAACGTTGATAACGTTGATTTTCGCTCCACGCTAGCTGGAGATGCGTGGAGGCTTATCAAACTGGTAACGTTATAATTATCGGCCCGTCACCTCGAGTTCCCCTGAACCCGGTGGCGCCAGGCACTTACCTGCAAGTGCCAGAGTTTCGCCACTCCTTTAACGAACTCGAGGATGGGGCGGATTTGCCGGCTAGCTAGCTCAGCCCCGCGAACGCGGTAAGGAGAGAGGGTGGTTCGGATAGTAATATCGCGTGGTTATTAATAAAGCAAATGATCATTTATTCGACTAAAACTCCTTACATCACAGGCAACCAAAGACAACCCGGGCTAATCAACCACCGCAAGATAAACGAATACGCGAGGTATTCGGCCACTTCGGGCGACGCGACGCAATTAAAAGGAATACGCGAAGGTATCCGTCCGCACCTCGGCACGCACCGCCAAGGAGATAAACTCCGTACAACGCTAGGATTCAATTACCGCTGGGTCTTTACAATTAACAAAATGCCAGATAACCACGTAGATATCCGACTCCCGCGTGTCTCAAGGCCTCACACATACTATGCCCGCTTGGCTACACATTCACTCTTTGTCCGCCGACTCTTCGTTCACGCTTTAATCCTATAGCCGCGATTGCCCACACTTAGTGCAAATCGTGGCTGTCTAAACTACTTTTGGCCGAGAGCGTGTCTGCGTAACCACGACCTACAACACCTCTCGCGCCTTATCCTACACGAGTCGAACGAGGCCCCCCTTGTCCTCGTCGACTAATTTCCGCAAAACACTCTTATACCGCACATGACAATAACAGATAGCCCCGAGTTACGCGTTGCGCAGATAACCTTCGTCCTCGCAGGCAACGCCGAGGGAAACTCACGACCGAGGTACCCGAGGTAGATCGCTTCGTACGCACCGCGAGGTAGAGGCAACCTTCCCCCGAGGTACGCGATACGCGAGGTACTCTTTGTGCGCGACGGACGACGAGATAACCGTACGTCGAAGGCCACCACACGACAGACAACCCGGAGTAGACAACATACACGCACTAAATCGCACTAATTACCCGTTCGCTTAACTAAGAGAAGACATCCACTATCCAGGTAGCCGCACTCGCTGATATTCGCGCGCTCGCGAGACAAGGGAACTTCGTGTACACGAGGTCGCGCGTGGAACTGCGCACCAGCCCGTGAGGGAAACGCAATACTAAGAGCAACCCACTGACCTTATCCTTATATCCGAGTGACCAAAGCCTCTGGATCCTCAGCAAGATAGCCACGATTCTACCGCGGTTTTAAGTGAAACACTTTCGAAACAATAGAGATATCCCTAGGTAGTTGGTGAGCTGCGTCCAAGCTGGAACGGCCGGGGCAGGAGAGTGCCGGCTCGCACGCTCGTCGCGTGCCTCGCACTCTCGCTCTCCCGAGACGCCGAGCGGCGCACGCTCCCATTGGTCGGTTCGCATGGGGCCAACGGGCCGCGCTCTCGCGTCGCAACTGGCTCGCTCGCCTCGCGCCTCGTCGATGGCGGCGCATGCGCGCTCGACTGTACAAAGATAGCTAATGCTGGAGAGATAACCGCGAAATTCAAACGCTCGCAACATTTAGACAGCCAGTCATTCATACAGACAATTCACGCAACGCCTAAGTTATGCGTGAATTACGAAGTACAATGTAACTCTCAGCGACTCCTTCTGTCTGGGCCCTTGATTCGGGAGTACGCCTGTTACAAAGGGCGCAAAGGCTGCCTTTTATTACTTCCAACGTTCTCGCGGTGAAGCAACCATCACGCTGGCCGTGCTGCAGAAGGCTCTCACGTAGGAAGAACCCGCCCGCCTCATCTGCGTCCGACGACTTACGATGAGCCGGAATTGAACGCCCTGTAGGAATCTGTCGCTGTGTCTGCTGCGCCAGAGCTCATCTTCTTCGCTTCTCGCCCTTGGGCGGGGAGTGGAGAAGTCCTCTGTTATTTTCTCCTTCCTCAGTCGTCTCTCCTCTCCTCGCGTCGTCACTCAGAAGAAACGATACGCCATTAATTCATGCACTCTTTCCCATTCACACAGGCCTGAGACGCTCTACCCCGGCAGCTCGATGCTCGCTGTGACGTGGCGATATTTTGCCACGTTACAATATATATTATAACGGTCGCATTATATAATACGCACGTTATCGCCTCTCCGAGCGTATGCCGTATTACATGTACTGTAACGTGGCAAATTGTTGTCACGTCACATCGGGTTTCGAGCTGCCGGGGTAGAGCGTCTCAAGGCCGAATGAATGGAATTTGAATGCATGTGGTAATGGCGTATGTTTTTCTTCTGAGCAACAACGCGACGAGCGGAGAGATAGCGGCGAGAGGAGGAAAATACGGAGGACTTCTCCGACACTCATTCAAGGGCGAGAGGAGGAATGAGGGAAAGAGGATGTCTGTCTCCGGCGTTGCAACGGGTACCCAGACTCATCCAGGACGTTTAATCCGTTCATCACTGAAGAGTGGACGTAGGTGATGAACCGGCGGGGCTTCCTACGTGAGCGTCTGATGCGGCAGGACCAGCGTGATGGCTGCCCTCCCATGGACGTCTGAAGTAAAACGGCGACTTCGGCGCTCTCGATAACAAGCGTATCCAGAACCAAAGGCCTAGGCAGACGGATATGCCGGGAGTTATCTTGTACTTCGTAATTTGCGCTTTACCTCGGTTGCGTGCGAATTATCTGTGTGTTTGCTGGCTACCTATTGTAACGAGCATTCAAATCTCGCGGCTACCTGCTCCAGCGCCGTTGATAATCGAAGCGGCTAGTGCGCATGCGTGGCGGTCGGCGATGCGTGAGGCGAACGAGCCTGTTGCGGCGCGAGAGCGCGGGCCGTCGGCCCAAGCGATCCGACCAATGGGAGCGCGCGCTGAGCGGCGGCAAGGGAGAGCGAGAGCGCGAGGCGAGCGACGAGTGCGCGAGCCGGCACTCTCCTGCCCCGGCCGCTCCAGCTCGGACAACTCTTCGCTTGCTCCCTGGGATTTCCTTTGTGATCAGTGCAACCTTTTACTTGTGCTACCTGGACCTGGAGGATCCTTTCGGCTTGGACGATAGGACGAGGATTGGGATAAAGGTCAGTGGGTTGATTTCGAAATTACGATCTAAGTTTCCCTCGCGGGCGTTGCGCAGTTCCACGCGCGACCTTTTCTACGCGGCGTTCTTTGTCTATCGTGAACGCGAACACCAGCGCGGCTAACTCGGTTAACTACGTCGTCTCGTCTTGATTAAGGTTTATTTATTAAGAGTGTATATCTGCGAGTGCGTGCTACCTCGGGCTACCTGTTCGTGTATCGGGAGTGATATCGACGCTAGCTTCGGGGCTACCTGTTCTGTTTCGTCCGAGTGAATCTTGAGTGCGGCGGAAAATTACGTCGGCGAGTACAGGGTGGACTCGTCCGACGTTCGCGGTAGTTTAGAGGAGCGAGAGGTGCCGTAAGTCGTTGGAACGCGGGCAGGCTCTCGGCCTAACGTAGGTTACGCGGTAGCGATCGGACGAGGAGTGTCCGAGAGTTATCATAGGATAAGTTCGAGTGAACGGTCGTGGTGAGACCAAGTGCAAATGTAAGATTTTGCCTTCGGGCATAGAGAGAGTGTGCGTCGCGGTGACGAGTGTGAATGTTGTGCCTTGAGACGCGCGAGAGTCCATCCGTCTGACTCGGGGCTACCTTGCCATTAGTTGTTTAAGTGCGCGGATACCTTTGCGGAAAATCATTAGATTATATAGCGTGCAGATATGAAGCGGGAATGAATTGGCGAACAAAGTTTGTGGCTACGTTACGCGAGTAAAGTGTTCTAACGTGAAAGAATTGTGTTGAGTGCTACCTACCGGCTCACTTTATATTTGTTGAATAATTGGTGTTATCAATAAATGAGAGCTCTCTGTTAGACGGGTGTACTTCAGTCATCACCGAACCACCCTCTCTCCTTACCGAAAGAGTCGGGCTGAGCTAGCCACTCTACGCGACGACATCTCCGCGTACCCGACCCGCAGTCTATTCCGCCTTGCTCCTGCTCGAGTCTCGCACAAAGGAGCCGCGAGGCTCTGACGCTGAGGGACAGCGTCTGGCGCCAACCGGGATCACCAGGAGAGATTCCCCGGGAGCAAGGCCGATACATAGCGTGTGGCCGACGCGAGAAATCCACACGTTATAGTACTAATACATTTATTGTTCTAGCGACCACCAGCGGACACTAGCGCAGGAGAGAGACAGAGAGAGCGAGAGAGTGCCTATGTTAGGCCTAGTCTAAGAGAGAGAGCGCGTCCGTCCGTCCGCGACGTTGCCGACCCATTGCCAAAATATGACAACACAGGGTCAGGGGCCGGAGCGTCCTTCCGTATCGCGCGCATTTATAATATTCAGTATTGCAGTAGCGCTCGATCCGTACTTACATGCGACCCCCGCGCCCGTGCTTTTTCTTGTACACCGCTTCCGTGCGACCTGCGACGCCCGAGAGACGGCCCCCGTCGTCCGCCTGCCGCCGGAGCCAGGCTACCCGCGACGACCCGAGTGCGAGCCTGGACGACTGCAGCGAGCCAGAGCAGATTGCGACCTCCCGGCCCCGACGTGCGACTGTAAGTGCTAATTCTCTCTCACTCTCGGTATTCGGGCGATCGAGCCCCATCTCTCTCTCTCTCTCTCTCTCTCTCTCTCTCTCTCGCGCAGTGTGCGGTGGAGCACACACGCTCGTTCATACGAGCCCTGTACATATCTATCATTATAATAACTCTCGACGACAACGAGACAACGAGACACTTATTAATAAACGTGGATTCTTTCCACGGTTGTACACGACCCGGTTGCCTTGAGAACAGCAATCGTGCCGTTACAAATGGCGCCCTAACGTTTTTGTGGCTTAACAAATAATCGAATACTCGTGAATATTTTCTTCGCATATTTTCCGTATTTCCAATAGCATCTTTCGCACAATTTTGCACTGCGCGCATAGCTCCGCAATACTCATATTGTTCTCGTTGTTGCATTAATTACGCGGTCGAGATAAATTATTCGTATAAGAATTTGATTCTCGAACGAGCAACCGTATTGAAATATTTTTCGTATTCGAACATAAAGTCGACGAAAGCGCGTCGCAAGACATTGACGTGTTTGTTTACATTCGAGCGCCGAGCGAGAGCTCGAGACACGCGCCGCTCTCACGCACACGAACATTAGTGTATTAGCGTACAACAGACAAATAGCCCTCGAGTACCGTTACTCGAAAATTTGTTTGTGCGATTTTCGTTCGACGCGTTCAGGTAGCCCGTCTATAGGCAAGCGAAGGCCGATCGGCCGAGCGGTAAAGACACTTCCACTGCGTACAATACTTATGTTTATGTCGCGAGCCCCGAGCCATAGCTCGACTTGATAGTGTCGCCCGCCAGGGCAAGTATAGGGATTTTCGCCTGTAGATTGAGAGAGACAGTGAGCATTATAAACGTACGCCTAATACTACGGCCGCGCAATTCTCACTGTGTATTTGGAACGCACATCTCTTAGTATTTGTCGACTGACTCTCTCAATACTATAGCCATACAAGTAATTATGTGCAATATTATTTACAATATTATTTATTTATGTAACACTATTTTATTATTTGTAATTTTTAACTTGTGTTAATTTTAATTAAACTTGAAATTATTTTCGTACTTATTTATTGCGATTATTTGATAGTTCGCGTGCGAATAATTTCGATTTACAGTATTTTATTTTCCCGTGTTGTTATTTACGTTGTTGAACGATTAGTGGTAAACTCGTTTTTTTTCTCGCGTTTAACATCTCTGCATAACAATTCGTACGTGAAGTACATTTTTGTTTTACGTTGTTCTTGTATACTGAATGAATAATTTCTCAGCTGTAGACATGTCGCTATCCGAGTCGTTCACTCCCGGTCATATGATTAGTAATCGGTTGCTACAATATTTAGAGAAATTGACGGCGTCTGAACTATCATTCGCGTTAGAAAAAATCGGTCTAATAGACAGCGGTATAGTCGATGATAATAAATTACGCTTGTATAAATGTCTCATGGGAGAATATAGCGCGGAGGATTTCGAACAATCTGTAATCCCGACAGAAGCAAAATTGTTACGTCGACTGTGCATATCACAACGCGACAGATATATCGTAGAATCATTACCCGCAGACCTCAGCAATTTTATACGACACAGCAACAACTCAGATATGGTACATATTTTAGATGTTAGAGGTAACCCATTTGATCTACCATCGACAAGCTACAGCGAAGTTATTAATGTAACGACAAATAATTTTGTACGACAAAAAAACTCACTTGGGCAATCGTACGGAAATTCGTATATGAATAATCACGAACTTAGACCGACGACAGCTGACGAAGATCGAGACTCAGACGATCAAAGCCAACATAGCTCGCATAACTCCGAGCGTAGAGCATTGGTGGATCTGAACGAAAACTCAGAAGCGAATCCGGACACACGAAACAGCAAGTTTGTGACTTCACTCAACGGCTGTATATATGTCGTGCCGAATCCAATTGCAGATGATATTAATCATTACAAAGAGATAGCTAAGAGGCAGGAAAAAACGCTAACGCACACATTAAAGGTACACGAGCAGGCGCTTACGAAAATCTTAGAACTTCAAGCGACTATGCAGAAGCACGAGCAAAGAATTAGGAAAGCTGACAACTTTATGCAAAGCTTGATGGAAGAAAATGCCCGACTGGAGGACTTATTGTCTAGAGAGAAACAATTCTCACAACAGCCGAACACCCAATCGGCTAACTCCAATCGTCATGTCAACTTTAATGACACATACTCAAAAAGGTACTTTACGTCAGAAGCCGTGCGCTCGCAAAACTCGTGCGAACCGTCAATACCACACAGGGCTCAGTCAACGCCGTTCCAACGTTCGTCAACACCGGCGGGTAATTACTCGAATTATTTCCGACAAATTAACCTAACAGCTGGCCCTACGTCGAATGACAACACGCAACACACACCACCGATGAACGTGGAAGTTCAACCGTTTACAGAACAGACACAAGAAAATCATCGGAAGACATCGGAATGGCAACATCAGCAGGGGACACCAAACCCCTATCAGAACAATAGATGCGTCTGGGAAGGGGGGGGGGGTCAGCCGAACTATTCAAGTCGCCTGAGTCCGGAGAAGGTGATGGATATCGGAGACAAAGTTCGGAGGTGGAAAGCGAAATTCGCCGGTAACCCGAACGAAGATATAGAAGAATTTATTAAAGAGGTTGAAGACGCTCTCAGACTGGCTCGCCCACGTCTGCTAGATGAAGAGGTGCTAGACGGACTCTCGCAGCTATTGTCCGGCGGAGCCTTGAGATGGGCTCGCGTTGAACGGCCGAAGTGGGTAACTTGGGCGGACTTCTGTAAAGACGCCAGACTCACTTACGGCATGCCCGACGAAGCGCGGTCGAGCGTATTAATCCAAGCAAGCAGGAGAACGCAAGGCCCTAACGAGAGCGTAAGTGACTATTACGTCAACATGGTCATCCTTTTTGATCGTATGCGAGCTGACACATCACTTGATCAGAAACTCGATATTCTATACCACAACATGGCTCCGACCTTAAGATTCATCTTCGGGAGGAACGAGGTAACGACCTTGGATGAATTCCGGCAGAAAGCCCTCGCGGCCGAGCGTCGAACTACCACGAACCCCGGCCTCGCAATAATTCCGACCGCAGACCAAGCTACACCCGAAAAGGCGAAGGGCAAGAGTCCACCGAAAATCGCAGCGATCGACTCTTCCGAGCCAACTGATCCATCAGCTTGGATCAAAGAGCTCAAAGAACTCGTGAGTAAATTGGAGAAGAAACAAACAGATTCCGATTCGAATAAATCGAAGAAGAAACGAAAGAAATCTCCAAAACCCGGAGAGAAACAGAGCTCCGAGGGAACGAAGGATGATCAAGCGAAACCGGCTGGAAACAAGAAACCGAGCGATGGCGGCGATCCGAAGACTGAGAAGAAGAAAGATCTTGTCTGTTACAGCTGCCAGAAGCCAGGCTACACGAGGCACACCTGCCCTGACTGTAAGGGAAAAGCCAACGGGGAAAAGTAGCGGAGGTTCCTACTGACCCCATAACGCCTCGGACCTCAAATATTATTCAACCCGTACCGACTGTCGCCGCGCAGTGCGCAGCGACCTGTAGCAATGGTGTACTGTCAGATCAGCGGTGGTGGCTGCAAGTATATGTAGGAGAGTTCCGGATCAGGGCCCTTTACGATCCTGGAGCAACCCAAACTTGCATCGGCACGATGTCTGTACAGTTGGCCAACGCATGCAACGCTACTGTTCAAACCTGCGATGGACTCGTCGCCTGTATGGCAGACGGCAGCACTTCCATGGTTTCCGGAATGGTTGAACTCCCCTTCACGATTGGCGGACAGACTCGTACGCTGACTGCCTTGATCGTTCCAGATCTTCGTGAAGGATGCAATCTCGGTGCAGATTTTGTATTACAATTTGATGCGAGATTGAACCCGCGCGACCGTACGTTAACAGTCGAGAATTCGACCGAAGTCATTCGCGCGGATGGAGCTGATGTGAGTGAGACTGGTCACCAGAGCCTGGCATCCATTGGATTGCAAGAATTGACTGATGCCCAACAAGCGGCATTAGAAGAGTTGCTCGACCGTCTGATACCAAAGTACACGGGACCACTCGGCTTCACCAACTTGGTAGAGTTTGAATTGGAGGTCGAGCCATGCCGCCCAATTAAGCAAAAATACTACCCGGTTTCTCCTAAGCTCGAAGAAATGATGCATACGCAGGTAAAGGCTAAGCTAGCAGCCGACATCCTTGAGCCTTCGGATAGTGACTGGTCTAGTCCAGCCCTAATGGTTAGGAAGGGAACTGGCGACGATCGCCGCATGTGTATTGACTTCTGCAAGTTAAATAAATTAACGAAAGTCAGTGCTTACCCTCTTCCGTATATGAATACGATTCTGAGCAAGCTGCAACGCGCTCGATATATTTCCACTATCGATCTCAGCGACGCTTACCATCAGATCAAGATTAAGAAGGAAAGTCGACCGTACGCGGCCTTCACCGTTCCAGGTATGGGTCTCTACCAATGGAAACGCCTTCCGTTTGGATTGGCAGGAGCTCCGGCCTGTTTCCAGAAAATGATTGACTCTCTGATTACACCTGATTTAGAGCCAAATTGTTATAGTTATTTAGATGATATTATCGTCTGTACGGAGACGTTCGACGATCATTTGAAGTTCCTAGAAATTGTACTCACCAAGCTCGTGGAAGCTAACCTGACGATCAACCGCAAGAAAAGTCACTTCTGTCAGAGTGAGGCGAAGTATCTAGGGGTACTTGTAAACAAGGACGGATTTCGCCCGGACCCCGAGAAGATCGCCCCGATCGTCGATTACCCAGTACCGAAGAATGTCACTCAGGTACGGAGATTCATGGGTATGGCTGTATGGTACCTGAAATTTCTGAAGAATTTCGCTGATATCGCCAGACCGCTTTTCGATTTAACCAAAGCCAAAGCGAAAGAGAACTTCGTCTGAGGCGAAGCACAACAACGTGCGTTGGAACAGATCAAGATACTGATCACATCGGCGCCTGTTCTACACCGCCCAGATTTGTCACTTCCTTTCTGCATCCAGTGCGACGCCTCCGGCACAGGGCTTGGGAGTGTTTTAACCCAAACCATCGACGGCAAAGAACGAGTGATAGAATTTGCCAGTTGAACGATGACGTCCGCCGAGCGAAATTACTCGGCCACTGAGCGCGAATGCCTCGCAGTACTCTGGGCAATCCGGAAATTTCGCCCGTATGTAGAAGGATATCATTTTCTTGTCATCACTGATCATAGTAGTCTCAAGTGGCTCAGTAACTTGCGTAACCCTACGGGTAGACTAGCAAGGTGGGCACTTGAATTACAGGAATATGACTACACCATTGAACATAGAGCAAGATCGTCTCACCTGGTTCCAGACGTCTTGTCACGAGTGCACGAGGAAGACGATGACCTAGAAGAAAATCGCCCGACTCTGGCTAGTATCAATCCAGAAGACGAGACAACTGATGACTGGTATCTGACTCGACGACGAGCGGTAGCTGAAAAACCACTTGAAAATCCGGGTTGGAAAATCGTCGGCAGCAAGTTGTTCTCATATCGGCCGAATGCATTCGTCGAAGGAGTCATGGGAGATGAGAACGCCTGGAAATTAGTGCTGCCGCAAGAGAAACGAGAGCAACCTCTGATCGAATGTCACGACCAGCCAACAGCCGGCCACTTTGGTCGTAAGAAAACTCAACAACGAGTAGCTTTACTGTATTATTGGCCGTCGTTAAATAAAGATGTGAAGAACTACGTTCGAACTTGCTCCACCTGTCAACGATGTAAACCTGAGCAGCGTAAACCTGCTGGACATATGGGCGATCGCAATTTCTCTCGACCGTGGGAAACGGTAGCTGGGGACGTTATGGGCCCGCTACCGAAATCGACCCATGGCTTTGAATATCTATTGGTATTTCAAGATATGTTTACCCGATGGGTCGAGTGTATCCCCATTCGAAAGGCGAATGCTCAAACTATCATAAAACACTTGAGCGAACAAATCTTTATCCGGTTTGGTACTCAGAAAGTATTCTTCTCGGACAATGGTACTGAGTTCCGCAATAAAGCGATGGATAAATTTCTCCAAGAAAGAGGCGTACACCATACGTACGCACCTCCGTACCATCCTCAACCGAATACGGTCGAGCGAGCCAACCGTACAATTAAAACGTTGATTCGCGAATTCTTAGACGGTCATCACAAAAACTGGGACGAACACATTGCTGAGTTCGCCTTCAGTATGAATACCGCGGTCCAGGAATCTCTACAGACCTCGCCAGCAATGTTGAATTTCGGCCGTCAGCCGAATCCACCTTTGACGTTGCTACGCAAAGAAGAAATTGCAGCAACGTCTGAAGAGGCGAAACTAGCTGTCGATGACTGGAAGGAAAGAATGGAGGATTTAGAAGACTTACAAGAGTTAGCTAACGAGAACGCTAAAGCAGCGCAGCAAAGGCAAGCTAAGTACTTCAACGCTCATCACCGAGACGTAAAATATTCAGTCGACGAACTCGTACTTAAGAAGAATAGAGTGTTGTCGTCTGCAGCAGGAGGCGTCGCAGCCAAACTCGCCCCGCCGTATATCGGGCCCTTCAAAATTAACCGCATTGTGAGCCCGAATATTTATGAACTTGTTGACTTAGATGGTAAAGTACTGGGTCCAACAGATGTGGGAGATCTCAAGGTCTTCCAAGAGAGAACGGCCGTCAATTCATCTGCAGATGAAGAAGACGCTCGAACCACGTCTGGGGAAGAAGAAGACGATGCCAAAGAAGATCCTCGATCGGAAGACAAAGAAGACGCGCCGGTGAAAATTAGTAACCCACGTGTTAGCGATAGTCTGCCGGCAGACATAGTACCAACGCGAACCCCGAGCGTAGGCGAGAGCCAGGCCAAGCGAGGTCGACCGAAAGGCTCGAAAAACAAAACTCGTGCGGAACCTATAACCCTCTCCCCGCCGAGAACGCGAGCACAAAAGGCGGCAGCGTAGGATATTGGCAGATAGACATGTCATTCTTTATCTCCTACCTTCTTGACATGTTCTTTTCCTATCCCCCCATTCTAGCCCATTGTATTCGTTTTTGTTTCCCTCTTGATTATCTACCTCGTCAGGCGTAAGTCTGCCAAAAATTTTTTTTTCTTTTTTCCTTTTCTTCTCTCCTTTTTTCCTGGTTAAATAAAGGCACTGACGCCAGAATTTGGCTATTCTTTACATTTATCAATTGAAATGGCCTCCGGCCGAAAACATGTAAAGAGAGAGAGAGATGAGGTTACCCCTTATTTTTGTTTTATTAATTTCTTAGTTAATATTATTATTATTGAATTTTTTTTTGTTTTCTTTCTTTAATTTGTTGCCGTACAATCCGTATTGGCAGTAGTACTCCCTGATCGCCCGGATATGCGTAATGAGCGCGAGCTGGTACGCCGGGACGGGTACTCAGCGTCTGGAGGGGGGTGTTATAACGGTCGCATTATATAATACGCACGTTATCGCCTCTCCGGGCGTATGCCGTATTACTTGTACTAATACATTTATTGTTCTAGCGACCACCAGCGGACACTAGCGCAGGAGAGAGACAGAGAGAGCGGGAGAGTGCCTATGTTAGGCCTAGTCTAAGAGAGAGAGCGCGTCCGTCCGTCCGCGACGTTGCCGACCCATTGCCAAAATATGACAACACAGGGTCAGGGGCCGGAGCGTCCTTCCGTATCGCGCGCATTTATAATATTCAGTATTGCAGTAGCGCTCGATCCGTACTTACATGCGACCCCCGCGCCCGTGCTTTTTCTTGTACACCGCTTCCGTGCGACCTGCGACGCCCGAGAGACGGCCCCCGTCGTCCGCCTGCCACCGGAGCCACGCTACCCGCGACGACCCGAGTGCGAGCCTGGACGACTGCAGCGAGCCAGAGCAGATTGCGACCTCCCGGCACCGACGTGCGACTGTAAGTGCTAACTCTCTCTCACTCTCGGTATTCGGGCGATCGAGCCCCATCTCTCTCTCTCTCTCTCTCTCTCTCTCTCTCTCTCTCTCTCTCTCGCGCAGTGTGCGGTGGAGCACACACGCTCGTTCGTACGAGCCCTGTACATATCTATCATTATAATATATATTCTTTTTAGTTCTCTTTAATTCACGGATTCGCATTATTTCGATACCTCGTCCCCTGCCGCCTTCGCGACCTCGTACATCCGTACGAGCCACACGAGTCGGCCGAGCCGTGCTTCGCACGCCCGACGACCACGAGACACTTATTAATAAACGTTGATTCTTTCCACGGTTGTACACGACCCGGTTGCCTTGAGAACAGCAATCGTGCCGTTACAATATATATATATATATATATATATATATATATATATATATCGATGTATTAAGTTGTAATTCTACCTTACCAATTATTAATCTTACAAACACTTAATACTAATGAAGCAGTGCTCAATTTTGTATCTCATCGTATGTCTGTTTTCATGATCAATAGTGTTCTAATCATAGCTGTCGCTTTAATCAGAGGCGCTGTTCCTGAGATTCTATGAATATTGCCAATATTGTTTAAACTGCCTCTTGATTTAGTGGCGCTTTTTTTGTAATTCCATGAATTTTCGTAGCAGCCGCTTTAATCAGAGGCGCTGTTTCTGAGATTCTATGAAATTTACCAATATTGTTTAAGCTGCCTCTTGATTTAGCGGCGCTTTTTTGTAATTACATTAATTTTCATAGCTGCCGCTTTTATCAGAGGTGCTGTTCCTAAGATTCTACACTGACAAAAGTAGGCTCTAGATTGAAGTAGACAAATCTACTTATATGCATTCTGCTTAAATTTAGTGGAAATCTAGTAAAATCAAGAATATGTCTGCTTGATTGAAGAATCTCGGAGTTTTAAAGTGAGAATAAAATATTCTAATTTTAAGCAGAAATCATCTAACTTTTAGCATAAATCTTCGAAAATAATTTATAATTATTTAAATATTAGTTGAAGTTAGTATTATAGTATACGTGAAATTGGGACCAAAAAAGAATATGTCTCTAAGTAATGTAAAAAATTACAAAGATTTCACGAATAGCCTTCCGTTTACTTTAACAAATGCGAAAATTATATTAAATTGGTTTGCAGTAACCAGAAAGTGTTACAAGGAGAAACATATTTTGCTATTAAAAAATGATGACATCTTGCCTGATTTTATGAAGCTCTTTTATATTGTAGATTTTGAGCAAACAATATATTTTATTTGTAAGTTATGGAAGACGGTTGGGTTCAATGAAGGTTACATGCCTTTTGCATTGAACCCATTGAAAACTGAGGTACATATAATTTTGCAGAATTAATATCATATGGCCCAATGAAACGCTTTATTATAGATAATGGCGAGTTTTACGTTATATTCTATATGTAAATTTATAGATTAATATGTAAATAAATTTTGATCATATGTTGTATTCTTATTTCTAATATTAAGACTATAACCTTCTTAATTCTAGAATACATCTTCTAAATTTTAGCAGATTGGAATCTAGAAGATTTTATTCTAATATCAAGCAGAAATCTTCTGAACGTTATATTAAGAAAATTTTCCGCATGTGTTAAGTGGATTCTTCTAAACCTAAGAATATATTTTTGTGAGTGTATGAATTTTACCAAAATTGTGTAAGCTGCCTCTTGATTTAGCGGCGCTTTTTTGTAATTCCTTGAATTTTGATAGCTGCTGCATTTATCAGAGGCGATATTCTTGAAATTTTATGAATTTTACCAATATTGATTCAGTTGCGCTTATTATTATTTTACCAATACTCGATCTTAGCTGCCATTTTATTAACATTTCATTATTTTACCAATAATGTTTTGATGAAAGTACCATATATTATTTCTTTTTTCAAAATTGTTTGCAAATATTTCTTTTCTTAATAATAACAAAATAATAATAATGACTATTTATACTTACTAACAGTTTTCAGTTTTTAGTAAATTATAAAATTTTTTTATATACAATATTTTTTGCATAAACTTTATCATCGATTTTATTGTTAATTTTGTTTTTAAAATTCTCATTTCTATTTATATCAACTCTCAAGTGTTCGGAATGCGTTGTTCTGGATAAAGCAACATATAATTGACCCTGAGAAAATACTGAAGAAGGTAGATATATACGGAATATTTTGAATGACTGTCCCTGAGCTTTATTAATGGTCATTGCGTGTACAGTCTAATTCGAAATTGTCTTCTGGTCATCGAAAACGGTATTTCTTCTACTGGTGGTACAAAAGTTATTCTTGGTAGTATAATATTTGAACCAGTTTTTTCCACTTATTATTTCTGCTAAAATGGAACATTTATTAATTTCTTTTATAATTAATCTTGTACCATTGCATAGACCGTGGTTTAAATTCAAATTTCGTAATAACATGACTACGGCCCCTTTTTTAAATATAAGTTTGAGCGGTAGCAAGCCATTAGGTGTTAAATAGCTTAAAAATTCTGCAGGTAAATCAGTGCCTAAATTTCCATTATTAGATTTTTCTGCTGAATCAGAGTTTAAAAATATCTATTCTTGTTCATTGATTAGTGATAAACTTTTATTATTAATTTCTACGTCGGAGTTTTTTGGTGCTAATGTGATATTTTCATAATATTCATGATTGCTTGTCAAATATTGTACCATATATTTCTTTTATGATATTTCCTCTTGATAATATTTCTTCGGTTATACTTATTACTTCATTTTCATCATCAAAATTTTTTGCAAATATTCTATCTCCTACATTTAAAAGCCATTTCTTGAAATGTGTATTTGATTTAGCAATACGTTTATTTTTATTTAAACTTTCAATTTTAAAACTGTCCCATAAATTACTCTTATTTATACAGTTTTCAATTATCTGTATTTTAAAAAGAGTCTATCGATCTATAACTACAAGGCAAGTGTTGGGAAAATGGTAAAATTAATTGTAAACCATGTTTCCTTTTGTTTCAACGTTTCGGTGAACATTGTCACCCTCTGCAGGAAAACTGTTAATTTTATTCGAATAAATCAATGAGTACAATAAAAAAATATTAATTTAAGTAACTATCTATTAAATTTTCTAAGTTTTTTATGCATTCAAAAATTAGATCATCATTAAAATCACAATTAGGCTTGAATTCCTAATGCAGTTACAGAAATTACATTCGCTGGTATATCTACGTCCGTGAGATTCATAAGCGATTTTTCATGACTCAAGTTTACATTTGTTTTGATCGTCAAAGAATTAAATTTGTTTTCGTGTGCGCTATTAAGTCTACTTTTATAATTCAAGTTATGAATATCCTAATTATTTATAATGTATTGTAACAAATCTTATGATATTGTTTCTTGTAATAGTTCATATAATTTTTTGACCTCTGACTCTAAAAACTCTATATGGATACAAATGTCCTCAATTTCGAGATTAAAAATTTTTCTTTCAAAATTTTGTACGATTTACAAGAATTTTTCATTTCCCGAGTTACTATGGAAAGTAAAATGGCTTAAGTTACTTAAAGTATTGATGATATGCGATATATATCGATATATATGTATGGTATATATCGAGAAAATGGAGACTCTTCTAGCAGATGGAGATACTTACACTACGATTAAGAAAAATCCGCTGTCAAAACTACAGGCAAAGGTAAAAAGCTTTCTGAATGTTTGGAACGATAATGGTTTTCTTGACAAGAAATATGGTAGACGTAAACTTACTCAAGCGCATGCGATTTTACTAAAAGAATATGGATTACCAAAAATCCAGAAAAAAGATTATCCGCTGCGACCTATTACTTCAACAATAGGATCACCTACATATTTTTTCTCAAGGACATTATTCAAAATTCTACAATGCAATTTGGATAAGCCGAAATCCTATGTAAAAAATAGTTATGACCTAATTGAAAAAATAAAACATAAATGTTCCGGCGAATCATTGTATTGTAAGCCTAGATGTAAAATTGCTGTATACTAATATTAACAAAGCGTTAGTTAAAAGTAACACTGAAAAGAGATATAAGCGAATAGCTAGAGGATCTGACATTCCACTCGATGAGCTCTTATCAGCATTTGAGTTACTTATGGAGAACACGCTCTATCAATTTAACAATAAATTTTACAAACAGCTTTTTGGTACACCAATGGGCTCTCCAATCTCGAGACGGACTGCATCTCACAACGTTGATTTAAGGGGTTATGACAGTGTTAAAACCTGAAAAAAAAAGAAAAATTGTTAGTGTTGTAAACAATTAATAAATATATAGGTGCTCTAAAAACTATATTTTTGCTTTCAAATACAAGTATTATACATCACTTTTATGCATAAATAATACGCATAAAGTGAGTGTAACATTTAAAAACAATTAAAGGTATTTCCTTACCGAAAACTATGATTTTCATCACATTTCTTGGCTTGCCACATGTTTCTGATGGAACCGTACCATCAATCCTGATGAATCAAAGTGCCAAATCTTCCTTATGATTTTGGTCTCAGACTAAGTGGAACAGATATCTGAAAAACACAAAATTAATATAATTAATTAAACATATATTGACAATATTAGTAATTATAGTGAATGTTACATATGTAAACATAAGTAACATTCACTTCGAACTTATCTTTGCCAATTCTGCTCCACTCAGATTGTGACCATACTCATAAGGAAGGTTTTCCACTTTGGTTCATCAGGATTGATGGTACAGTTCCTTCAGAAAGCTGCAGCAAGTACATAAAAAGCATGAAAAAACAAAATTTGAGTAAAAGGCATTTAAAGTTTATAATGTAAATCATACAAATGAACTCAGCTATAATTACAAAAACTATCAGGCATACCTTGACTTACTTTTGGTACTCAAATATACATATAATAAGGTATATTTGGTGGTACGCGCATATCATAATGTGTGATAATAGTATTTAGAAGATGAAAATAAAATAAAATTTTTCGTTACCTA
This sequence comes from Philotrypesis tridentata, assembly GCA_018906965.1. Lineage (NCBI taxonomy): Eukaryota > Metazoa > Arthropoda > Insecta > Hymenoptera > Pteromalidae > Philotrypesis > Philotrypesis tridentata. The sequence continues at coordinate 162,287 of JACCIB010000219.1, forward strand.
TTCATAATCAAGTTATGTTTATAAATTACAGTTACATGCAATACTTACGATTATTAAATACACTTCAAGTTATTGAAGAGCATGCAAAATAATACTCCAGATAGTTAATACAAACTCCCATCTTGCTGGCGTGTACCCATATACCTAAAAGCAAAAAATAAACCAACAAAGAAAAAGCTCATTATGGACACAATTATTACTAATTAATTTCCAACACTTATCTGAATAATTTTTGTACTCTGCAGAAGCTCTTGTACTTTTACAACACCACTGAGGTAATAAGCATTGTTACAGTAGCTAGCAGACTAACTGCACTTATCTAGTGGATGAAAAACAGCTGTTTGGCTGCTTTCAGCTGCTTTACAGAAAATTCTACTATACCGATCAAACAGTAATCTTCATTCTCGACCGGACGCTGTGAGGCGCAACCTGTTCAAGTGGCAAATTCAAATTTGTTGAATGCCTTTACTTTAACACATTGAGTTTAGTAACATAAAATTACACATAGAAAAATTAATTTTAGGGATTGTATTTATTTTACGGAAATAAAGTAATAACTCTTGAGAAAAAAACGGTTTGTAAAACGGTTTTTAAGTCATATTTTCAGTAAGATTTCTCATGAGAGTACTTTGTAAAGAGTATGTTAGAACAATCCTTTCCACAAGTTTGGCCTAATTAAAAATGTTTAAAAATCACGATTTATCAAAAATTTACTAGAAATAGATTTATTAGTTTTTTGTCGATATCTTCGAGGCAAATTTTTTTAGCAAAAAACGGCTTTCAGGACCATATTCTACGGACTATTAACTGTGAAAAAAGTGAATAAAAAAAATGAATATTTTCAAAATTTTGACACTGTCACAACCCCTTACACCCATATTTTATTACCGTTATGTAGATGATATTATTATATGCATTCCCAAAAAGAAAGCTTGATGAAACACTTAATATATTTAATTCTTACAATAGCCGTTTACAATTTACACATAAAATTGAAAGAAATAACTCCATAAGTTTCATGAGTAGTAGCGTATTAAAAAAAAAAACGTATCTCGGCCCCTAATGGCGTATCATATCATTTTTTTTCTTAAAATTTAAAGAAAAATCACCGCTATTCAATGCATTATAATACATTTTGATCAAATTTTAAAGTTGGATACAGTACAATTATTAATTAATTACTATTGAAACAAATACATGCTGGAGCTACCCTAATTAAAATTTCGGAATTCGAAATTTCAAAAAGTTTTTGAAAATGTAACTCTTTAAGATTGCTCACAAATAGTGGGCACAAATGTAAACGATTTTTTAAGTTTTGCCAGTGCCATGAAAAATAAAAATATTCAACATATTGCGACTAATTGCACAAAAACTATTACAGATAGAGGCTTCAAATTTTAACCGCGACTTAGAATCATTAAGTACAGCACTTTCACGAAATATTAATGTAAAATATTTATTTTTATAAAAGTTATTACCTATTTTCGATTTTAAACAATTTCGCCGTTTTTATCGATTTCCGAATAAACTAAAGGAGATAGAGGGGTGCTATCGCTGAGTTTTTTGTAGGAAATTTACTAAGGAACAACTTTTGTCTTAAACATTTTTCGATATAACCAATACTTTTCAATACGCAGCGCGAAATCTCAAAAAAAAATGCAAAAATGCAACTTAAATTGTTAATTGTTTATTAAGCCCGCGGTACTCATTGTTATCAAACTCATTATATTATTATATGCACTCCCCCGAACAATTTAAGCCCTTAACCTTTCACTTCGGAATTAATGTCACCTTAAAATTTAATTTGACTGGTCCCCGGTTCGAATTTTATTGCGCTAGGATAGCCGTTGAGTATATGGTGTTTTTCTCTCAGTTGCTTGTTTACGCATTGCATTTATTTTCTGTGTTGAATTTTCGAATTAATATTTCTTTATTTTAACTGTTATTTGAGAAGATAAAAATTTATAATTATCATTTAATTTTAATTTAATTATTATTAATTTGCTTTATTTATAAAAGTAAAATTTAATTATAGTTCTAGCTTATTATTTTCTTTAAATTTAAACTTTCTCTTTTAATTAGTAAATCCAACTTTTATTTTAAATAATTATCATGGCTCCTAGAACGTCGCGATTGAGCACGGTGTTGGGGACGCTAACGGCGTTACAACGTTCTCGTTTAGATGAAATCGGGATTATGTCAAATTTATTGAGAGGTAGACAACGCGATACACTCAACAAAATTTTAATACAGTCGCGTTTAGATGCTCTTAATACCATTTGGTCTGAAGCTCGTCAAACTCATGCGATAATTGTCGCTAGGGACGATGCTGCGGAAGACTCGTACATGACTGAAAGAGTATTCGCTAATCTGCAAGAGCAGTATGAGAATTTGTTGCATTATTATTCAATAGTTTTAACTGAATTGACATCTGCTGAGCGTAGTACTCCTGTAACCGACTCTTTAAATAATGCTGAATCAGGTAGCTGTGCTAAACTTCCTAAGCTAAATCTTCCAAGTTTTTCAGGCGTATATGAAGATTGGGATATTTTTTCTGAGTTATTTAAAACTTTAGTTCATTCGAAGCGCTACTAAACTCAGCTATCTTAAATTGTGCTTAACAGGTACAGCTGCTGATCTTGTCAAGGATGTAGCAACTACAGATGCTAATTATGCTACTACATGGCAATCATTAACTTTGCGTTTACATAACCCGCGGCGTATAGTGAGCAATCATCTAAATGCTCTTTTAGCTTTGCCACGCTTGAAAAAGGAATCAGCTATAGATTTGCGTTCTTTTGCCGACGAGGCGCAACGTATAATTCGTGCATTGTCGAACTTAAAGATGCCGGTCGATCACTAGAATACTTTTATTATCCATATTCTCGCCGCTAGATTAGATTCAGAGTCGCGAAAAGAATGGGAGTCTGATTTGAGTGCCAAGGACAGCGTAGCCTTTGCAAATGTCAACGCAAATAACCCTTTAAGCGGCGATTTTTCTAGCATTTTCCCAAAGTTTACTGAATTTGCAGATTTTTTGGAGAAAAGATTTCATACTCTTGGTATGATTTCTTCTGAAATCCAAGTTGAAAAGAATTCTGCGAGTTCATATAATCAGGCAAAAGGCTCTCGAAAGGTATTTCATGCGCAGTTAGGTTCTAAGTCTCGCCCAGAATGTGCTCTGTGTACAGGTGCGCATCCACTGCATCGATGTTATAAGTTGAAAGCAAAATCCCCTTACGAGCGTCGCTCTGAAATTCGGCGTTTGCAGCTCTGTTTCAATTGTTTTGGCACTCATAAACACAAGGAGTGTAGTTCGAAAGGCCGGTGTGTAACCTGCAAAGAAAAACATCATTCACTTCTTCACTTCGATAAATCGAAACGAGCTGATGATTCGCGGCAAGGAAATACTAATGCCGATCCTCAAGAGGTAAAGGCACACACAACTACTATTTCTAATTCAAGATGTGCAGTTATACTCGCTACAGCGCCTTTCACTTCGGAATTAATGTCAAAAACTCATGGTTTTCGAGCTAATTTTCCTGGACTATACGAAAACAATACGTCGCCGATGGGACATCGCAGCGCTGAGTGCACGACTGTGTGCGCTATGGATGCGCCTCCAAGCCTACAGCAGATGTCTACAGCTCGGCTGTTTACGAGAATTTTCAAATTCTAAAACAACGCGGAAAGCATATGAAAAAAAAATGAGCGGTCGGATGGTTGGTGGAAATACGACACTACTGCGTAGAATATTAAGACGCACTTATACGGAACGTTAACTTATACTGACAAAATTAAAATATACGAATACAATATTCAAGAAAATTGTATCTAATAGTACTTTACCACTAATGAAACTATCAAACGTAAACCATTAGAATAAACTTTAGATAAAATTGATTATCAGAATTTAAATTTATGTGCTTAAATAATTGAGTAACTAATTTTAATTTTATGCACTTAAAAGACGAATCGGAAAAATAATAAACCTTATCGTCACTGCTCACTCCTCCCCCGGGGCACCATGAAATTTACACTATAAGCTAATATTAAATGAAAGGAAGAATTCGGGACGGAGTGAGCAATTGGGTAAAGTTCAATAAAAACACAGCAATTTCGCGGTAAAAGAAAAAAGAGAAATACCCTGAGTCGGCATAAAAACTCCACGGAATTGGGGAAAAGCCAAGTCAAGGTATTATTTATCTAAATTTATTCAATAATAAATGGTAAGAAATTTGAATTGTACAGTAAAAGTAATGGTAAAGTGAATTTAAGTGACCATAAGTTACTGATTAACTTAGTAATAACCTATAGAGAGCTCTCTTATAGAATAATGTGTGAGGATGAGCGTCGACTTACGCATAGAAATTAATACGGTGTGCGCACGCTAGCAACCGAAACAGTCCGCTCTGTCGGATGTTGGTTGCTGATGGAAAACGTCCAAATACACAGCGCTATACGGTGCTCCGACCTTTCGGAAACGGGTACAGCCCTTGCACCGTCAGTCGCCACGGACAGCTTGCAAGGAAGTCGCAATTCGGATCGTTCAGAGCAGGATTGCTCAACGCAGACAGCCCAGTGTGTCTCGTTCGCAAGGCACGCACATCTACAGTTTTTCACACACAAATCACACACTGATACAAATAATCGCAAAGAAGCGCAATGTCTTTGAATTAGAGGATAAAGCAGGAAGAAGCTGGAAGTATAGAAATGCCGATGTTGACAGGAGCACGACTAAAATCCAGCTGTCGAAAACTGCCGTTTCGAACAGCTTCAAATCCCGAAAACAATGCAAGCTTTCTTCGGCTGTCGCCGAGCCGCCCGCTGTTGGACCGCAGCAGGCCCACACGTGTGCTTTCCTGAAAATACTCGGCTGCGAGCCGAGACGCTACGAGTACCACAGAAAACCCTCGCTTTCTCTCTCTCACGCTTGCATCTCCTTGTATACACATTCATACATATACATTAGGGTGACATGTTTTCGAGAGTAGCGCTCGAATGGTTCCACCCTCGGCATCAACGTGTGCGTTAGGACATAACGAGCCCGACACAACTTTTCTTTTTTCGATTGGTCAATTATTAAGCTTGCCTCTGTAATTTTAGTGTTTTATATTTAAAGTTACATGAGACATGCATGCAGTACTTTTTATCTCACAATAACTCCGAAAGTATTCAAGTTTTTGAGAATTTTCTTTCACATACTTGTTTCTTATATACATGAGAATAGATTAGAAAAAGTTTGGTGAAAAAATATTAATAATTAAAGAAGTTAACAGGTGCAGTTTTCGATGAAAAAGACCAGTTTTTGAGGACCATTTAAGCCCCCTTGTACTGCTTCTAGAACCTTGAAATTTTGACACAATCTAGTACAACTCATTGAAAAGTAATATCCGAAATAATTTTACACATAATTTATTAACAACAGTGCAAAACATCGACTTAAAGTGAACAAGTTTAGTTCGAAAAGTAGGTGAAAGCAGTAAAATTTTTTTCGGTACAAATTCAACCGGCCCTCGCTTCCCACCGCGCAGGGAACACATGTGTACTGGTCAGCTACGTCTATCGGGTATAGGATAACTTATGTAGAAAAACTAAAGGAAATGTCGAGGCTCGTCCTTCCGGGTCGAGAGAGAGAGCTGGCCCTGCCATAAAAGTTACAATACCGAGATAATCTGTGGAAATGGTGTACATTGTTCAATTATATTGCTCATTAATTTTTTCAGTCATATCTCTACACTAGGTCACAAAATTTACGAAAACTTTTAAACTAACGAGGCAAGCTTAATAATTGACCAATCGAAAAAAGAAAAATTGTGTCGGGCTTGTTATGTCCTAGCGCACACGTTGATGCCGAGGGTGGAACCATTCGAGCGCTACTCTCGGAAACGTGTCACCCTAATATACATATATACATATATACACTTATGTACAACAAACGCGAACAAGTTTCTTTCTCAAGAGTTATTAAAACCTTGTAACCCTTTGACAAGACATTATTCTTATATACATCAACTTGGAAAATCTAAAACTCTCATCAATAATATATGTATGTTCATAAACAGCTTCGCATTGTTACGTCTGAATAGCGACACTCACAACTACATATTTATTATTAGGAATAGCGATGGTTTATAGTAAAGAATGTGTAGGTTCGGTGGTTCAGTTAATGTAGTTTATTTATTGCGTATTACAACATAACACATGATTCTTTCCTTTGGCTACCGTATTCACGGTCATGGCCTTTCGGGTAGGAGAGCGCGATCTCGAGATTACCTTCTGTTTATCACTCAATGTTAAATAACGCTAGTATGAATGGATGCTACGCAGACAGAAAAAGAACGGTACCTTTTGTGTGTGTGTGTGCGTGTGTGGGTGGGTGGGTGTGTGTGTGTGTGAAAATACATAACAGCATTTTGATGGTCTCATCATAAGCTATAATAATTACCTACTATACAGCATGTTTCTAGTCTATACTTATCAATTTCAGTTGCTCTATGAGCTAAATAAGCTAATTCATTCTTCAATTCTTTTACACCACGGTCTCACTACATCATGTTGTTTAATCTTTTGCAATTCACTTACCCACGAAGCGGAAGGCAATCCTAACAGACAGGTCTATTTGATGGTGACTGTCTTTAATATTTTAAACTACATCAGTGTTATTGTATGTTAATTCTTCAATGTAATCGCCTTCTAGGGATGCAAACAACAATTTATTCGAAAGACTACACATCGAAGCCCTTACAACTTCTTCCTGCAAGAAGCTATCAGTATAGTATATTAATTAACTCCTATTCTACATATTATTTTTCGCATTTCAACACTCATTTATTCATTTCAACAGGATTGGTTTTTTATGAAAGAAACTTGCCAATTTATTTATTGATGTCACAACTTTCTTTTTTGAAAATTAAAATTGGAATTTTCGTAAAATCAAAGACAGTGAAGTAATACCAAAGGAATGGTTGTCAGTTGAAAGGACCCTTAATGCGAATCTGTTTACTAACGTACATATTTTATTGATGAAAGTTTTAGATTTTCCAAGCTGATGTATATATTCTTTCACACGCGTCAGTTTCTCCCTTATATGCGATAACTGTCTCTCTTGAACATCTTAAGAAAATTTTTTGCGCGAAAACGACAGAGCGATTGTGCCGACAGTAGATAGGAAAATTATGTGCTCACAGAAACGCATTTACACTACCGTTTACATTTACATGTCCAAATTTATATAAAAAATTAAATATAAAATGAAATTAATATTGAATAATGAAATTCACAAAAAATTCAACAAGTCGTATACATACATAAAGTTATCAGCAGTTTGTAAATTTTATTAATCTTTAAATATCTTCTTATATATTCTTGTGGTCGGTGAATTACTTATGCTTAAACACACCCTTATATACCCTGTTCATAATGAATCAGGGAGCGTAGAGGAATGTTTCATCAGAAGGAGGGGGGGGGGCGGCAGGGAGGCTGAGGATTCGAAAAATCCAAAAATAAGCTTTTGAAACAATTTTAATTAATTTTAATGGGGGATGGGGGAGGGGGTCCAATTCCGCCTCAGATCTAAATAACTATATAATATAGGAAGAGATATATATATAGTGTTATACATACTTCTTGAATGAAGAATTTTTGTACTACATCATAATCCTTCAAATTTGGAATTCGAGTGCCAATTTTTCTTGCTTCCTTTTTAGCTTTACGACCTGAAAATTTACAGAATATTACTAGGCATTGTACTTTACATTTTTTAAATAAATTAAAATACTCTTTCATGTGTGTAGAAGTAAGTTCCTCGTATTAAATTAATACAAAAAATTATCCTTTGGCAACTCTTAATACGATACGATTGCCGACCCTTTTAAACCAAATGTATGTTTGTAAAAAACAATGTAAATTTCGTAACAACACGATACATACTTTAAAAATATATTTGGGTGATTTTCTGCAAGATTAACGGGATAAAATTTTTTTTTATTCAATCTGTCTTAAATCTCTTCTACTTGGAGAAAAACAACTCCTCAAATTTTTTTAGATTTTTTCCATCTAGCCCCTTCGAGCTACAGAGGGTCGAAATTGTTAAAATCAGGATTTTTATCATTTTTTGACTATATTCAAAAATGTGTAGCTCCTTAAGAAAGTGCTTATTAACAAAAATGTTTAGAATATTTTTTTAGAAAATTTGCTCAGCTTTAAAAATAAAGTCTGCCACAATCATATATGTTTCAACAATCATATATGATATTTAAACATGAAAATTGAAAATTTTCAAGATTTGCTCGCTTGGATTCAGACCAAAGAAATCATGGCGATAGTTCTTTTACTGCAAAAGTATCTACGTTACTGCCGAAATAGCACTCGATCTTTTTCTAACCTCAAAAAATTAATTAGGTCTTTAAGATTTAAAAAAAATACTTTTATGGCTTCGAAATAATACAGTTAAATTGAAAAAAGATTCCAAAAAGAAAAGTATTCTTAAGTTTCTTCTTAAGAAAAGTAGTTTGTCGTATACGTGCATACACGAGGATGTTATGGCGACGCATTCGAGAAATCGGTCTGTCGAACCACACTCGATGAACGACTTAAGGAACGCAAGGCATGCTAGTCGCAATATTTTTACATCTTGCCGACAGTATTTGATTATTTCATGCTGGAAATCAATCACGTAATTTTGCTCTTTTTTTCTCGCTATACCACTCTAAAAATTCTTTGCGCTCCCCGACGCCCATCGACTCTGGTGAGAAGTTCTCAACAGGCGGCATTTCCGTCACATAGTTTTGATTTTCTGTTGTATTAAATAAGTAGGGGAATGTGCCTTTTTTAATATTTCCGAGATCGTATGCTTTTGGCAAGGCGCTTAAAGCCATATGTAAATAATTTAAGCTATCGAGAAACTTGATACGTGCAAATTTTATGAAAATTGCTTTTGAACCAATTAGAATTGCACTTGGTGACTCGCGAAAATCTTTTCGCTCAACCAAGTGTTTCAAGATAAACTGCCCGTAAACCATTGAGCATTGTGTGCAATACACACGATCCCATTGATATTTTGCCTGCGGATCAGCAGCATGTCGACTAACTGTTTTACCGGGTCGTCTCTATATATGTGCTCTCGCATGCATATAAAGCAAATATTACACGACTCGGAAATATCGTCATTCTCTAAGCAGATGCTACACACCTACCGCACCACGCACAGAAAATGACCAAGCGGTTTAGACTCATTACAAATTTTGCAGAATATGACATCACACTGGTGGGTAGTCGCTGTATTAGTGGTACGAATCGTCCAACAGCGAATCGCGCAGAACTTTTAAGACTTGAGCATACCGTATGGTTCTTATCGTACGATCCAGATTTCAGATGATTACGGAAACATACTTGATTATAAAATATTCTATTACAGTGCGCACACTCTGTACGATTACTGAATTGGTCACGGTCAGATGGTAATCTTTGCAGATATCTTTGACACTTGCCAGGACATTAATGATTTTTCTCATTCGTTATTTTTCTATTGCAAGATTCTATTGCAAGAGTTTGTTGTCTATTGCAATAGACAACAAACTCTCACGAATAGAAATGAAAAACTCCGACAATTTTCGGACCGGCGTAGATAGAGATCGGAATTAAACACGATACTGAATAATTAAGGCCAAATGTGCCTCTTTTAAGCGCCAAACTTAGTTTATAAATATACAATAATGTTTAGTGTTAATTCTAAAACATTTTATAATCATAAATACGTGATACACACTTTCAAAAGCATAATGCTTATTCAGGTTTTCACAAGCTCAGCGTCAGCTGAGCTCTTACTTTTGAAAATTGTTACATTAAACGCAACTTACGAATTTAAAAACACAAATAAAATAATCTACATCGTTTGATTTAAATTTTGAAATAAGACTATCCTGAATTTAAATTAATAAATTAATAAACAAATAAACAATAGATAACGTCCTAAGACGTTACGCCTCAGGGCCTAAGTCATTGCAAAGAATTTGAAATATAATCCTTATTTCAAAATTCAAACCTTATTCTTATTAAATAATCTAATTAGAGTTGTGTTAAATAAACAGTATTGTGGCTATAAAACGTGCCACAGCTTAAGATAATGTAAGTTTTTAGTTCACAAGCATTCCATCAATATGTACATGTTTCCGTTGAAGCGAAAAACACTCGTTTGTGTAAGTATACTTAACCATAATTTAATATAATACTTTTTCACCATTTATTCAAAAATTTTTTATAATTTTTTATTAGTTCCAACTATGGGAACATACTCGCAAATGAAGGAGGGCCAAAAAGAAGGAAAAACTGCTCCTCCAGAACCAGCAATTCATGAACGCAAATGAACATTAATCAAGGTATTTAAAAATACTTATATTAGCGTATCTATATTTATTTCTACACTATTTTACCTAAATCTTATTACTGAAAATTCTTTTTACAGTTCACTGATTAGCTTATGGATTTGAATTCGATGCCTATAATCTTGTCGACCTATTTTCATATAAAACTAGCAAGTATTGCCTCGCTCGCTAGTACTCGTTCGGCTAATTTTGTGATTATTATTATGGAAAGTACATAATGTAAAATATGTATTAGTGGCTAAGGTTTGTTCAATTATATTGCTGTATTAGTATTATTTTAAAATAGTATTCTGAAATATTATATTTTAAGTATGAATTACATAAAGAAATAAATAGTAATAGTAATTAAATTATTTAATTACATCAGTATAAATTTACCTTTTTTACAAACATTCACATAACGGATAGAAATAGGTTATTGTAAAGAAATAGAATAAGAAAACAAAGGTATAGGTATAAGTGGTTTAGTTCAAAAGACTATATCTAACAGTTACACCTTGTATTACACATTCAAATTACACGCCGATAAAGGATTTGAAAAGTTGGGAAAAATCATATGAGTATAACTACTCTATATTGTAGTAGGATCTATTTACATTCTCGTGTAATTGATATTGTTAAATTAATAAATAAGTAATAAAATTTGTAATAAATTTTATGTTTGTTAACAAAATAAGAACAAAGATATTAATTCATACATAAATAAGTATAAAATATACAAACAATACGGCAAAAAATACGGCAACAATACGGCAACAATACGGCATTGTTTGATACAGCTTTGACTGTACTTGACCTATTTTAATATGAAATTTCTGTATATACTAACAATACATATCGCATTTGTTTTGAAGTGTTTAAAGATTTTTATAATAGCATAATAGGTCCTATCATGCCTCATCGATATCTGCGTAACAATATATAATGAAGATATAATTAAATTTATGCATATATGTGTGTATATTTTATTCTCCTTTTCCATTAACCAATCCTTTTTCCCTTCATTTTTATTCAAATTATTTTAAGTCATACCTTTTCTTTAAATTCTTTTTTAAATTTTAAAGTAGAAAAATATAAATCTTTAGATATATAACTAACTCGTCAAGGCCTAAAAATGTGGCCAGCGCATTATAAACAGTGCGACGTAGCAATAAATATTGCTGCATCGCGGAAATTGTTGTACAGCTGACGAGCTCCTCAGGCGAGTTGACAGCTCTTATAGCGGAGTCAGCGCCGGCTGAGCTCGCGGGAAGTGTCTCTGCTCGACCGCGTGCAGAGAGTGGGATGTGACGTAGCTAATCACACCTACGCAACCTGCCGGCGTTCGGGAGAGTCAGCGTGTGAGAGAGAGAAAGAGAACGAGTGCGTAAGTGCGAGAGAGACAGAGTGAGACTCTGGAGAGTACTGTACAGGCGAACTGTACAGTACTGAAATACTGGTTTTCTCCTTATAGCTATAGAGGCATGGCGGCTGCCAACTAGAAGTTACTAGTTGGCGTTAAGGGTTTATCTACAGTAATCCGCACATTAGTATGGAGGATTTCGAATATCGCGCGCTTGATCGATTACCTATAGGTGGAGCCACCCGATGGATATCGACATTGATTGATTGATCGTTATTGATAAAGGGGACGCGGATTAGCATGTTAATTAGAGGATATAGAGGGCGGCAATTAATTTCTTGGCCAATGAGAAAATTACGATTGGAAAAAAGGGCGCTCGGGGAAATCACAGATAAAGGAATAAATTAGTGGTGGTTTTTCAATAGGCCAATAGAGGATTTATTTCAGAGAAAGGACCAATTGGGAAATTCGGCGGTCGAGACGACGCTTCCGTGAAGAAGGAGACCGGGTGAGCATACGCGACATCCGACCTCGAAAGCAGTAGCAGCTTTAATAAGTTTCTGTTGGCTTTTTGCGAGTGGTGATTTGAAGGTTTTTCTGTTGGAGGTTTATTGGTAGTCTATTGATGCCGCCGAGCCTGAGTGCTGAAATTATTTTGTCAGAGAATTGGAGGAGTTTTAGAGTTGAATTGTGCAACGTGGAATTTTACCAACCCGCACGGGGATTCCAGTTAGTGTACAATTGTTTTATTTGAGCGCGGCTGACTCCTTCTCCCAGCTCGTAAAGTCCTGAAAGGTGGAGAAGTGGGAATGTGGTAGCAATTAGGTGAACAGAAATTAACACAAATAATTAACATTAAACTATTCAAAAGTGTATTGCAGAACTTCTCTTTACAAAACATTTAAGCAACAAGACTTGATGAATTTAAATATCCTCATGGGCCAACGGCCATATCACTATCTCCAGTAGACGCTGGATCTTGCTAAATAAAAGGACCGCGAATATTCCTCTACGGTGAATCTAAATAGCACTCAAAGGGAAAACTGCTCGGTCCTCTGAAACGCGAAAAGAAATAGCCGCCACGCATACAGTATATACCGTTTCCTCTACCTTTTCTTTCTTTCCAAACCAAAATATCCGCAACAATAATTATAACAAGATCTCACCAATTATTACTTCCAATATCCACCTCCCTCCAATATATATCCTCTAATTGATATGCTAATCCGCGCCCTGTTTATCAATATCAATCAATCAATGTCAATATCCATTCGGTGGCTCCACCTATAGATAAGCTATCGAGCGTGCAGCATTCAAAATTCTCTATTCCTATATATAGACCACTGTAGACGATCCTTCAATACCAACTAGTATCCTCTAGTTGGCAGTCGCCTCTATACCTATAAGGAAAGAAACCACTGTATCAGTACTGTACAGTTCGCCTGTACAGTACTCTCCAGAATCTCACTCCCTCTCTCACTCTCTCGCACTCACGCGCTCGGTCTCTCTCTCTCTCTCTCTCTCTCTCTCTCTCTCTCTCTCTCTCTCTCTCTCTCTCTCTCTCTCTCTCTCTCTCTCTCTCTTTCTCTCTCTCGCACTCCTGAACTTAATGTTAATTTATCAGATTTTAAATTTACCTTAGCACTATTTTCGATCAATGTAATCCTAATTAAACCACGAACAAATACAAAGCAGCTCCAGAATATGATCTATCTGCTGCACTGCCCGCAAAATCAATACCTTTTGTAGTAGTAGCATTAATCATGCATCAACTGACATTGCTTATGGCTTATTTCTTTAATATATTGTTGTTCTGAATTTTCAGTTGGTATTAAATGACCAAAGATTCCACATGAAAAAATTGTTCTATGAATTTTAACTTTACATTGAATAATTGATATTGATCGAAAATATGCTATTTGAATTAATTGTATCGCTACTTCAGTTGAATTTACTTGTTTATCTTGGAAATAGCGTTCTCCAGATTCCAGTAGTAAATAATTGACGATTTTCAATTTTATGACCCTCTTTCTCACAATATTTACATTTTTCTTGTTGCAAAGCTTTCAACGCTGAAAATTTTCTACAAGTATCAACTGAATGTCCCATTAAATTACAATATTCGCAAACTTTACGCATGCATCCATTATTATCAAGGGGCGCGGTAGCGCCACGATGGCAAGTATAAGGTACGTCAGTACGTACGCCGCCGTCGGGCGCAAGCCAGACCCTATATATACTTTAAATTAGCCCTGTTGAAAACTCGACATACTGTTATCTTCGCATTAACGACAAAACTAACAAAATGACATCGGGGTCATATTTTGTGAAATTGCTTCTATCAAAAGTTATTGCAAAGTGAAAGTTCGGCATCACGAATTCTTGTTAAAATATGGTGAAAAATTAAGTATAGGAGAAGAGATTTAATAATTATTTATTACATTTATTTATAATATCTTATACAGTGCATCTTAGCACTACGACAGCCCGACATAGAATCACCTTACCAACTAACTCTCAGCGGTCAATCGCTCGGTTATAAAAGGCTGATTTGACAATTCAGCATTGTCCGCATTTTCCTAAGTTCGTTGCACTGCTGTGCAAAGCATAAATTTATAATTTCAACACACCTCCTTAAATTTATGTGATAGAACTATTTCAAACAATTCTTAGTATATTTCGAAATTTTTCAAATTTATTACGACCTAAGGCTTTTGTTAAAATGTCTGCAATATTATTTTCTGAATCGACTTTTATAATTTTTATAATTCCTTGTTCATAACTTTCATTTACAAAATGATAATGAATTTCTATATACTTTGAATTTTTTGTCAAATTTCCAAATTTTGCTATTGCAATTGCTCCGGAATTATCTTCATAAATATTAATTGGCTTTTCGATATTAATTTTAAAGTCTTTTAATAGATTTTGTATTACTTTGACTTCGCTCACTAATTCTGATAAAGCTACATATTCTGCTGCTGTTGATGATTTTGTAACACTACCTTGTTTTCTTGACTTCCAATATACAACATTTCCGAAAATTCTTATAACATATCCAGTCGTTGATTTTCTATCATTTTTGTCTCCAGCCCAGTCAGCATCAACAAAGCAATCCATTATTTCAGCATTTTCATTTCTTTTATAGGTTAATTTAAGATCTTTTGTTAAATACAAATATTTTAAAATTCTTAATGCATATTTATAGTGAGATTCATCATAACTATTTTGAAATCTACTTAAATAATTGACGCTATAACTTACATCTAGTCTTGTTCCTGTACTAATGTACAATAATGCTCCGATTAAATTTCTATATTTTAAATCATTTGATGCTGCCTGTGCGGGTTCTAAACTCAAATTTTGTTCCATTGGCGTATTATACAGTTTCGCATTTATAATATTATATTTTATGGCTAATGAGTCTATATAATCACTCTGATCTAATGTCATTTGACCTTTTTCACAATTATATTTAATATTTATCCCTAAATAAGTATTTACTTCCCCTATATCTTTCATAGCAAATCTATTTGATAATTCTCGCTTAACTTCATCAATTATTTTTTTGTTTTTTCCACAAATTAATAAATCGTCTACAAATAAAATTAAATAAATTATGTCTTCTTTTTCTTGTTTGACGTATAGACAATAATCGCTTTCGCTTCTTTGAAATTTCATTTTCTTTAAATAATCATCAAAACATTCATACCATGCTCTCGGACTTTCTCTCAAACCATACAATGCTTTTTCTAGTTTACAAACTTTATCTGTTCCATCATCAAAGCCTTTAGGTTGTTTCACAAATACTTCTGATTTTACATAACCATTTAAGAAAGCTGTTTCTACATCCATTTGATTAATCATTAATTTATTTTTGCAACAATAAGACAGTAGTAATTTTAAAGTTTGAATTCTAGCTACTGGTGAATATAGATCTTCAAGTACTTCAGTTTGTTGAAAACCTCTTACAACAAGCCTGGCTTTTTTTCTATTATCAGATTTGTTTGTGAATACCCATTTCAAATCTAAAATTTTCTTATTTTTAGGTCTTTCAACTAAATTCCATGTTTTATTCTTAATTAAATAATTCATTTCTCTAGTCATTGCTTCATTCCATAAATCGTTATCGCTACTATTTATAGCTTCTTCATAAGTTGAAGGACTATCTACGCTTACAACATTTACATAAATATAATTTGAGTTAGCGAAATTTGCATTATATCTGTCAGGTTTCCTTTTTTCCCTTTCAGATCTTCTTAGAAGTTTACTTGCATTATCCTTAACTATTTCATTGATATCGCTTGATCTAGAATCTTCATCATTTTCAAAATTATCATTTTCAGCGTAATTATCATCGTCACTATTTTCACTACCACGAAAACCAATTAAATCTTTATCATTTTCAATTATATCAACATGTCTACTTCTGACTATTTTATTATTGACTAAAATTCTATATCCAACGTGATCATATCCTAATAAAATTCCTACATCAGCTTTTCTATCCCATTTCGTATCTCTTTTAATTTCTGGTACTCTGACAAAAACTTTACTGCCGTATAATCGCAAATGACTAATATCCGGTTTCTTTTTAAAGAAAATTTCAAAAGGAGTTTTATTTTCAATAGTATTCGCAATTGTTCTATTTTTTAAATAAACTGCCGCTTTCACTACCTCTGGACAATATTTACGATTTACATTAGCTTCATATAACAAACATCTTGCTGTATTCATTATTGTTCTATTATATCTTTCGGCTGTTCCATTTAATTCGTGTATATATGGAGGACAAGGTTCTAACAAAATTCCTTTTTCACTTATAACATTATAAAAATCTCGATTTAAATATTCTTTTCCGTTGTCGCATCTCAATCTTTTTATTTTTTTCCCGGTAATATTTTCAACTTTATTAATATAGTCAATGAAACATTCACAAACTTCTGATTTTGACTTTATCGTATAAACTAACGCGCATTTACTATAATCATCAATAAATGTTAGAAAATATTGTGAACCATCAAATCCCGTAGTTTTATGTGGCCCATTCAAGTCTGTATGTATAAGTTCTAAAATATCAGTTGCTCTTGTTCTATTGTTTGCAAAAGGCAAATTACGCATTTTATTTTGAATACATGTACCGCATTTCAAAATTACTGATTCCAATTTTTCTGGCATACCATCCACTAATTTATTTTTACACATATTTTCTAAATATTTAAAATTAACATGACCTAACAGTCTATGATATCTTTCTTTCTGTGTTTCAATTTTTTCATTTTTTCCTGCGATATAACACTCTTTACTATCAATAAAACTACTGATTTTATACAATCCATGTTCTTTGTAAGCTACCGCAATTAAATTGTTTTGTTTGTTATATATTTTCGATGTATTTTCAACAGAAATAATTTTATTTTTATCCGTTACTTTCGCAAAACTTAACAGATTTTTATCCATTTCTTTAACGTAAAATACATTGGATATTTCTACATTATTTGTCATTCTATTTGCACTAAAATTAGTTAAGATTTTACCAACTTTTGTACCTTTCAAAATTCTACCATCACCAACTTTTACACTTATTGGCTTCTCTAAAGTGATTGATTCATGAAAATAAGATTCGTCATTTATTATGTGGTCTGAGCAGCCACTATCTAATATCCAATCTATTTTATTTGTATCGCAAGCATAAATTTTCGCGTCATACTCATCATCGCGCTTTACCTCTACTGAAAATGACTCTGGTGTCACTTGATCGCTGACGTTTTCACTATACCTCGCATCGTGTCTCTGATTTCCTCTGCCTCTACCATAGTAGCCTCGTTGTCCACCTCTGCTTCCGCGATAGTAACCTCGTTGTACACCTCTGCTTCCGCGACCTCGAAACTGCTGTGTCTGTTGTTGCTGCTGATGTTGATTATGCGCACCTCCTCGCCAGTGCGTTATACCTCTGCTGCCTCTTCCTCTGGTCCATGAGTTTCGGCATTCATTCATAATATGTCCAAATTGTCCACATCCAAAACAGTTTTTATCTTTGTTTTGTTCAGCTTGAAAAACACTCGTTTTTTTCTTTCCGCTATCCTTTTCTGTATTTCGGCTTTCCCACATGTTTATTTTATTCTTTAAAAATTCACAGTTTCTATCATTTTCTTGCATTGCATCTACTAAATCTCCAAAATAGCTTAGTGAATCGGATAATGTTCTCAGCATATAATTTAACTTTTCTCGTTCATCAACTTTTCCACCTGCATTTTTCAATTCATTTATCGTTTTCTCAAATTCTGTGAAAAATAAACTGCAGTTGTCAAAATCTTTTAGCTTTATTTTATCCAATCTATTTCTTATGCATATCTGCAAAGCCGATGATTCTTTCGAATATAACTCGTCAAATTTCTTCATAATTTCTAACGCTGTATCTTTTTCACTCACGAATTCTAGTTGGTCATTTGAAATACTGCCGTAAATATAGTTCATTGCTTTCAGATTTTTCTCGGTCCAAATTTCCAATTCTTCAGTACTTTGTTTCTCTCTAGTAGCAGGTTCATCACATTTTTTCCACTTTAATAATAGTAATATTCTCTTCTTCCATATACTATAATTTTTACCGTCAAATACCTGGATTTTAATTTCTTCGTTATTTGCCATTTCTTCTATTTGTTTCCTTAGTTTGAGTTGGTTTTCTTTCGATTGATCTTCAAGTTGTATTTCTAGTACTGTTTTGGCTGCCTTTCTTAGATCATCTAACTTCAAAAGATCATATATCTTTTTGGTAGCGTATTTATCCAAAATTTCAATTAATTTTTGTTTTGATGCTGAAGCTGCATATTCTTTTTCTGGAGTTTGCGTGACTAATTTCCTTACCTCATCTAAAGGTACAAATTTTAACACTAAACTCTTTTCGATTAAACACAAAAATTCAACTAATTCTTCTTTTGGAACTGTATATACCCAACCTGGATTTTTTCCTTTCAAATACCAATATTTATCTTGACTGCTCATCAATAAGCTTTCCTATGTACTTATCTGAGTTTTCCTTCAACCATGAATTCTTCCATGGATAGTTTAACACAAAATTTAATTGTTCAAAAAAACTAGTTAATCACTATTTGGAACCACGAACCACGCTCTGCTACCATGTTAAAATATGGTGAAAAATTAAGTATAGGAGAAGAGATTTAATAATTATTTATTACATTTATTTATAATATCTTATACAGTGCATCTTAGCACTACGACAGCCCGACATAGAATCACCTTACCAACTAACTCTCAGCGGTCAATCGCTCGGTTATAAAAGGCTGATTTGACAATACAGCATTGTCCGCATTTTCCTAAGTTCGTTGCACTGCTGTGCAAAGCATAAATTTATAATTTCAACAATTCTC
The DNA here is from genome assembly GCA_018906965.1 of Philotrypesis tridentata. NCBI lineage: Eukaryota > Metazoa > Arthropoda > Insecta > Hymenoptera > Pteromalidae > Philotrypesis > Philotrypesis tridentata. The sequence continues at coordinate 181,402 of JACCIB010000219.1, forward strand.
CTATACGAAAATTCTTCTCCGCGGAAGTACGTCATCGTGTGACGTCAGCTCTACGTATACTATTGTATGTATACAGTTTATATGTGTGCAAATGCAGACGAGCAGACATTTTTATGTGCAGATGCAGACGTTTTGTATTATGCAATACAATAACACATGCTGTCATGTTAAAGAAATATACTTTTATACAGTTTGTGGTGCAGATGACGATTACAATAACAGAGTTTATTAATATATCAGCAAGAAATTCTATTTATAAGTAATTTTAAAAATCAGTGAAAATATAGTAAAATTTAACCTAAATATATATTTTATAAAAACAGTGCTATTTTAATATTTTAGGACATCTCACAAACATGACTAATAGGCTAGAATTAGATAAGTATTTAGTTTTACTTTTTTATAAATCGTACATAATATAATGAAAGATTTTGTGAACTGATTCTTTGTTAAAATGTTCTATTTTATTTTTCAGGTTTTATTGGAAGGCATACAACTATCAGGCTATAAACAATTTTCTTGTGATGTGATGTGATGCGACAAGCTAGTGACGTGAAAAATGTTTTTTGAAGATTTTTAATTATTATATAAGTTCAAAAGACAAATGGTTTAGAAGTTTTTCCCCATTTTGAGAGAGCAAGTACACTAAGTTTCCAGACGAAACGAGACTTTTCCCAAGGGAAAAGCATGTTTTGTTTTGTATAAGGTAACGAGAACATATGAAGGCCTACAACTATCATGTTATAGAAGGAAAGAATTTTCTTGTGACGTGACAAGCTAGTGAAAGTGTTGTACTTTCATCGTTTAAGTATCAAGAAAGTTGTTACACAATTTCTATTGGGAGGTTACGCAACTGTCATGTTATAAAGGGAAGGAATTCCTGTTTAGAAATCAGAACATGCATTTCTATTGGGAAAAGAGACGCTCAACCCATATTCTGGAAACTGCCTGTACCCAGGGCACACTGAAAATTGAAAATAACTAGATTTTCATTAAGCAAATCAATCAGAGGGATAGCATATGAAATTTCAAGTTAATCTTCTAAACCAATTTCAATATAATTATGATTTAAGGCATTCGAAATTGAACAGCTTAAAATTGGTCTAGACGATTAACTTGAAATTCCATATGCTATCTCTCTGATTGATTTGCTTAATGAAAAAATGGTTATTTTCAGAGTGCCCGGAGTACAGGCAGTTTCCAGAATGTGGGTTGAGCATCTCTTTTCCCATTCGAAATGTATGTTTTGCTTTCTAAAATATGAAAAGATCATTCAAGTTTTCAAGCCCACTGCTTAGAGAGATAGTATAACAATTTTGACGATGGTATAGTTGAGCAGTATTGAGATAATCAGAGACTAGAAATTTCAAAATTCAATAATTCAAAACTACTGAGTCGGATCAACTTGAAAATTTTTATATTATCCCTCTAAGTGACTGGCTTGACAACTTATAAGTTCTCGTTACCTTATACAAAACAAAATATGCTTTTCCCTTGGGAAAAGGCTCGTTACATCCTTGATCTAGAAAATGAGTTATAGTTACTTTATTGTACTCCTTTCAAATTGAGAAAAACTTATGTTCTATCTAGAAATCCATCGCAAGGATAGCATGTGAAAGTTTAAGTTTATCACATAGACCAATGTCAAAATAATTATCATTTATGGCATTCAAAATGGATCAAAATTGGTCTAGACGATTAACTTGAAATTTCTTATGCTATCCCTCTGATTATTTTGCTTAATGAAAAATTAGTTATTCTCAATTTTGAGAGAGCAATATGTACACTCAGTTTCCAAATCTTGCATGTAACGAGTCTTTTCCTAAGGGAAATGCATGTTTTGCTTTGTAAAAGGTAATGAAAACTAATGAGTTGTAAAGCCTGTCACTTAGAGGGATAGTATGAGAATATTCAAGTTGATATGGCTTAGCAAAATTTGAATTTTTTAATTTTGATATTTCTCATCTCCGATTATCTTAATACTGCTCAGCTATATCATCTTCAAAATTTTTATACTATCTTTCTAAGTTGTGGGCTAAACCACTTGTATGGTTTTTTTACCTTTTAGAAATCAGAACATGTATTTCCATTGAAAAAAGGGACGCTCAACCCATATTCTGAAAACTGCCTGTACTTCGGGCACTCTGAAAATTGAAAATAACTGTTTTCATTAAACGTACTAATCAGAGGGAAATCATGAAAAATTTCAAGTTTATCGTATCAACCAAAAATTTATTTTTCATTAAATGATCTTTACTTTTTATACTATCTGTATCAAGTAAATAATTATGTTAAATAGAATAAAGTTTTGTGTCAATTTTGTGGATTAGGCCTACAGGGGATACCACAACTTTATTGACATTATTTTTTACAAGTTTTCATAAAGTTTAAATTCGATTCCAATTTTCTAAACATTTACCGAATTAGGTCTTTTGCATTAAAAATAATAATACGTATATCATAAGGAATTATAGCGATATTGGAAACTAACTTACATATACTTCCTTTTTTTACTAAATATTATTCATAATACTATAATATAGATAAAACAATTGTGAAGGATACGATGTTCACTTGTATAAAAATTTAAATGCTATATCACTCATTTTCTGCATGTCGATATAGTATACGTAACGTACAAATACTTTCAAGCAAGCAGTTATCAGTGAATTAATTAGCAATAATTTTATACGTACAGATTTCTTTGATGTATATTTGCGAGACAAATAATTATGGAACTTAGCATAAAATTTAGTGTCAATAAAGGAAAAAAACGCGCTATTTTATTTACCTCGAAGGTGGGATGGAAAAGATAGATTTCTTTGTGAATAATAATGACCTAATAAATCTATTTGTTCTACAGTTTAATTCTGCCCAAAAAATAATTATTATTACAATAATCCCTGAGCATATGTACACTAAGTGACTATTGAAACTTTGAATAATTGCGAATTCGCGCCATGTTCTGCGCATGTTATATGACCGGTCAGATTTACGCTGATTACCGTGGTGGGTAAGGTTAGGTCGTCATTGCACGCGTTGCGGTAGCCGCTCTGTAATTGCACAGTCTATGATTACCGCGAAATTCAAAATATATTTGAATTAAATAAAACAATTTAAAATGAAATAAAACAATTTACATTTTTAATTTAATCTATAACGATTTCTGCTGCCTTCGGAAAGAGCCAGTACCTCTGACTTGGTTTTTAACCAATTACGTGGTTAATTAACCGTGCGCTTGGTGGTTCGGATCCCACTTGGGTGGCACATCGGAGTCCCAATCGGGACCCACGGCGATAGCTGTATTAAATAAAATAAAAAGAGTTTGAATAAAATTGAAAATTTTATTATATTTGTAATCAAATATTATTATACAATATTAATATACAATATATATTATTATAACATTATGGTCTGTATATTAATTACAATGCATCATTGTTTCGTCTAAAAACGTAGAGTACTTAGTGAACAATTCATAGGAACATTATTAAATATTAAATTTTTTTTCCCTATACTGATATTTGATTCACACACACTGTGAAAACGACAATTAAAGAGTCTGAGTAAAGAAAACCGCCTCGTACTCTTTGAGCACAGCGTCCAAATTGTATCTCCTGCGGTAATTCACGAAAAAGCTTCTATATGCTACGAGATCGCTTGCGCTTTTACAGAGTTCTATGATAATTGTTATTGCGTGGAGAAAAATAAGGCCGGTGAGATAATTAAAGTAAACATGAGCCGCATCCTATTGACAGAGGTGACAGCTATGGTGCTGGAACAGTGCTTCACTCTCTTGGGTTTAAAACCCGTGGAAAAAATGTCACTATCCCATGGATCAGTGCAAGGGGTGCGCAAGTATGGCAAGGACTTCTCGGCGATCGCCGACGTCATCGGCACCAAGACTGAAGCGCATCTTAGAAGCTTTTTCGTGAATTACCGCAAGAGATACAATTTGGACGCTGTGCTCAAAGAGTACGAGGCGGTTTTCTTTACTCAGACTCTTTAATTGTCGTTTTCACAGTGTGTGTGAATCAAATATCAATATAGGGAAAAAAAAATTTAATATTTAATAATGTTCCTATGAATTGTTCACTAAGTACTCTACGTTTTTAGACGAAACAACGTTGCATTGTAATTAATATACAGACCATAATGTTATAATAATATATATTGTATATTAATATTGTATAATAATATTTGATTACAAATATAATAAAATTTTCAATTTTATTCAAACTCTTTTTATTTTATTTAATACAGCTATCGCCGTGGGTCCCGATTGGGACTCCGATGTGCCACCCAAGTGGGATCCGAACCACCAAGCGCACGGTTAATTAACCACGTAATTGGTTAAAAACCAAGTCAGAGGTACCGGCTCTTTCCGAAGACAGCAGAAATCGTTATAGATTAAATTAAAAATGTAAATTGTTTTATTTCATTTTAAATTGTTTTATTTAATTCAAATATATTTTGAATTTCGCGGTAATCATAGACTGTGCAATTACAGAGCGGTTACCGCAACGCGTGCAATGACGACCTGACCTTACCCACCACGGTAATCAGCGTAAATCTGACCGGTCATATAACATGCGCAGAACATGGCGCGAATTCGCAATTATTCAAAGTTTCAATAGTCACTTAGTGTACATTAATATTTTAAATTTATTACTTATTTAGTTAATGTTTACTATTCTTTGTAATTTACATATTACATACCTTTTAAAAGTAGTGAAATCTGCCCCCCCCCCTCCCCACACAAACCTTTTCACGGTAAAAGGCTGGCAAGTATAAGGTTGTGTCTTCCTGTAAAAATTAAAAATTAGTTTTACAACTCTTGATAATCTTAATGTAACAAAAATTTGAACTCTTGATAACACTTATGCAGACAAAATCAAACTCTCATTAACACTCATACTGAAAAAAAAATTCTAAGAGCTTACTCGAAAATTAAACTTTAATTTTCAAACTTCGACAACTCTAATGTGCCCAAAATTATATGTGCTTTATCCTATACAGTTATTAAATTAAGTAAATTAAAGATCTTGATAACACTTATTTAGACAAAATACTAGCAGCTTCACTGCATGCTGTTAAGAGGTGTTGATAATAAAGTCATGAGATCAACAAATAATATATCTTCTTTCCCCTTGTGAATAAGTGATTGAAACACAAACACTGGAAGAATATATGATGCTTATAGATCAAGTTTGAAGACAAATAATTATGTTAGGACGCATGTCTTCGAACCTCGTAAATGAGTTAATCACCAGCACTCAAATCATGATGCTTATACCTTAAGCTAAATAATCCGAAACTCTCATGGATAAAAATATGAACGTGTAATACCATCTTCGCATTATCGTCTCCTTCGATTTTATTTATACCTTCGATTTTATAAAAATTCCCATTTTAATTTTAAGAAAAGAAAGTTATGATATCAATAAATAAATTGGCAAGTTTGTTGTTATAAAAAGTAATCGTTATGAAATAAATAAACAACCGTTTAAATTGAGGAAGGATTATAAATATATATTATAACGGTTGCTTATATAATACGCACGTTATCGCTTCTCCGGGCGTATGCCGTATTACTTGTACTAATACATTTCTTGTTCTATCGACCACCAGCGGACACTACTCTAGGAGAGAGATAGAGAGAGTGAGAGAGTGCCTATATTAGGCCGATATTTAGAGAGAGAGAGCACGCGTATTCCCGCCCGCGATGTTGCCGGTCCATCGATTACGCGTTGCCAAAATATGACAACGCCGTGTCAAGGACCGGAGCGTCCTCCGGTATCGCGCGCGTACAATTATTTAGTATTGCGGTAGCGTCCGAACGATCCTCACCGATCCTTCGCGCCGGTTCTTTACCAAACACTTTCGTGTCCCTTTCGGGCACCCGCTTGCGACCTATCTCGTCCTATTCGACCGCCCGGAGTTCGTCCCCCTGCGTGAGACTTCACTTCGAGTCGGCCAGAACGACTGCAGCGTCCGAGAGCTACGAGACTGCGACCACCTCCCGGCACCGACGTGCGACCTTGTAAGTACGAGCTCTCTATCACTCTCGGTATTCGGGCGATTGAGCCCCATATCTCTCTCTCTCTCTCTCTCTCGCTCTCTCTCTCTCTTCTCTCTCTCTCTCTCTCTCTCTCTCTCTCTCTCTCTCTTTCTCTCTCTCTCTCGCGTAGTGTGCGGTGTCGCGCGACCGCTCGTAAGATCGAGCTCTGTGTACTCTTTTTAATACAATATATTTTCACTAGTTCTCTTTTAATCCACGGATATCTCATTATTTCGATACCTCGTCCCCTGTCGCGACCTCGTACACTCGTACGAGCCACGCTTCGCACGCCCGACGACAACGAGACACTTATTAATAAACGTGGATTCATTCCACGGTTGTACACGACCGATTATTTTGGAGAACGATAATCGTGCCGTTACAGTATGTATTCATATAAACACTCGACCAAAGCATGTGAAATGTAGATAGCCTGAAGGGCAAATGGGGCGTTGCGTGCCCGGTTCCAAACATTCGCATAACATGGAGCCATTTCGGAATTATTCCAAGTTTCAATTGTTACCGATTGTACATGTGATAAAATCGTATTATGTTCTTATATGATATATTATCACACGATAAATGTGCTCATATGTGTCATAATATCATGTGTTTGTCCAAATTTATCATATAATATAACGGAATTGTCTCGCATCATGAAAAATCATAATTTTTAAACTAATTAATGTCTATTATTTCCTTTTCCTGTTGTTATTTATGGAAGCAACAAGCGAATGTACAATCTACTCTAGTTAGTCATTCCGAAAATAAGTTACTATTTCCTTATTTCATTAAATCTATAGCATATATGTCAAGGAAGATCATCTACAATGAAATATGAGATTTAAATATTCTGTTCATATAAAAAATCGATCCCAGATTTTTTTTAATAAAACAGGAACAAATTCTAGCATGTAGAACGCAATTTTTTTATGGAAAAACTTGCCGTCCCGTCCTATCATAGATAATCGATGAATTACAAAATATCAGTGTAATCAACTAGATGACAAAATATTTAATTATAATTAACTTATCTTCCTATTATCCTATAATCGCTACTACACAAAATATTTATGTTAAACTGTGAAAACAATGGCCTCAAATGATAGCAGGAATTCTATTTTTTAGTTAAGTATACATTTAAATTTAAAAATAATTTATAAGCAGCATAAATATTAATTTATTATTTTTAGCTTCACTTATAGAAATTGACTTTATACTATTTTTTAATACACTATAATAGTTTAAATTATTTTTTATCAACTTCCTGTTATCTTTTGAAAATAGTAACTTAATTTTGTGAAAAAATACACACGAATAATGAAAATTTGACGCTAGAATAATCAGAAAATTATATTTCGATTCTTCAAATATTCATGAAAAATTGTAGGAAACACATTCTAAATGAAGTATCAGTTATTTGAGAGAGATATAATTTGATGACCACATCCATCATTGTCTATGATAGGATGGGACGGCAAGTTTTTCCATAAAAAAATTGCGTTCTACATGCTAGAATTTGTTCCTGTTTTATTAAAAAAAATCTGGGATCGATTTTTTATATGAACAGAATATTTAAATCTCATATTTCATTGTAGATGATCGTCCTTGACATATATGCTATAGATTTAATGAAATAAGGAAATAGTAACTTATTTTCGGAATGACTAACTAGAGTAGATTGTACATTCGCTTGTTGCTTCCATAAATAACAACAGGAAAAGGAAATAATAGACATTAATTAGTTTAAAAATTATGATTTTTCATGATGCGAGACAATTCCGTTATATTATATGATAAATTTGGACAAACACATGATATTATGACACATATGAGCACATTTATCGTGTGATAATATATCATATAAGAACATAATACGATTTTATCGCATGTACAATCGGTAACAATTGAAACTTGGAATAATTCCGAAATGGCTCCATGTTATGCGAATGTTTGGAACCGGGCATGCAACGCCCCATTTGCCGTTCAGGCTATCTACGTTTCACATGCTTTGGTCGAGTGTTTATATGAATACATACATATTTATAATCCTTCCTCAATTTAAACGGTTATTTATTTATTTCAAAACGATTACTTTTTATAACAACAAACTTGCCAATTTATTTATTGATATCATAACTTTCTTTTCTTAAAATTAAAATGAGAATTTTTATAAAATCGAAGGTATAGATAAAATCGAAGGAGACGATAATGCGAAGATGGTATTACACGTTCATATTTTCATCCTTGAGAGTTTCGGATTATTTAGCTTAAGGTATAAGCATCATGATTTGAGTGCTGGTAATTAACTCATTTACGAGGTTCGAAGACATGCGTCCTAACATAATTATTTATCTTCAAACTTGATCTATAAGCATCATATATTCTTCCAGTGTTTGTGTTTCAATTATAATTACTTTGATTTTGTGACTGAAATTTATTACCATAATTTCTTTGCTGCTGATTATTATAATTATTACCATTATTGATATTATTAAAATTATTTCTATTACTTGAATAATTATTTCTATTTATGTTAAATTTATTGAATTGTTGTTGTTTTTGCAAATTTTTGTATTTTCCACAATCTTGAGCCACATGCCCAGTATCATTACATAATTGACATTCGGTAAATATATTTTCCCCTAATGTACAAAATTTAGTAGCATGACCACTTTTGTTATAATGTGTGTAACATACTTCTGGACAATTTTGCATTGTATATGATCAATACTATCACAAATTTGGATTATGCCCCGGTTCTTTGCATTTCGAACCAAAATTATATTCCTTAATACTAGAACAATCTTGAGCATCATGCCCCATATCTTGACAATATTGACAATGAAAGTTTTGCCTTTTATTCAACTTACATGAACTTATATAATGGCCTCCTTTACTTCAATAATTATATGTTAATTTAATTTTATCTTTTACAATATTACAATAATTTGAAGCATGATCCTCTTTTTTACAATAAACACAACGTGTACGTTTGCAAAATAATGCTTCATGATCACGTTCTCAATACACTCGGCAATATAATATTTTATTAACCTGTATACTTATATTTTCAAAGAAATGACTTCTCACATTTTTACGAACATATTGTCTTTCTTCTAAATCTATTTCAATTACGATAGCCGCTTCTGTAAGTTCTGAAAATGTAGTTTCATTTTTCAATTCATATTTGATTTCCGGTTTCAAACCTTTTCTGTAACTTATTGCTACTTTTTCCATCAATTCTGTCTCAAATGCTGTAAATCATCAGCTGACAGCCTGAATTTTTTAATTCTTTAATTTTATAGATTAAACTACGAGCTCTATTTGTGTAAGACAATACAGGTTCCTTATCCCCTTGAATTAATTTTATAGCTTTGCCTTGTGATTCATAAATATCCTCTTTAGGATTTAACATTTTAATCACTGTAATTAAATTATCAATTGTTTTTATATCAGAATTTCCCTTTAATGCTCTACCAATTTTTCCTCTTAATATCAACTTCAAAAATTCAGTTACATTTTTTTCGTCAATAACATCAATTAATCCTTTTACATATCTCAATAAATCTATAAAATCAGTACGTGACATATTATTCCCATCATATTCTGGTACTAAACTAACAACAGTTTTCAAATTTGCTTTCATTGGTTTTGTGTCTGTCATATTTATTAAATTTGTTACGACAGATTGTGAGCTATTAGGTTGAATGTATCTATCTTCAAATTGCAATCTTAATTGTAAATTTGTCTCTTTATTGCTATCAACACTTTTATTTTGCTGATTAATATTTAAATCAGTATTGCAGTTTTTAAGGTTTCGTTCTATAACAGATTTCATACTGCTTTTATCAGCCAAACTTGATTTCTAAAATATTTGTATTTTCGGAATTAATTCGTGTTCCTGCGGGCCGAAAGACCTCCGTGGCTTGCCCCGCCTTGCATCGCGGAGCGATTCGCTTCGCGTCTTGCATTTAAGGCACGACCGACGCTCGCGCTTCGCGCTCACCTGATCCCCCTACGTTCGCGCTTCGCGCTCACCCGGTCCCCCTACGTTTGTGTTTCGCGCTCACCTGGTCGTTCTACGTTTCGTACTCTTGGTCTATCCACACTTATATTTTTGCAAATTTATAAGGTTAATTCAAGTAGAACCATTTAAAAAAAAAGAAAGATATATTATTGTGAAAATAGATTATTTACAGTTTGAAGAAGTATGACGTAAGTATTACCGTAAATTGTACAGTGTTATAGAAGATTGGAAACTTTAAGAATATGGTATAATTGAGTAATACATTATTGTATCATGAAATGAGTGCCATATGGCAAAATTTGGGGTTAAATCTAATAATTTAATATAATAATTGATTATATATGTCACAGATGGTTTTACAGCGGATTTAGGCTGGGTAGATATTATAAAATAATTTATACCATTATGTAATTATAAATTGTAGTTAAATTTCAGCTATCTCTATTCGTGTATAGTTTAGAATTGTATTTTTTTTTAATGTGACAGAATAAATTTCGGCTTGATCTTATGTATTTATAAAAGCTGTAGTATTTTAAAGAATTCTTAAAGGACGGATGAAGATAGGATGTAGGGAAAATAATATATGATATAATGCTATATATTGTTGACGTATTTGTATATTTTATTTATTTTAATAAATACATATTTATACACGTTTGAATGTCAATATGGCTTAGTCATATGACATTACCCCAATCGTCTGTCGCTTATTCAATTTATTCACAGCTAACCCATATTTTAAGGGCCGCTCCTCGATCCGCAATCTGAGGACGCGCTGTGTAGTGGTGATAGGGACCCACTCACCCATTCTAGGTGACAATGCCCAAAATCCGTTTAGGATATTGGCATTGTAACAGAAAAAATAATGTAATTTGCAACATAAATAAATTTTTATAATAATTAATAAGGCATTCTGGCTTTGTGGTCGTGCCTAAAAAGAAATTTGATTGCACTTGTGCAAGCTATTTTTAAAAAATGTATTTTTTAGTGATAGTACGACTTATACAAAATACTTATTTAAAACATAATATTTAATCATTGTGTGATTTGACTTTATTTAAGTAATATAACTTAATTACATAATTAAATAGAAAAAAATTAAGGAATAATAAAACAATTAATAATTAATGAATTTAATAATTCATTCATTTATATTTTAGATTAGTATTTTGTTGCATCTTCCGTTTTCTTAATTTTATGCATTTTTTTAAAATTATAAACGGACTCGTCTCATTATTTTGATAGTACGGCTTATTTGTAAGTACAAATTTAGTTTATTCATTATATCATTCATGCTTGTGTAAATAATTTTAAAAAAATGTCTGTTTATTATTATGGATAAAAAGATGTTCATTAGTATATAAAAGAAAATAATTTACATTAATTGAATGTTTTAATTTTGTACTCACATGCATTATCTCTGTATATTCGATTCATGATTATAAAAAAAGTCATGTATTTTTATAATAGAATCATATAGCTTTATTATGCAATCGCATTTCATAGTAGTTGTTTACACCAATTTGCATGTAATTTTACAACGTTTAATAATTCATGAGCATAAAAAAAAGTTAATAATTATGTTTTTATAATTGTAACCATATAGCTTTATGATCACTGAATATAGTTTCATAATAATTTGCTTGTATATTATTTAATAATGAAAAGCAGTAATCAATTTGTGTATTGTATATTGTAGAAGAATGATTTTGAGGAGTTACATGTATAAATTTTAATTCTGATAATAATTCATTTAGTTGTTTCACTTTGGAATTTTGTGTATCTTGTAAATTAATATTGAAATCGCCAATAATAATTATGTTGCTGTGAGATTCATTATGATTTTTCGCTGCTTCAAGTGCTTCGAGAATCATAAATTTTAACTTATCGAATGGGGCATTAGTCTTGTTATAAAGGAATATTACAACTGTATTATTTATGAAAATTCCAGCAACATTTATGCGTTGTTCAAAACATTTATCATAAAATATTTTAATGTAATTATTGGCTAATGTGTTTATTTTAACAAATATTGCGTATCCGAAGGGTTTCCTAGTGTTATTTCCACAATCTCTATTGGCTATTAGAACATACGATTCAAGAAATAGTGGATCATTTTGTATTGTCCATGTTTCAATGAAAATTAAAATATCATTATTAATAAATCCTCTGTCTTTTGAAATATCTATCAAGTGCTTGTGGAGAGATCTAACATTTTGAAAAATGATGGTTATATTATCAATTGTTTTGAAGTCTTGTGGAAATTTGAGAGAAAATTTAATTGGATTTTCATTTCTTAATCGTTGAATTTCAAGTTTTGCAATATCATTATGTTTTGTATTTGGAGGAGCGTATTGTCCTTCAATGAATAAACCATTGAGAGAAGTTACTCTACTAAAGGCAACATAAATTAATCTGTTACACATGCGACGATTACCTGAGTGAACAACAATATTTTGAAATGTGCTGCCTTGAGATTTGTGTATTGTTATTCCTTCTGCAGGAATGATTGGTATTTGTTTTCTTAAAATTTTATATATACTATTTTGTCTCATTGCTATAACTCTTGTTTGGCGATCAATAGGTGTACAATTTAAACTAATATTGTGTTTTTTCATATAATTTAGCCATGGATTTCTCGTTTTTTTGCCAACGTCCGTGTCTTCAAATTCAATGTAAATTCTCAAAATATGTTTTTCGTTGTTTTTGTTTTTTCCCCATGTAAAGTATTTAAGACGACCACAAGCGCCATTTGTAAGTCCGTCTTCAACGTTAACATTTACAGTTAACATGTATCTAGCATTTATTTTGCAAGAATTTCATATTGTAAATTTTGTGTCTTTTGTGGAGGTAACGTTTTAATATTTTTTAATAAATTAGCTTTGGTTTTTTCTGGGGCGTTTCCTACGCATGCATCAATTGCTTTTATAATATGACTTTCCGTGTTTAAGTTTTCTAAAGATATTTCATTATATTCGTCTTTTTCTTTATTAGTTTGGAATAAATGAATTGAATCTTGTGGAGGATAGCATTGATTTTGAATAAGTTTTTGAATTTCTCTTGATTAGAATAGATTATTTGTTGAATCATTTAAAGTTTCGTTAGCTAAATTATTGAGGGCTGTTGCAAATGTATGGTCGTCTTTTTGACGCATTATTTCATTTTATTCATATATTGAGAACAGTCTCCATAGGTAAGGGCCGCTCAAAATTGATAATGGATCGCGTTTATCAATGTCGAATATCCAACCATCCATTACAGGTTGCAATTGATTGAAATCACCTAATGCAATTATTGATATTCTCCCAAAATTTTCTTGAGAATGAAATATTTCTTGAAGCCGTTTATTTATTTGATTGAATACTCTGCGCCCTACCATTGATATTTCATCAATTATCAAATATTTTACTTTTAATAATTTTGTACTTATAGTATTGAGTGTTTCAGGTGGTAAGGGAGTCATTACATGGTTATTTACGAGTAAATGAAAAGTTGAATGTAATGTAATTCCTTTAATGTTGAAAGCAGCTTTACCGGTGTAAGCACATAAAAGTACACTAATATCGTTGGGATTGTTTCCAGGAATTGAATTGTAATGTCTTATTACTGTCTGTGTTAATGCTTCTATCAATTTGCTTTTACCAACTCCGGCACCTCCATTTATAAAAGATAGATTTTCTGGTTAGGATTATTTCTCAAATTATATACAAAATCATGATGATACCTATATTGTTTATCGTTTAGTTGTCTAATTAATGCATAATATTCGTCGTTTGAAATTTGATGTGGTAAATTTATATTTTGTACAATTTCGGTGGTATTGAAGTTATTAGGCATTTCAATACCGATATCAACTTCTGCTTCTTCGATTTCGTAGATGGCCAAGCCTTCAACTCGATTTGATTTTTGATTTTTATTATTATTATTATCATTATTATCATTATTATTTAAGTCATTTTGCGCATCTTGCAGAGCATCACTAATTTCTTGTTCTATTGTATCTGTAAAAATATACTTAATTCTATTGATTTTAATTTCATTAATTTTTTGTGTATACAAATTGATCATGGGCAATATTTCATCGTTAGTTATATCATTTTCATTTCTCCAATGACTAAATAACATTAATTGTTCTCTGTAAAAATTAATTTCATCTTGCAAAACATTATAATTTCTGTATCTTATAATTTTGAAAGATTTTCGTATATAAACGTAGCCGTCGTTTTTTTTAATTTTAATAATTTACTTTATTCAACTGTTTGTTCAGGTATTTCCGTATCATCATCGTCAATGTCATAAATTTCATTATTTGTATTATTCTTCTTTGATGTTTTGGAATATTGGCATTTTGAAGCAAAATCAGCAAGACACCAGGTTTCCATTTCATCAGGCCTGTTCATATAATGTTCTACAATACCTGCTTCTGTTATATCGGTAGAATTTGGATCGATTGTTAAGGGTCTTTGAAGTTCTATCTTTGATTTCAATATATGGCATCTTTCATTAGTAGGAGAAGTATTTATGTATATGCATTGTCTGGAAGAGACCGATAGAGGCATGCCTAGTAAATGGTAGGCAATTTCTTGAGCTGAAACTTCAGTTTTATTAACAAATACGTTAACGATAGTGCGTAATTGTTGTTGTAAAGAATAATTGCCATTTTTCACTTCATTTGCTGCATCTTTTAATAATTTTGATAGTCCGCGTTGACTTTTTCCTATGTAATTTATAATATAACAAATACAAGCATAAGGATCTAATATAAATTGTATATCCATGTTACATTTCATTGTACCTAAAATTATTTTATTGTAAGCGTTAATTCTTAATTCGTGAACATTTCGTTGTAAGTATATAGTAGGTCGTTTAAGGTTATATTCTATTAATTGAACATATTCATTTTCATCCATTTTAATATACATAAAAAAATCGTTAATTGATTTTATATGACTTGTATTTTTATGCTTTTTGGCTATTAAGTGAATAGTATATTTAATAAAGGTCCATTTTAAATTTATTTGTTTTTCTGCTCATTGTTTAATTTTTGTGTGCTTTTTGGTAAAAGTATTTTTGTTGTTGTCATTGGCAATTGAGGAAATCCAAATCTACAATAATTAATTTCTGAACTAAAAGATTTATTTTTGCATGTATTGTTATGTTTGTGTACTTGGTAACTTATTAATTTTGACATTTCAGAATCATTTTTACAACTAATAAATTTGTCTATGAATTTTTCGCATTCTTTAATCGAATTTGGATTTTGACTATGAAAGTGGGGAGCGTTGTTTAACCATAACATGTTTTGCACATGTGGACTACCTCTATGCTGAAATTCTATTCTATAATAATATTCTACTACATTGTGTTGTTCAAAAATTCCGTTTTCAAATTTTAAAAGTTTAAATAGTTCTTGAATACGGTAATTATAGTATCGTGCACAAGTAATTGGATCGCTTTGTATAAGTTTTATTTTTTCTTGCCAAGATAGTTTTTCACATTTTTCCATGCTTATGTCAATTTTATTAATAATTTTATTCAACATTATAATAAGTTCTGGCCATTTCATTTCTGCTGCTGAAACAGTTAAAAATATGTGTGGTAGACCACGTTGGCGCATAATACTGAAAACGTTTTTTTTATTTTGTTCCCAATAAGCTGGGCTTGAACGATCTACTTGTAAAATTCGAAAGCCGTCGTTTTGTTGAATGAGTCGTTCTAATATTGTATTATTTAATGCATCATTAACTGTAACATTTGCAGTGGAACGTTTTTTTCTTAAACTTATTTGAATATTAGAGATTAATTTTTGTAAACGAGTCTTGCAATGGCTTAGCATAAGTTTAGGAATATTATCTGCACATCGCCTATCATACATACGTGCTTCTGATTTCGCGATTTGCACTAAACTGATTTTAGTACTTAATGTTCGTCGTTGGCCACAGTAAATTGTTGGGAATGCGAGTTCTTCTAAATCGTCATCCATTAATAAAGACATTGGACGTTTATTTTCCTCTGGAGCACATTTAATAGCTAAATTCTTCAAGTAACAAAGTTTCTTCGTTTATTGGATTTATAGGTTCGTCATTTATTGTTTCGTCC
Source organism: Philotrypesis tridentata (assembly GCA_018906965.1). Lineage (NCBI taxonomy): Eukaryota > Metazoa > Arthropoda > Insecta > Hymenoptera > Pteromalidae > Philotrypesis > Philotrypesis tridentata. Next base: position 197,592 of record JACCIB010000219.1, read on the forward strand.
CAGTCATCAATATCAGTAGCGATATTTGTGTTATCTTTGATAATAATATTATTATTGTTTTCATTGGTATCATGAGTGTCGTTTTTATTGTTATTTTGTGATTCTAACCAATCGTGGGAAAGTGTGATATTATGTAGTTGATATAGTGGTTGATTAGTTAGGTATTGTGCTGTAATATATACTTTGTTTGGTCTAATTGTTTCAAAACAGTATGGATTTTTATCCCTGATTCTTCGCATTAATTTTATTTGGACGGTTTGAATGTCATTGATTGCCCGTGGGAGAATGGAAACGTTACTATCGACGTCTGTGGGTACATTTACGCAATTACCTCGAAGACCAAATTGTTTATCGATTCCGAGGTGACGGACTTGCATAAATGGCAATCGTGGTGATATTAACCTTTCTTCTAAAGAAGTTAAATTTTTTAATGGTAGTGGAATTTAAGGAAATTCTAATCCATTAATTAAAGCTAATTTAGGTATTTTATTGTTAAAAATACCATTTTTGCAAGTGTAGCATAATAGAATTTGATTATTAGTTTTAATTTTGCATATTTCTTCCCAATTTGATATAAGATTTTTATGATTTAGAATTGATTTGTTTGTATAATGTGTAATTGATTTTTTGAAGAAAAGACCACCACAACACGAACAAGTCCCGGTTGGTCCTTCTTTTATTACTTTAAAAAAATTTTCAAGTTTTTTTTACAAAGTTGGGTTGATTTTGTAGATTAAATAAATCGTGTTGATTTTTTATATTATTGCTATCATTAATTGATAATAAATTCTCTATTAATTTTGTATATGTTTGTTGTTTTGTTTTACATGTATTTTGTTGTTTTCTGATTAATTTTATACATGCATGTTGTTTATCAAGTTTGATTTGTTGTTTTTGTTTTTTATATTTATTACTTTTATAAAATTTACTTTTTGTTCTTGTAATTTATCAGTGAACTTAAAATTTTTTATTGTGAGTCTATTGTGTCTTCGTTTTCTGGTGGAATATATGTATTCTCTTTTTTTGTTTTTGTGTAAAATTTCAGAACCTTTGTTTTGTTGAATTTGTGTTAATGTTGATTTGGGTATACAAATATTAGTATGAGAAAGATTTAATTTTAATTTTTTGCAATATTTTGAGTTGGATGTAGGTTCATTTTTGGTTGTCAAGGATTTTAGCCATTTTTTTACTTCATGATTATTTTGTAATTTACGTTTTTTATTATTTATCTGGACATTTTTGTTGATTTCTTTAAAATTATTATTTGTGTCAAATGTTTTTTCATTATTTTTACTAATGGCTTTTTTTGTAGTTATATAGTTTTTACCAATGCGTTTTATATTACTTCTGCTTAATTTTTGTTGTCTATTTTTTTACGGAATATATGGTTTTTTTCTTTGTTTTTTTTTTGTATAGAAGTTTTGTATGTTATATTTTCTTCATTTTTGCTGAATCATTTAATGGTTGTGAAATTGTATTTGATTTATGTGAACTTAATGTGTAAGAATGAAAATAAAGATTTGATTCAATGAGAGATTGTGAATATTTTGAATTTATTAAGGTAGTACTGTCGATACTGCCGTAATCAAACAACTGTACCCTTATATTTGACTAGCTTAGTATAAAGATGTGGCAACATCGCGCAAAGCAGACGTATTCGCGCCGCCAAGAACGTACGCTCGCAGTGTATACGGTTGTTACTTTCACGATGTCAGACCACAAAGTGAATCAAAAATATTTTTGGAAAGGTAAAAGAGTTACGCAGCAAGTGTATAAGAAGAGGCAACAGCAAGTGGAATTGTCGAAAAAACTAAAAGGAAGCGATGGAAAGTATGAGTTCAAATGTGTGAAGGATGATGAAAACAAAACTAACCTCGCTAACCTACAAAATAACATAGACGCTAAGAAAGCCACTTTTAATTTAGAAGGCCGAAGAATCGTGAATATAAAGCATCTTGCAAAGAGTATGTTTTGTTGGTCGTGCAATTCAACTCTTGCTTTGATTAACACTAAACATGAAAAACAAGTTGGTATAGCTGCGCTACTCTCTATACAGTGTGAAGCTTGTAAAAAAATAACCGTAGTTTCAACAGACACACAGCATTCAGTCGATGGAAAACATCATCATTTTGATTGTAATAGTCAACTCGTTATAGGTAAGAATACTCATACCTATTATATTTGTATAAATATTTCAAAAAAAACCTACGTAAATGTTTACTATAATAATAATACATCGACTTTCTAGGCACTCTGAATGGAGGTTTAGGAAATACCCATATTAACAAAATACTTACTCCACTAAATATCCCAGAATTTGGTTGGCATACCTATCAGACACATGAAAAAGAAGTTGGAAAGACAGTGGAAAGAACTGCACATGAAAGCTGTGTAACTGCTGCTATGGAAGAACGACAATTGACCATAAAAAATGTCGATAAGATAAAGGAGCTGCTGTAAGTAAATTTGAGAAGTGGATGCTACATATTACAATATTAATATTATTTACTTAATAAAATTAAAATTCATAAGATTTTTATAATCAATATAATATAATATACGCCATTGTTATATACGTCGTTATAATATACATCGTTGTGTATAAGTATGGTGTGATCTTTATAATTGACGAAACAAAATTGTACGCATCATTGTATGTTCACTATGACTATGATGCCATCAACATAACATTATGTATATTATTTATCAAATGAAATTTAAATTATGATTTTTATGAACTAAACAAAATTGTACATGACATTGTACGTTTATTATAACTATGATGTCGTTTGATCGATTTTTACAGAAAATTTGTAATAAAGGAAGAAATTTTAATTAAAAAATTAATGAGAAATATTTGTCTTATTTTAATTTTTTGCAGACCTCCTCATCTACAGAATGATTTCATTTTTCCTGGTGTGAGTGAAATTCAAATTCGAGAAGGCAATATTCCTAAGGATGCCATAGTTAGGATAGCTTCGTCATTCGATATGGGTTGGTTTACTCGCGGCACTGGGAGAACTTATGATAGTTTATCTGGGACAGGTGCTTTAATAGGACATTTGTCAAGAAAAGTTATTTCATACATAACTTTAAATAGAAAATGCGGTTTGTGTGATCGTGGTTATGTACCACAGGATCATGATTGTAGGCTAAATTTTGCCGGAAGTGCAAAGGCAATGGAACCACAAGCAGCTTTACTTTTAACCAAAGATAATGATATTTTAAAGAAATGTAATTTAGAAGTGGGGGTAATGATAGCTGATAATGACAGCAGCTCCATTTGTGCGGTGCGAAATGCATCGAGCTATGAAGTTGTAAAACAATCTGACAAGAACCATACAAGTAAGGGCCTTGTTAGTGCATTATACAAATTAAAAAATAGTAAAAAGTACAAAGAGCTGACTAGCCCAGCCATTGAGTATTTAAAAAAAAATTTTAATTATTGTATTGCTCAAAATCAAGGGAAATGTGAGCCTATGGCAAAAGCTATTAAGAATATTCCTTATCATTGTTTTAACAAGCATGATAATTGTGGATCCTGGTGTAAGTATTTGTCTAACCCTAATACATATCAGCATTCAATAATTGGCGATGGGTTCAATAATGACAATTTATTTGAAGACTTGATATTAATTTTTGAAAACCTTGCTAATAATGCTAGTCAATATGTTGCTGGTGTGTCCAGTAATGCTAATGAAAGCTTAAATGCGATGATTGTTAGCAAGGCGCCAAAATCTCGCTTGTACGGAAAATCGATTTCCGGTGATCTAAGAGTTGCTTGTGCTATTAGCAAAAAGAATATGGGAGAGAAATATACTGTTGATGTATCAAAAAAACTACAGTTATCACCTAATCGGCGTGCCATTAAATTTGCTTCAAAAACTGATTCATTTACAGATAAGCGTCGTAAAATGTCGGTAACGAAAGCTGCAAAAATTAAACGCATTTTATTGAAAAAACAAAAGACTGCTTTAAGAAATAAAAAAGAAATTAGCGAAGGTATAACTTATGAAAGCGATATCGGGCTTTTGAGCACAATACACAATTCAATCTGTATCCCTGTCATTGATTCAAATGCTGAAAGAATAATTGTGTATTTTGACTTAGAGACAGGGGGTTTTTCACAAACGACTGATATTTTGCAAATCGGTGCTAAATATGAAAATTACTTTTTCTCAGTTTATGTTAAACCAACACAAGCTATTGCAGAGCAAGCGACTAATGCACATGGTCTTCAATTCATTAACGGAAGCCTTTATTTGTACGGAGAAAAAGTTGAATGTGTATCCCTATCAGAAGCTATGCTTAGTTTTTACGAATTTTTATGCTTATTTCAAAGTAAGTGTATATTAACTGCACACAATTGTACCTTTGATTATAGGCGTCTAATGGATAATATTGACAAAGTATTTATGACAAAGCATTTCCAAGCTCTCGTCTATGGATTCTGTGATACTCTACCGATAATTAAAACGAAAACATGTAAAAAAAGTAAAGGCGATAACAAATTAGAAAATTTAGCGAAACAATTCGGAATCGCTTCGGAAGGAGCTCATAATGCCCTTCAAGACGTTATCATGTTAAGTGAAGTAATTATTAAATTAGAAATTAATAATAAAGATTTAGAAGATTCTACGTTACGCTGGAGCGATGCTCAAGATAAAATTCTTTTTTCACGCAACTTACCTGCTGCTAAAAAAGAATTAGCAGTTCTAAAGAATTGTACATCTCATGAAATCCAAAAAAAAATAATCGCTGCTAAAATCACTAAAAATATGATTATTGATGCGTATAAAGAAAATCAATATGAAGGACTATTGAATTTGTTTGGTGTAGATGTAGATGGAAAAATCAAAGTGACAAAAAATAAAAAAGTATTACTAAAGATATGTGATTATTTAGCAAAGAATACGAAATTATTAGAGTAGGAAGTTCAAATTATATCGTCCTTAGTATAACTATGTTCATTAGAATAAGAAGATTAAAAAGTTACCATTTTATAAAAATGATTATATCAATAAACGTTATAAAGTATTGAAGTATATTATTTTAATTCCTATCGACACTAGTTCGAATAACACGATATCTGAAAATATCGAGTGTTTAAATTAGCGCGCAGTTTCGTCAGCTACGCGACGTTGCCACATCGACCGGCAAAGCGTCTCAATCCGCATTTTTGTGTGTTTATTGGTTGATATGTTTTCTTATAAGTACTCAATCAACAACAATGAGCAATGAACTTATTCTTGGAGTCATTAAGTAAAAGCTTAGTAAATTTTATTACATTCTGAACGGCAGTTTTTGAGAATTATGATCTGAAAGAAAATTCTCCATAAGACTCCGTGTTATTTTCGTAAAATTTCTAATCATCATAATTTTCTTATTAGGTACCCTAGCTTTCCAAAATTTTAACTGAGTGTTTTATAGCCTGTAAGTGACTTATACGCTAAGTTTCGATAATATCTGAACGGTAATTCTATAATCGACAGTACTACCTTAATAAATCGTAATGTTCATCGATGTGATTGTTCGAATTGGAAATATAAAGAAAGTATATTGGGTTTTCATTATTTTTACTAAAGTTGCATTGAAATATAACTTCATAATGAGTTTCACACGTCGGTTTTATTCGTAGAATTTTGACAGATTTAGAAAACGTTTTGGAGAATATAAGTATTTCGTATTCTGTTCCTTGTTGTGGATTTTGGCTTGAATTTGACATATATGTGTAATAGGAATTTTTGTTGTTTATATTATGTACTTTAAGAACTGAAATTTGCTCGTTTTTCCAATTATTATATACGTATTTAGCTATAATAAATCTAATAGATTCGTGGTGTATGTCACTTTGATAAAGAGAGCAACTCATTACTCGAAATAAGTTATTTTTATCATTATATACATTTATGCGATTAAACTGTTTAATACTATAATTTATATTGGATTGATTTTCATCATTTAAGCTCAAGTTGGAAAGATTCGATATAATGTTATTAGAATCCTGCGCATTAATTGTTTTTCTGTATAGCATTTCGATTTTATTAACTGAGTTTGTTTGACTTAGTGACTCTATAGATATTAATAAATCATAATGTCCACTTCTGTTTTCGGAATTGCCCGTAAAAAGAAAGTAAATTGGTTGTTCGTCGCTATTGTTGTTTAAATTATGTTCCATCAGCAGGTAGTAATGCTCTTTATTTGACTTACAAGGTCGTAAAATTTTAAATGATTTTGAGAAGATTTTAGAAAATATAATAATTTCGTATTCTGTGCCGTATGTTACTCTATTTCCCATTGAAATGGACATAAATTGATGATAATGCGAACTGTTTGTGATTTCGTGAACATTTTGTACCGAAATTTTTTTATCTTCCCAATTACGCTCAACATATTTAATTATTTCTAACCTTATTATTTTGTGGTGTATATCTGTATTATATATAGCATAACTCATAGCTCGAAATAAACAATTCCCATCACCACGTATAATTATATGCTTAAAATTATTTACGGGATACATTATCAATTGTTTACTTAAGGAATTTGCTTCTAAATAATACGTTAATAATTAAACGAAAAAGGGTTATAATACACACACACACACACACACACACACACACACACACACGCAATGTTAGTAGAAAATAGTTTTGTCTAAATAGTATCGTATAATATATGTTTACCAAGTTTTATTCATGAGAAAGTGATGTTACGTAATATCGATATGTTTTAGCTCCTTTTTAGGCACGACCGCAAGGCGGGAATGCCTTATAGTTTCACCATCGTAAAAATTGTAATCAGCGATATCTCAGCCAACTGTCAACCAATCGGGCTGAAAATTTAGGAGAATACAACTCTTATATGTACAAAAAAACGTTTTTTTTCTTTTCTCGATTACCGATATATTGTTGAAATGGTAGCTCTTTATGCTTAATTCTACAAACGGTTTTTTGATCATAACTCAAATTCTAAGCATTTTACACAAAAAAGTTAAACGGAAATGTTGTACATCTCAAAAAAACACAACTTTTTCCTATTAACATGAACACTCGAAAATGCTTAGAGTTCAAATTAAGAAGCTAAAATCGAATTTTTACATTAAAATAGTTCGTTTTTCATAATAAAACTTTTTACGCATATGTTTTACAGAAAAACGTTCAACATATAAGTTATAGATATTTTAAAAATACAATTTTTTACCGGAATAATTATACGCTTAGAATGATTCAATATTTTATAAAACCCCAAAACTGATTTTTTTTAAATAAAAATTTTAGTTTATCTCGATTATCTCTGCGAAATCAACTCCAATCGAGCTAAATTTTTTTTTACAAACTCGACCTATGCTAATATCGTGACAGAAGGAAATTGGACTTAATCCCATTCATACAAAAAATATGCGAACATGTTTTAGAATTTCGAAAAACGGTTTTTTGGTCATAACTCAAATTCTAAGCATTTTACACAAAAAAGTTAAATGTAAATGTTGTAAATCTTCAAAAAATACAACTTTTTCCTATTTACATAAATAATCGAAAATGCTTAGAATTCAAGTTAACAAGCCAAAATCGAATTTTAATACTAAAATAATTCGTTTTTCAAAATAAAACTTTTCAGGTATGTGTTTTACATAAAAATACTCAACATAAAACTTATAGATACTTCGAAAATACAATTTTTTACCGGAATAATTATACGCTTAGAATGATTTAACACATTATAAAACTAAAAAAACTGAATATTTAAAGAAAAATTTCAGTTGGCCACGATTATCTCTGCGAAATTAATTACAATCAATCCAAATTTTTTTTTATAAACTCTTTCTAGATTGATATCACGACAGAATAAATTTGGGCTTAATCCCATTTATACAAAAAAACCAGGTGAGCGCGAAACACAAACGTAGGGATACCAGGTGAGCGCGAAGCGCGAACGCAGGGGGATCAGGTGAGCGCGAAGCGCGAACAGTGGGCGAGCGCGAAGCGCGAGCGTCGGTCGTGTCTTAAATGCAAGACGCGAAGCGAAACGCGCGAAGCGCGTTTCGTTTCGCGTTTTGCATGCCTTGCATCGCTCCGCGATGCAAGGCGGGGCAAGCCACGGAGGTCTTTCGGCCCGCAGGGCCGAAAACCGACTGTGGCGCGCTAGTTCTTTATTGCTAATGGTACGCATATCGATGTTTTTTACCTTTTTTCCTTCCTTTTTTCCTTCTTTGTTCCCTTCCTTTTTTCCTTCCTTGATTCCTTCCTTTTTTTCTTACTTGTTTATATTAAATAATGATTACACTAAATAATTGCACTAAATTTAATAATATGTAGTATTTAGTCTTAATAAATCGCATTGACTCGAGAGTTGCACTTTTCTGTTTACGTTTGCGTGTGCAAGCTTTCAAGTTCAGACGCAAACTGGACAAAGGGAGATTTCAGTCTGTCAGCTGGTATACCTATATGTATAGTCCTATGTTTCAAAGTATATAGCGCGAGCAAAATCCGTGATGTGTTATATAAATATATATACATATATACACATATATAATATATTTAGATATAGTAAGATAGTTATTTGACTTGCGGATGAATTTTTTTAAGTTAATTTTGAAATTTATTCAAAATAAAAGTTATGTACTTATCTTGAAGCGATGGTTTTATTGTAGATGTGGCTTCAATTCGGACTGCCTTGCTACGTGCATATATAGTCCTATACGTATTTTTCTCTAGAGATGTGTTTACGAAACTTTGTCGACGTCGGCTACTGTAGAGGTTATTGGAATGTAATATACCTTCTATGTTCACCTTCTTATATATTGCTTTTGCTTGTTTACACTGCTTTAAAAACATGAAAATGTTGTTGTCTCATATTATTGTACCTATGGCCCAGAGAAAAGAGTTGCTTTTCACGGATTGTAAAATGAACCTCAAGTAGGAAAATAATTACTTAATTTCATGCACAAGCATGAGACAGCAATCTTGACCTTATATCTCGAATCGCAGTAATTACGAAGACTTGTCAAGAAGAAAAATTCATGGGTTACTTTGGAGATGTGCGTTATGAATGAAGAATACCCAGAAGTTTTGGGTAGTATATTAGGAGCTTTAAAAGGCATTGTTAACGTTATTGGAATGACAAAAAGAATGACTCCTCCCATAAAAGATTTGCTCCTTAGGTTAACGCATATTTTGAAGAATAGGCATGAGAAGGTAACTATAATATTCATTAATAAACAAACTCTTCCAAGTGAGTGTATTTTTATTCAGTGTGTGTTTGTTATTGTAGTTGCAATAGAATTGCATTGATCTTATAGAAATAATTGCTAATAAGGACCCCAATATGCATCAGTATGTGAATGGATGAGAAATTGCTTTGAATTTTTAGAATCACTCAAAGCATATAGAAAAGCTATCAAAGGAGTAATAGTAAACACATTTGGTTACATTGCAAAAGTTATTGAGTAAGAGTATATCCTTAGATTTATTATTTTTTTCTAAGCAGTAATATTTACTGTATAGTAATCATTATTGAATAATAAGAAAGTTCAGGAGCATCAAAATTGTGTCTGCACAACTGTAACAACTGCTATTAGGCCAAGCGACAGAGCAAAAAAAGGTACGATTTTTGACGATCAATAAAAGAAGCTGGCGACCTATGCCACTCGATAGCAAATAATGCGCACTTTAAGTACATATGTGTCTCTACAGGTAAATTGAGATTATTTTATAGTTATTAACAAAAAAACATGCAAAAAATGCATGTTTTTTAGTTTTTCGCTTAGAACTTTTAAACTAAGCAAGCAATCAAAACATCACTTTAGACAAAAAATATGCGGTATGAAATTACGAAGAAGAGGATATAAGTTGTATAGAAGCTGAGATAATGGAAAAGAAAGGGTTAAACTAGCCATTTTTCAAAAATTCATTACGCAGTCATTTTTTCATTTTAAGACTCGAAATTTTGGAAATTAGAAGCTATGGGTATGTACTTTATAGGAAAAAAAATGAATGCTGTGAAACCATTATTGTTGCTGTAATCGCGATGTTAATTTTTTGTTCACTAACTTGCACACGCTGTCACGTCGCCAATTGCGTATACATAGATAATTCACGCGTGTCGCTTCCCCTATTCCCCCACTCCTCGCGCGCTCTGCCGCGTCCGGCCGTTTTTGCGAATTTTCGACGGCTATTTTAGCATACTTAGATGCATTTTATCGAAAAATGGATAAATGCAGCTTATTGTGCGAAACGTCAACATTTCAAAACACTTTTTAAAATTGAAATTCGACCACAATTGGCGACGTGACATCGTGTGCAAGTTAGTGAACAAAAAATTAACATCGCGATTACAGCAACAATAATGGTTTCACAGCATTCATTTTTTTTCCTATAAAGTACATACCCATAGCTTCTAATTTCCAAAATTTCGAGTCTTAAAATGAAAAAATGGCTGCGTAATGAATTTTTGAAAAATGGCTAGTTTAACCCTTTCTTTTCCATTATCTCAGCTTCTATACAAATTATCGAGATTTGTAATAGTTCCTCTTCTTCGTAATTTCATACCGCATATTTTTTGTCTAAAGTGATGTTTTGATTGCTTGCTTAGTGTAAAAGTTCTAAGCGAAAAATTAAAAAACATGCATTTTCTGCATGTTTTTTTGTTAATAACTATAAAATAATCTCGATTTACCTGTAGAGACACATATGTACTTAAAGTGCGCATTATTTGCTATCGAGTGGCATAGGTCACCAGTAGGGTGACACGTTTCCTAAGCTATCACTGAAATGGTGTACGGCAAAGCCCTAAGCTATTCTTTAGGAACATCCAAGCCCAACGCACTTTTCCTTTTTCTAATAACTCAATTTTTTCCCATGTTCCATTGCACTTTAGATTTCTTATTTGAAATTACACGTAAAATGTGGGTCGAACTTTTATCTCACCATAACTTCGAAACTAAGCAAGTTTTTCGGAATTTTTTTGCATACATCTCTTCCTTAAGTCAATGACAAAAGATTAGCAAAAAGTTTGATGAAAAAATATCAATAATTAAAGGAGTTAACAGGTGCAATTTTGACGAAAAAGTTGAGTTTTTGAACGCCGTTTAAGGCCCCTTGCACTGCTTCTAGAGCTCTGAAATTTTGCCATAACCTTTCGACACTCATTAAAAAGCCATATCAAGAAAAATTTTGTACAAAATTTATTAAGAACAGTGTAAAACATTGACTTAAAGTGAACAAGTATAGTCCGGAAAAGTGGGTGAAAGTAGTAAAATTTTTTTCGGTACAAAGTTAACTGGCCCTAACGTCCCACCGCGCAGGGACTCAACACATGGTTGCCTACCGTCGTCCGTCCTAGTGTCGAGACACATGGTGGAGTAGTATTTTCGAAGGAAACGCCGAGGCTCACCCTTCGCAGTGCCTCTCTTCGAGAGCGAGAGAGAGCTGACCCTACCATAAATGTAACAATACCGAAATAATCTGTGGAAATGCTGTATATTGTTCAACTTGGCTGCTCGTTAATTTTTTCCGTCACATCGCTTCACCAGGTCTCGAGATTTAAGAAATCTTTTTAGTCGATGGAACACGGGGAAAAATTGAGTAATCAGAAAAAGAAAAAGTGCGTTGGGCTTGGATGTTCCTAAAGAATAACTTAGGATTTTGCCATAACCATTTCAGTGATAGCTTAGGAAACGTGTCACCCTAGTCGCCAGCATCTTTTATTACTTTTTTGAAAATAATCTCTGTTGCTTGGCCTATATAGTTGATGAAACATACAGTTCATTTATTTTACTGTCAGCCCTTATGAATGAATATTGAATTTCCTAATTAAATGTTCAAAATGGTGTTTTGAAAACGTTATCATTCTTATTCGAATATATTGGAGAGATGGGTAAAGATTATATTTGTGCTGTGAGTCCGTTTCTTGAAGATGCCTTGATGGATTGGTATGTTTTATGTTATAATTTAATAAAATTAAGTGCCACTATGTGTATTGCATCTGTAAAAATACTGTAAAAAAAATAACGCGTCTCAAACCAAATAATATTTGAAATATGTTTCAGGGGGAAATTTAAATTTGATAGCTGACAATAATTGTAATATAATATTTGTAACATTTGAAGGTTAGGAAGGAAGATTTGTAGTTGTTCGTGCTTTTAATAATCTGCAAGTTCAAGAGTATCAAACTTGTGTGTACATAATTGTAGCAATTGCTATAGTTGCTGAAGCGTGCAGTCCCTTTACTATACTGTCAGCCCTTGTGAATGAATATAGGGTTCTCGAATTAAATGTCCAAAATGGTTTTTGGAAATCATTATCGTTTCTATTTGAATACATTGGAGAGATGGGTAAAGATTATATTTGTGCTGTGAGTCCGTTACTTGAAGATGCCTTGATGGATCGGTATGTTTAATATTATAATTTAATAAAATTAAGTGCAATTATGTTTATTGTATCTGTAAAAATACTGTAAAAAAAATAATGCGTCTCAAACCAAATAATATTTGAAATATGTTTCAGGGGGAAATTTAAATTTGATAGCTGACAATAATTGTAATATAATATTTGTAACATTTGAAGGTTAGGAAGGAAGATTTGTAGTTATTCGTGCTTTTAATAATCTGCAAGTTCAAGAGCATCAAAATTGTGTATACATAATTGTAGCAATTACTATAGTTGCTGAAGCGTGCAGTCCCTTTACTATACTGTCAGCCCTTGTGAATGAATATAGGATTATCGAATTAAATGTTCAAAATGGTTTTTGGAAATCATTATCGTTTCTATTTGAATATATTGGAGAGATAGGTAAAGATTATATTTGTGCTGTGAGTCCGTTTCTTGAAGATGCCTTGATGGATTGGTATGTTTTATGTTATAATTTAATAAAATTAAGTGCAACTATGTGTTGTGACGGGGATCCCGTCGAGGGCTGCTTGCCTGGACACCACCCAGTAAGATAACATATTCTTATACTCGGTGGTGCTTTCAGAGCAGTCAGCGGTAAAGCCACGAGAGCAGCCTGCCGCCGAGCAGCAGCAGCACGAGGCGAGAGCGAGAGAGTGGGGGAGACACAGTGTAGCAGCGCGCGGCAGCCAAGGCGAGAGAAAGAGAGAGGGACGGACGGCGCAGCACTGGAGCAACGAGAGCGAGAGAGACACGAGATACGAGGCATGCGAGCCACGAGGCGTACGCGCGCGAGCGGCGGCCGCCATGTTGGCGAGCTATTGACCGAGGCATGAGTGCGAGAAGGATGGATAGCGAGCGAATGAATGTGCATTAGAGACAGACAAGAGAGAGAGTGGAGGCAACGCGTATGCGCCGTATGATATTGGGAAAAGGTGGAGGGCTACGGCTCAATCCACAGCGCGCGTGCGAGCGGGAAATAAAATGTAAGCGTGCCGGAGTATGTAACCGTACAAAAATGTGTAAATAGGATTGATAGAGCCAGACATGCGTGTAAGCGTGCTTCAAAAGTCGCGCGCATTTACAAGAGTTGGAAAAGAGGGCGCGAGGATAGTGAGTATCGAATGAGCATCCAAGTGAGTATCGAGTACCACGAGGACCGAGACACCACGAGCGAGCGAACAAGGAATTTACCAAGGCGATTATCAGGCGACCCGAGCAATATCCCCCCGTGTGCATCTTTCCGAGCGAACACTAGTTCTTTCGCGAGCGCTTCCACAGGGAACGAGGCACCACCAGAACGCGAGGAAGTAGAGCAAAAGGATTAGAGACAGGTAGGAGTGTTGCGATGTACCTCCCCGCCGCGAGTCCATAACCTAAAGCCAGCCCGCGCTATAGACGGTGAGCTCGCCCGAGGACGAGCACGCGTCCGCGAGTAGACTAGATATTGATTTGAATTTTTTATAATAAATTACCAAGTGTTTTATGTTACGAGCCGCGTATACTTATTTTGCGTATTCATCTCCCTGTACCTCTCCCCCACGACCTAGAGAATAAGGAGCATCTCAAGCCGGCATAATAGAAGTACTAGATCGCGAGTTCGGGCGTCCAATAATAATTAAAATACGGGCTCGCGATAAACCTGCATAGGTGTCAATTACGTTGTGCTACGCCTCCCCCGGGACGGTAAAAAGCATAACGTCACAGTGTATTGCATCTGTAAAAATACTGTAAAAAAAATAATGCGTCTCAAACCAAACAATATTTGAAATATGTTTCAGGGGGAAATTTAAATTTGATAGCTGACAATAATTGTAATATAATATTTGTAACATTTGAAGGTTAGGAAGGAAGATTTGTAGTTGTTCGTGCTTTTAATAATCTGCAAGTTCAAGAGCATCAAACTTGTGTGTACATAATTGTAGCAATTGCTATAGTTGCTGAAGCGTGCAGTCCCTTTACTATACTGTCAGCCCTTGTGAATGAATATAGGGTTCTCGAATTAAATGTCCAAAATGGTTTTTGAAAATCATTATCGTTTCTATTTGAATACATTGGAGAGATGGGTAAAGATTATATTTGTGCTGTGAGTCCGTTACTTGAAGATGCCTTGATGGATCGGTATGTTTAATATTATAATTTAATAAAATTAAGTGCAATTATGTTTATTGTATCTGTAAAAATACTGTAAAAAAAATAATGCGTCTCAAACCAAATAATATTTGAAATATGTTTCAGGGGGAAATTTAAATTTGATAGCTGACAATAATTGTAATATAATATTTGTAACATTTGAAGGTTAGGAAGGAAGATTTGTAGTTATTCGTGCTTTTAATAATCTGCAAGTTCAAGAGCATCAAAATTGTGTATACATAATTGTAGCAATTGCTATAGTTGCTGAAGCGTGCAGTCCCTTTACTATACTGTCAGCCCTTGTGAATGAATATAGGATTCTCGAATTAAATGTTCAAAATGGTTTTTGGAAATCATTATCGTTTCTATTTGAATATATTGGAGAGATAGGTAAAGATTATATTTGTGCTGTGAGTCCGTTTCTTGAAGATGCCTTGATGGATTGGTATGTTTTATGTTATAATTTAATAAAATTAAGTGCAACTATGTGTATTGCATCTGTAAAAATACTGTAAAAAAAAAATGCGTCTCAAACCAAATAATATTTGAAATATGTTTCAGGGGGAAATTTAAATTTGATAGCTGACAATAATTGTAATATAATATTTGTAACATTTGAAGGTTAGGAAGGAAGATTTGTAGTTGTTCGTGCTTTTAATAATCTGCAAGTTCAAGAGCATCAAACTTGTGGGTACATAATTGTAGCAATTGCTATAGTTGCTGAAGCGTGCAGTCCCTTTACTATACTGTCAGCCCTTGTGAATGAATATAGGGTTCTCGAATTAAATGTCCAAAATGGTTTTTGGAAATCATTATCGTTTCTATTTGAATATATTGGAGAGATAGGTAAAGATTATATTTGTGCTGTGAGTCCGTTTCTTGAAGATGCCTTGATGGATTGGTATGTTTTATGTTATAATTTAATAAAATTAAGTGCAACTATGTGTATTGCATCTGTAAAAATACTGTAAAAAAATAATGCGTCTCAAACCAAATAATATTTGAAATATGTTTCAGGCGGAAATTTAAATTTGATAGCTGACAATAATTGTAATATAATATTTGTAACATTTGAAGGTTAGGAAGGAAGATTTGTAGTTGTTCGTGCTTTTAATAATCTGCAAGTTCAAGAGCATCAAACTTGTGTGTACATAATTGTAGCAATTGCTATAGTTGCTGAAGCGTGCAGTCCCTTTACTATACTGTCAGCCCTTGTGAACGAATATAGGGTTCTCGAATTAAATGTCCAAAATGGTTTTTGGAAATCATTATCGTTTCTATTTGAATATATTGGAGAGATAGGTAAAGATTATATTTGTGCTGTGAGTCCGTTTCTTGAAGATGCCTTGATGGATTGGTATGTTTTATGTTATAATTTAATAAAATTAAGTGCAACTATGTGTATTGCATCTGTAAAAATACTGTAAAAAAATAATGCGTCTCAAACCAAATAATATTTGAAATATGTTTCAGGGGGAAATTTAAATTTGATAGTTGACAATAATTGTAATATAATATTTGTAACATTTGAAGGTTAGGAAGGAAGATTAGTAGTTGTTCGTGCTTTTAATAATCTGCAAGTTCAAGAGCATCAAACTTGTGTGTACATAATTGTAGCAATTGCTATAGTTGCTGAAGCGTGCAGTCCCTTTACTAAACTGTCAGCCCTTGTGAATGAATATAGGGTTCTCGAATTAAATGTCCAAAATGGTTTTTGGAAATCATTATCGTTTCTATTTGAATATATTGGATAGATGGGTAAAGATTATGTTTGTGCTGTGAGTCCGTTTCTTGAAGATGCCTTGATGGATTGGTATGTTTTATGTTATAATTTAATAAAATTAAGTGCAACTATGTGTATTGCATCTGTAAAAATACTGTAAAAAAAAACAATGCGTCTCAAACCAAATAATATTTGAAATATGTTTCAGGAGGAAATTTAAATTTGATAGCTGACAATAATTGTAATATAGTATTTTTGTTGTAACGTAAGAAGGCCAGGAAGTAAGATTTGTAATTGTTGGTGCTTTGAATAATTTGAAAGTTCAGGAGCGTCAAAATTGTGTATACATAATTGTAGCAATTGCTATAGTTGCTGAAGCGTGCAGTCCCTTTACTATACTGTCAGCCCTTGTGAATGAATATAGGATTCTCGAATTAAATGTTCAAAATGGTTTTTGGAAATCATTATCGTTTCTATTTGAATATATTGGAGAGATAGGTAAAGATTATATTTGTGCTGTGAGTCCGTTTCTTGAAGATGCCTTGATGGATTGGTATGTTTTATGTTATAATTTAATAAAATTAAGTGCAACTATGTGTATTGCATCTGTAAAAATACTGTAAAAAAAAACAATGCGTCTCAAACCAAATAATATTTGAAATATGTTTCAGGAGGAAATTTAAATTTGATAGCTGACAATAATTGTAATATAGTATTTTTGTTGTAACGTAAGAAGGCCAGGAAGTAAGATTTGTAATTGTTGGTGCTTTGAATAATTTGAAAGTTCAGGAGCGTCAAAATTGTGTATACATAATTGTAGCAATTGCTATAGTTGCTGAAGCGTGCAGTCCCTTTACTATACTGTCAGCCCTTGTGAATGAATATAGGATTCTCGAATTAAATGTTCAAAATGGTTTTTGGAAATCATTATCGTTTCTATTCAAATATATTGGAGAGATGGGTAAAGATTACATTTGTGCTGTGAGTCCGTTTCTTGAAGATGCCCTGATGGATTGGTATGTTTTATGTTATAATTTAATAAAATTAAGTGCAACTATGTGTATTGCATCTGTAAAAATACTGTAAAAAAAATAATTCGTCTCAAACCAAATAATATTTGAAATATGTTTCAGGGGGAAATTTAAATTTTATAGCTGACAATAATTGTAATATAATATTTGTAACATTTGAAGGTTAGGAAGGAAGATTTATAGTTGTTCGTGCTTTTAATAATTTGCAAGTTCAAGAGCGTCAAAATTGTGTGTACATAATTGTAGCAATTGTTATAGTTGCTGAAGTGTGCAGTCTATTTACTGTATTGCCAGCCCTTATGAATGAATATAGGGTTCTCGAATTAAATGTTGAAAATGGTTTTTGGAAATCATTATTGTTTCTATTCAAATATATTGGGGAGATGGGTAAAGATTATATTTATGCTGTGAGTCCGTTACTTCAAGATGTCTTGATGGATCAGTATGTTTTTTGTTATAATCTAATAAAACTAAGTGCAACTATGTTGATTGCATTTGTAAATATATTATAAATAAAACAATGGGTCTCACCAAACAATATTTGAAATATGTTTCAGGTGGAAATGTAAATTTGATAGTTGACAATAATTGTAATATAGTATTTTTGTTGTAACGTAGGAAGGCCAGGAAGTAAGATTTGTAATTGTTGGTGCTTTGAATAATTTGAAAGTTCAGGAGCGTCAAAATTGTGTATGCACAACTGTAGCAATTGCTATAGTTGCTGAAAAAAGCAGTCCACAGGAAAAAATGATAGTCCATTAACCATTAGTAGCTTGTCTTCATTGACTGGTGGAGGAATACTTGATCCAGATGACAGATTATGCGATGTAGCAGATGACAGAGAACAAATTGTTGCTCACTTTTCTGGATCTGATGTTGTGCATGCAGGTGGTGATGGAGCAAGTTCTGTTGGTACCAATAGCCCTGACTTTTTTCATACAGACACTAAAGAACATTGCATTTATACCAGTAGATCTACTGGTAACATTAAAAGAGAGAGTACTAAAAGATTATCAATGCATGTACTTTCATCAAGGGAACCGTGTTTGACAACATATTCAGCACTTTCACTTCCACGTGAATCACACCGTAAGGAACCACTCGGACAGGATGCAAAAGCTTTGTACGAAATACCAAACTTGAAGTCAGACTTGTTAAATCACGGAGAAATTTGTGAAATAATTATTAAAAAATGAAGCAGGATGACTAGGGTTACACGTTGTGCCTTGTCATGACTTATTAGGAAATGATCAAGGACTCAAAGTAGAAGGAATAGAGCCAAATGGACATATAACTAAAGATGGACAAATAGATTTGCATGATAGAATTATTAAAATGAATGGACACAATTTACTAAGAATATCATTTTCTAAATTCAAGAAATTTTAAGATCATGCATGAATGAATCTTATTTGCAAATATCTAGGTATATTGAAACATAAAAAGTCTCCTCAAGATAATAAAAGTTTGCAAAAGATTTTAGGATTTTCCAGTAATTCTGAAAAAACTGGAGAAAACGACGACAGCATGAAGCGTTTGCAATGTGCTAATTATAATGTGTTACAAACAGCAAATACTCGTAAAATAGGAAAAATGATTGAGATTGAATTAACTAAAGGAAATAATGGATTGGGCTTCCATGTTACCACAAGAGATAATCCTGCTGGAGGCCGTTGTCCAATTTATATAAAAAATATACTTCCTAAAGGTGCTGCAGTTGAAAATGGTAGATTAAAGCCAGGAGATCGTTTACTTGAAGTTAATAATTTAGAAATGACAGGTAAAAGTCAAGCTGAAGTTGTTGCATTACTTAGAAGCATTCCACCGGTGGCAAGGTTTGTTTAGTTGTATCTCTACAAGAAGAAGTATGTGCAAATACACCTGATATACAAATAGGTGTACCAATTGTTGCTCCAGATACAGCTAAAAACTGGAAACCCCCACACGATTCTCCAAGAAAGAAGAAAGAGGAGTCAGAAACATATGACAAATGTAATTACAAAACTTTGCAAGTATCAAATGATGTAGTCTTATCTCCAAGAAAGAATCGAGTGATTCTTACTCTAGACATTCCAGTTCATGATTCTGAAAAAGCTGGTTTAGGTGTCAGCGTAAAAGGTAAAACTAGCACTAGTGAAGACAGTACTAATATAGATTTGGGTATTTTTATTAAAAGTGTACTTCATGGAGGTGTAGCCTCAAGAGATGGGAGATTGCGGACAAATGAGCAGTTACTTAATGTTAATGGAGTTTCATTGCTTGGATTATCCAATTCTGATGTAATGAAAACACTGAGAAGGGCTATGCTTAATACAAATAGTTCTATTACAGGTGTTATCAAGGGGCGCGGTAGCGCCATGATGGCAAGTATAAGGTACTTTAGTACGTACGCCGCCGTCGGGCGCTAGCCAGACCCTATTATACTTTGAACTTGCCCTGTTGGAACCTTGATGTACGGTTTTCTTCGTAGTGACTGCTTCATTTCTTAGGTACGAGCGCTTAAATGAAAGCTTGCGACAAAAGTAATAAAATCACATCAGGGCCATAGTTTGTGAAATTGCTTCTATCGAATGATATTGTAAAGTGAAAGTTCGGACTCCTCAATTCTCCTCACGGGAGAACAATTATTCGACGGATATCCGGTGACGTAGTATCTACGTCATTCTGGGCTATATAGATATACTTCAGTATACGTTATTTTTCCGCAGACGACAGACGATGTTTTCATACACAGTGTTATTTTTTATCAACATGAATTTTCTTTTGCTGTTTCTGTATATATATATATTGCTAAATATTGTTAAATAATAACATAAATATAGATTTTAAAAAAGTGTCAAATATAATTAATATTTTTGTTTTTACACGGTTATGGAAAAAATGAATTACGAGAACACAATCAGATAAGTATTAGTTTTGTATCACATTTAAATATATTATATATATATATATATATATATATATATATATATAATTTTATGAACTTATTCTTTGTTTAAATGTTTTTTTATTTTTTCAGATTTTTATAAGTTATTATTTACCATATTGGTTCATGTGAGGTTATATGCTTGGAGCAAATACTGGAAAACAAAAAAGTTCCTGTTTTTATCAGCCTCATTGTTTGTGTTTATTAACAAACTAGGAAAATAGCTGGCATATCTATTAAATTTAGACCAGCAATTGGAATAGAGTAAGCGTAAGTTTTTTATTTTTGCATAATTTCTTATCGCAATATAATTAGAGTCATTAAGTAAGATATTGCAAAACAAAAAGATTTCTGTGTGTGAATATATTGAAATATTCTATCGGCCTCACTGATTCTATTTATTACCAGACTAGTAAATAGCTGGTGTCACGTCCCGTAGTTTTAAGATTTTAAAATAATATAGGTCTTAAGTGCGACGTGACGCAGCGAGCGCGAACCTTCGGAGATGCGAACCTGCGAGTTTTTGGGTTTTGCGCATTTTCGAAGGCCTCGCGCATTTAAAAACAATGAGTGTGCGCGAGTCACGGGGAAAGCGAGAGAAAAGTAAGCCTCGTAAATTCCTCAAGGCACGCGGACACTCAAATAGTGATTAGTACAATAGGGATTAGGATAAGGACTGCGCGTTTCCGAAAGCGCAGAAGAGAGTCTCGCTGCGGGAGGATTTATGACGGGCAGCTGCTCGTCATGAAGGTCGCTCGCAGTGCAGATTTTATGACTAATGCGTTTTAGGTAAGAAAATTTTGTGGCAACGCGGGATTCTACAAACGCACAAAATAGATTGTATTATTTTCATATTTATTTAAATTTGGAATGTAAAATTTTAATATTGCAATCTATAACGAGCGGTCGGCGTGAAGCTACGTTTGTTATAGATTGACTACAAAACGGAACATTATCCGCGTTGCTACAAGGTTTTGAACGCAGAAATTTAAGTTAAGTAATTATTATAATTTCGTTGTGTGCATGTATCTAAAGATTTTACCAATAGTTACATGCCATTAAATTGTGTATTTTTCGATTTACACAATTCGCTTTTTTTGGGTAACTGATGGTAAAGTCTAAAAAGAATTTGAACTTAATTATTAATTAATTGATCGGTCGGTGTGAAGCTACGATTAATTAATTTCACGGTGCAGTTCGAATTTTTATATATGCATGTGCACAAATTTAGTATGTAGGATCCATTATTGTTGTATATACATATATAATTTTAATGGATCAACATAGTGTAATATATCGATTTGTGTGAAATTTCATAACAATTAACAATGTATACTTTATATTTTTTTATAATAAAAGTTTTAAATTTATTAAATAAAATAGATTTTATGAAAGTTCACGCAAATCGACGGAGCTGAGTAGTGTGCGGGGAATCCGTGAACCACAGTCGTTCGGGAGAGGTAAAGGAGGAGCGAGCGCGGGCCCGAGGGAGGACCCAAAGAGAAAATTTGGCTAAGTGAGGGAAACTCGGAAGTAACGACTTTCCTCACTGGCTAATTTTCATCTTTTGGGAGGACCCGGAAAATTCAAAGGGACGGGCCAACACTCTCCTTAAAAGGGCCGGCCACCGTTTTGAAGACACACTCTCCCGCCGCACCACGGACATCTCTCTCAGCAGCTCATCGTGCGCGCCAATTTTCGTGTAATACGCCTAAGTAGCGTAATAGTGTAAAAATAGTTTCAAATATTTTATAAAAACTTTTAAAATCATTTTATTTCGGTAAAATTTTATTCATTTCCTCAAAAACTTTTGGACGAGCAGAGAAAGAGGAAAAATAAGTAAGTAAAATGTACTAAAACTATCTTTCTTCTCTTTGTTACTAATTCTATTCTTTGTGTAAATCGAACCGATAAAACGATTCATTTACACCTTTCTAAATATACTTTAAATTTATTGATCCGAACTCCCGGGTTAATAATTTAAGGCTTATTTTCTTTTCATTTTCTTTCTAGAAATTTAAAAGGAGTAGAGTGTGAAGTCCCAACTATTAGGTGAAAGCCTAGGTTGAAAAAAGCTTCAATATAAGGGTGACAGACGTCACACTGGCATATCAATTAAGTTTAGACCAGCAATCGGAATCAAGTAATTGTAATTGCATATACAGTTTATGTGTGCAGACAAGCAGACACTAAGTGTATTTACATTTTAATAATTTAAGATTTTATTTTTAAACAATACACATGTAGTGTTAAAGAATATATATACTTGATATGTTTTATGATGTTACAATAAATAACTAGTGAAGTGATTTATTATTTTGAAAACAATACGGATATTAATTAAGACATGACTAATAGGCTAGAATTAGATAAGTATTTAGTTTTACTTTTTTTATAAATCTTACATAATATAATGAAAGATTTTGTGAACTGATTCTTTGTTAAAATGTTCTCTTTTATTTTTCAGGTTTTATTGGATTGAAAGGCATACAACTATCAGGATGCATTTTCTTGTGATGTGACAAGCTAGTGAAGTGTAAAGTATTTAATGATTCATCTTTCAAGAAAGTTTACGTTGTTGAAGTGAATATGTAACTTTTTCTATCGTCTCCTGGGTTCACCTTTCAAGCAAGTTTCTACATTCTTGAAGTGGATGTGTAATTTTTTCCATCGTCTCCTGGGAGGTAGACTCTCAGGCTATTCGCCGAAAGGGATCCTGATGAGAAGCTAGTGAAAGTGTTGTATTTTCATCATCCAAGAATCAAAGAAAATTTATACAGAATTTCCAGTTTATATAATTTTCTTGTGATGTGACAAGTTGGTTAAGTGTTAGGATTATATTCAATCTTCCACGCAAGAAAGTTTCTACAATTGTGGAAGTGCTTATGAACAATTATTAAATTTTCCTATCGTCTCCTCGGAGATAGACTCTCAGGCTATACATCGAAAGGGATCCTTACAAATAGCTAGTGTGTTTTATTTTCTTGGTTCAAGAATCGAAGAAAGTTTTAACATAGAGAATATTCAGTATAAGGAAAAAATTGTCTTGTATTGTGAGAAGCTAGTGAAGTGTCAAGAATATGCATCGCTCATGCATGAAAGTTTCTAAGTTGTTTAAGTGTATATGAATAATTCATAACTTTTCCTATCGTCTCCTGGGAGGTAGACTCTCAGGCTATTCGTCGAAAGGGATCCTGATGAGAAGCTAGTGAAAGTGTTGTATTTTCATCGTCCAAGGATCAAAGAAAATATAATTTTCTTGTGATGTGACAAGTTGGTTGATTGTTACGATTATATTCAATCCTCCACGCAAGAAAGTTTCTACAATTGTGGAAATGCTTATGTTAACTTTTCCTATCGTCTCCTGGGAGATAGACTCTGAGGCTGTACGTCGAAAAGAATTCTTATGAATAGATAGTAAAAGTGTTTTATTTTCTTGGTTCAGAGAATATTCAGTTTATATAAGGAAAAAATTGTTTTGTATTGTGAGAAGCAGAGATGACTAGAGAGATTGACAGAGAGCGGGGTTTTCGTACGACAAATTCCGAACGAGCTGCCTCGAGGAAAATACGCACCTCCAGATGTGGCGAAAAGTAAGAGGGCAACGGGGCCAGGGTAAGAGTTATAAAAACTGCTACAAAAAAAAGGCCTCAGTTTCGGGCCTCGGTGCAGTTTCCTCTGTCCTGCGCTAATCCCCTTAATGACGGTCAGTTTTGACGCAAGCGAAATTTGAACTTTTTAAAAATGCAAATTTTCGAAAATCACATATTTTCATGAATTCAAAAATTTTGCAACGATTAAAACAAAGTTCGAATTGCGAAAATCGGATAATTCTAAGTTTTATATCTTACAAATGTATTTCATCCTTTCTTTAAAAATATAAAACTTAGAATTATCCGATTTTCGCAATTCGAACTTTGTTTTAATCGTTGCAAAATTTTTGAATTCACGAAAATATGTGATTTTCGAAAATTTGCATTTTTAAAAAGTTCAAATTTCGCTTGCGTCAAAACTGACCGTCATTAAGGGGATTAGCGCAGGACAGAGGAAACTGCACCGAGGCCCGAAACTGAGGCCTTTTTTTGTAGCAGTTTTTATAACTCTTACCCTAGCCCCCTCGCCCTCTTACTTTTCGCCACATCTGGAGGTGCGTATTTTCCTCGAGGCAGCTCGTTCGGAATTTGTCGTACGAAAACCCCGCTCTCTGTCAATCTCTCTAGTCATCTCTGGTGAGAAGCTAGTGAAGTGTCAAGAATATGCATCGCTCATGCATGAAAGTTTCTAAGTTGTTTAAGTGTATATGAATAATTCATAACTTTTCCTATCGTCTCCTGGGAGGTAGACTCTCAGGCTATTCGTCGAAAGGGATCCTGATGAGAAGCTAGTGAAAGTGTTGTATTTTTATGGTTCAAGAATCAAAGAAAATTTATACAGAATTTCCTGTTTATATAATTTTCTTGTGATGTGACAAGTTGGTTGAGTGTTACGATTATATTCAATCTTCCACGCAAGAAAGTTTCTACAATTGTGGAAGTGCTTATGTTAACTTTTCCTAACGTCTCCTGGGAGATAGACTCTGAGGCTGTACGTCAAAAAGAATTCTTATGAATAGATAGTAAAAGTGTTTTATTTTCTTGGTTCAGAGAATATTCAGTTTATATAAGGAAAAAATTATTTTCTATTGTGAGAAGCTAGTGAAGTGTCAAGAATATGCATCGCTCATGCATGAAAGTTTCTAAGTTGTTTAAGTGTATATGAATAGTTTATAACTTTTCCTATCGTCTCCTGGGAGGTAGACTCTCAGGCTGTTCGTCGAAAGGGATTCTTATGAATAGCTAGAGAAAGTGTTTTATTTTGTTTTTAAATTACCGTCAATATTTCCTAAAAATTTTTTAAATTGTTCCAAAGTCTAATTTTGGTACATTTATGCATTTATTAGAGAGAGATGGAAAGATAGTTCCTTCTGCTAGAGCTTAATTTGCTCTGTCTTCAAAAATATTTTTTAAAATTTATTTTTAAATGAAACTAAATAATAATGATTAATGAGCATGGATGTATTTATTATAATTAATGGTTTATTGACTTTTATATAAGTCAAATAACCTTGAAACTATTACATATGGAGTATATGGCACCCGGGTGCGCTTTTCAAAGTATAAAATCTTGATTAGTTTATTTTAATTATTATAAATGTTAAAACTGAATGTATAGGGATATTCTATAGTATTTTTATAATGTCGTGCAACAAAATTTCTCTGGATTACGCTAATATTTCACTGTTTTACCTACATTTTTTTAACAAGTCATTTTTAATAAACTTGTGCTTTTTAATAAATGAGCTGTTATATTTATTTCTCACAGAGAAACCAAGACCTGTGATATTCTGGGACTTTCACAGGTTCTTTTATAATGAGTTAAGCTATCTTTTCAAATGTTTGTGTCTTCGATATTGATGATCGATCAAGCTGAACACTTGTTTTTAAGGCTTAAAAGGTTTATACGTAGAATCACTCAGAAGCATTTTGGTCACTCTGAACATTAAAAATAACTAAGTTTTCGTTAAACATACCAATCAGAGGGATATCATGAGAAATTTGAAGTTTACCATATAGACCAATTTCAAAATAATCATCATATAAGGCATTCAAAATCGAAGAGCTAAAAATTGGTCTAGACGATTAACTTTAAATTTCATATGCTATCCCTTTGATTGATTTGCTCAATTCAAAAATAGTTATTTTTAATTTTCAGAATGCCCAGAGTTCAGGCAAATTCCAGAATGTGGGTTGAGCGTCTCTTTTCCTAAAAGGTAAAAAGATCATACAAGTTTTCAAGCCCACTACTTAGAGGGATAGTATAAGAATTTTGAAGATGGTATAGTTTAGCAGTATTGAGATAATCAGAGATTAGAAATTTCAAAATTCAATAATTCAAAACTGCTGAGCCGTATCAACTGGAAAATTCTTAGATTATCCCTCTAAGTGACTGGCTTGACAATTTATATTATCTATATACATTCAACAGATCATAACGGAATGGAATTTTTTGGCCATGCCTGGTTAGGTCACTCTAGTGTATATATTGCAGTTCATAAATAAACACTACGTTAGTAGCTGATTGCTTTAAATACATCTTACCTTAAAAGCTATAAATTTAGAATATATTTAATAAACTATAACTTGTTTGCTAAATGACTCAATTCAATTTAGAATAGAACTCAATAGAACTCAATAGAACTCAATTTAGAATATATTTAATAAACTATAACTTGTTTGCTAAATGACACTATTCAATATTGACACTAAATTTATGATGTCAACCGTGTAAGTATTTATGTGAAAGTCATACAGGGGATACCACAACTTTACTGACACTATTTTTTACAGGTTTTCATAAAGTTTGAATTCGATTACAGTTTTCTAAACGTTTACCGAATTAGGTGGGTAGCATTAAAAATGATAATACATCTATCATAAAGAATCATAGGGATATTGGAAATTAACTTACATATACTTCTTTTTATTCTAAATATTATTTTCATTATTCCATAATATAGATTGAACAATTGTGAAGGATACGATATAAACTTGTATAAATATTAAAATGCTATATCACTCATGGTCTGCATGACAATAGTATACGTAACGTACAAATGCTTTCAAGAAAGCAGTTATCAGTTAAGTAATTAGCAATAATTTTAGACGTACAGATTTCTTTGATGTATATTTGCCAAACAAATCATTATGGAAGTTAACATAAAATTTAGTGTCAATAAAGGAAAAAAACGCGCTATTCTATTTACCTCGAGGGTGGTGTGGAAAAGATAGATCTCTTAGTAAATAATAATGATCTAAAAAAACTATTTACTCTACAGATAATGTCTAAAAAATAATTATTATTATTAATACAATAATCCATGAGCAAATGTACATTAATATTTTAAATTTATTACTTATTTAGTTGATGTTAACTATTCTTTGTAATTTACATATTATATACCTTTTAAAAGTAGTGAAATCTCTCCCCCCCCCCCCAAACAAACCTTTTCAAGGTAAAAGGCTGGCAAGTATAAGGTCGTTTCTTCATGTAAAAATCAAAGATTAATCTTACAACTCTTGATAACCTTAATGTAAAAAAAAACTCTTAATAACACTTATGCAGACAAAACCAAAGTTTTATTAACATTCATACAGACAAAATAAAAATTCTTAGAGCTTACTCTAAAATTCAACTTTAATTTTCAAACTTCGACAACTCTTATGTAGTCGAAATTATAAATGCTGTATTCTATACAGTTATTTAATTATGGAAATTAAAGATCTTGATAACACTTATATAGACAAAATACTAGTAGCTTTACTGCATACTCTTAAGACGTGTTGATATTATAATCGTCAGATCAACAAATAATATATCTTCTTTCCTCTTGTGAATAAGTGATCGAACACAAATACTGGAAGAATATGTGATACTTATAGATCAAGTTGGAAAACAAATAATTATGTTAGGATGAATGTCTTCTTTTACCTATTCAATGAGTTAATCACAATCACTCAAATCATGATGCTTATACATCAAGCTAAAAAATCCGAAACTCTCATGTATGAAAATATGAACGTGTAACCATCTTCGCGTTAAGGGTCTGTTGGACAGATTACCATTTCTTTAGTGTCACTTCTCCTTCGATTATCTATACCTTCGATTTGACATAAATTCTCATTTTAATTTTAAGAAAAGAAAGTTATGATATCAATAAATAAATTGGCAAGTTTTTTGTTATAAAAAGTAATTGTTTTCAAATAAATAAATAACGGATTAAATTGAGGAAGGATTATAAATATATGTGTTCATATAAACACTCAATCAAATTGCAGCATGTGAAAAGGTGGATAGCCTGTGAAAAGGTACAGTCGGGTACAATTGAAACTTTGAATAATTGCGACTGCTGCCACGTTCTGTACATGTAATAGAATGGTATGATGTTCTTACATGACATTATCACATGACAAATGTGCCCATAATATGTAGTAATATCATGTTTGTCTAAAATTATTATGTAATTTAACAAGATTGTTTCGCATCATGAAAACTTTTTCATTTATTTATGGAAGCTACGAGCGGATGTACAATCTACTCTACTTAGTAATTCAGTAAATGTATTGCTATCCTTATTTCATTCAAAATCTATGTCCAGGACGATTATATACAATTATATATGAGATTTAAATTCTGTTGATTTACATACATTTAAAAAAAACAGGAACAAATTCTATCATGTAGAACGCAATTTTTTGACGGAAAAACTTGCCGCCCCGTCCTATCATAGATAACGATGTATACCATCTTCAAATTATGCAAGGTTAACCAAATTAACTTGTTAATGAAACACCGTTAAAAAATCTCTGAATCGATTTTTCATTCTATATGTATTTATTACTGTCCTTGACCAATTTTTGAAGAATTCAAACTTAATCTTGCAATCATTCTAAGCTCATTTTTGGTTATTTGTATGTATGTTTTACAAACCTCTGTTAGTATTATCGGAAGATTGCAGGAAGTTGATTAAAAATAATTGTGACTATTATTACATATTAAAAAAATGTTATAAAATAAATTTCTATGACTCTAGTTGGAAAATAAATCAAGTTTAAAAATTTTAAATTAATATTTATGTAGTTTACAGCTTTTAGTTTCAAATCTTTACTTAATTAAAATCTTTACTTAATTAAAAAATTCCATTGTTTATTATTATTTGAGGCCATTGGTCTCACAGTTTAATATAATGATTTGAGTATTACGCATTATAAGATAATAGGACGATAAATTAACTATATTAAAAATTTTATGATATTCTTAATTACACTGACATTTAGTGGTTCATCGATTATCTATGATAGGACGGGGCGGCAAGTTTTTCCGTCAAAAAATTGCGTTCTACATGATAGAATTTGTTCCTGTTTTTTTTAAATGTATGTAAATCAACAGAATTTAAATCTCATATATAATTGTATATAATCGTCCTGGACATAGATTTTGAATGAAATAAGGATAGCAATACATTTACTGAATTACTAAGTAGAGTAGATTGTACATCCGCTCGTAGCTTCCATAAATAAATGAAAAAGTTTTCATGATGCGAAACAATCTTGTTAAATTACATAATAATTTTAGACAAACATGATATTACTACATATTATGGGCACATTTGTCATGTGATAATGTCATGTAAGAACATCATACCATTCTATTGCATGTACAGAACGTGGCAGCAGTCGCAATTATTCAAAGTTTTAATTGTACCCGACTGTACCTTTTAACAGGCTATCCACCTTTTCACATGCTGCAATTTGATTGAGTGTTTATATGAACACATATATTTATAATCCTTCCTCAATTTAATCCGTTATTTATTTATTTGAAAACAATTACTTTTTATAACAAAAAACTTGCCAATTTATTTATTGATATCATAACTTTCTTTTCTTAAAATTAAAATGAGAATTTATGTCAAATCGAAGGTATAGATAATCGAAGGAGAAGTGACACTAAAGAAATGGTAATCTGTCCAACAGACCCTTAACGCGAAGATGGTTACACGTTCATATTTTCATACATGAGAGTTTCGGATTTTTTAGCTTGATGTATAAGCATCATGATTTGAGTGATTGTGATTAACTCATTGAATAGGTAAAAGAAGACATTCATCCTAACATAATTATTTGTTTTCCAACTTGATCTATAAGTATCACATATTCTTCCAGTATTTGTGTTCGATCACTTATTCACAAGAGGAAAGAAGATATATTATTTGTTGATCTGACGATTATAATATCAACACGTCTTAAGAGTATGCAGTAAAGCTACTAGTATTTTGTCTATATAAGTGTTATCAAGATCTTTAATTTCCATAATTAAATAACTGTATAGAATACAGCATTTATAATTTCGACTACATAAGAGTTGTCGAAGTTTGAAAATTAAAGTTGAATTTTAGAGTAAGCTCTAAGAATTTTTATTTTGTCTGTATGAATGTTAATAAAACTTTGGTTTTGTCTGCATAAGTGTTATTAAGAGTTTTTTTTTACATTAAGGTTATCAAGAGTTGTAAGATTAATCTTTAATTTTTACATGAAAAAACGACCTTATACTTGCCAGCCTTTTACCTTGAAAAGGTTTGTTTGGGGGTGTTACACTTACAATTGCTCGAAGAGTTTCTTCGTATGACAATAATTTGTACTGTACTGCTAGCCCTTATGAATGAATGTAGGGGTGTTTTGAAATCATTATCATTCCTATTCGAATATATTGGAGAGATGGGTAAAGATTATATTTATGCTGTGAGTCCGTTACTTGAAGATGCCTTGATGGATCGGTATGTTTATTGTTATAATCTAATGAAATTGAGTGCAACTATGTTTATTGCATCTGTAAATATACTGTGAATAAAGCTATCGGTTTCACCAAACAATATTTGAAATATGTTTCAGGAGGAAATTTAAATTTGATAACTGACAATAATTGTAATATAGTATTTGTAATATAGGAAGGCCAAAAAGGAAGATTTGTAGCTGTTGGTGCTTGCGAACATGTTTACATTTGGGATCTTCATCTTGGTGAAAAAGTATACGAACAATACAATATTTTTTTTCTTATGTTGTTACATTAAACTTATAACATTGTTTTAATTTGATGATTTTACAGGTTCAAGTATTATCCAGTGAAAAAGCTAATGTAATATGCTTAGCAGTTTCTCCTAATAAAAGGCAAATAGCTGTAAGTTACAATGATGATTCAATTAAGGTTTTTGATTAAAGTTCAGCAGAAAATGTGAGTGTATTTGTTGGAATCCACTTTGAGATTACATGTTTGGCTTATGATCATTTGGAGCATTGTTTAGTATCTGGAGCGAAGGCTGTATTCATATATTTTTATAATTTTTTATAAAATTATTAAGAATTTAATAATAAATTATTAAAATTAAGTTTTAGGATACTGATGTTATTGTTTGGGATGTTGTTGTAGAAACTGGAACATGTAGATTAGTGGGACATAAAGGTGTGATAACGAAAGTTGCTTTCATGCGGGATTACAATATTGTAATTAGTTCCAGTAAAGATGTATTCATAAAATTCTAGAATCTTGACAATGAACATAATTTTAAAACATTTGTTAGTCATCATTCAGAGGTAAACTAATAATTGCTACTATTTTTTTATCAATACTTTTTTTTAAATATTGTTCTTTAAATATAAAATATAATACAGGTTTGGAGTTTTACATTGGCCAAAAACGATGAATATTTAATAATTGGCTGTAATGATCATGAATTACATATATGAAAAAATTATTTTGCCGATACTTTGGAATTTGGTGCAAATGTAGATTTACTTTATCATGGTGTTTTGCACGTATTAATATTGTTGAAATCAAGGAAACAAAAGAATTCTTATTAACAATTGGGGTTAAAGATAGGTGTGTATGAAAAAAAAAGTATTTCAGAATTATTTTAAACTTTCTATTTTTCAACATATTTTTCAATTTTTCAGAGATATATAGTTATGGAAAGCTGGTACTGATGGACATTATGAAACAAAGTTAACATTTCCAGTAGTACCAATAGATACAAGTGTTCGCAAAGGTACACATAAACGTAGTCTCTCTATAGCCAATTTTACAACAATATGTTGGTTGGAGCCAACTACTCTTTTTACAAGTTTATCATGGGGAGAACTGTTGATGTGAGATGTCAATCTATCTACTATCATTTTTTAATTCAGAAAAGCTATTTGGGTTCTTACTAAAGAGAGACAAGTAGTTTGTAGCATTTTTGTGGATAGCGAAACTTATAGAATATGCAATCTTATAGAAACTAATCAAATAGAAACTAATAGAATATGCAATCTTATAATTCAAGGTAGTTTTGTATACTGTATATCGGCTTGTCCAGTAAATCTCAGATTGTTTTTGGAGTTGATGATGCCATGATTCGTTTCTGGAATTTATCAGAACCTAACGTATCAAAATTAGAAATGCAACTGTTAAGGGAGAAGATTAAAGGAAAAGTTTGATTAAATTTATTAATCATTAATTTAGTAAAGAATTTGAGTTTCTTTAATGTTTGAAATATATTTAGGTATCTTGACATCCTGTGAAAGAAAACTTATTAGTATTTGCAACGAATGAAGGACGAGTTGGAACATTTGATACAAATTAAATAAAAAAGAACTACTCATTTTACACAGTATCGATAGCTTTGTTAAAATGGCTAATGTGTAATATTGAATAAAATAAATAAACGAAGATTCTTCTCATAATTTAGATTGTATGAAATAAATTATACAGTTATAGGTAGATTTTATAGGAAATTTTCAAACAGAAAATAAAATTAGATCTGTAATAAAAAATAAAAAAAAGTCATTTAAATTTGTGTTTCCATAAGATTTTGTTGTTCATTTTGGGGATGGGTGTTTCGATTAAAAATAGTTGATAAGTTATCGAGCTGATTGGAATTGATAACACTTTCACGTGATTGCATATATGTTTGATGAGTATAATTGGGTATCGGTAAAATATTGGGGTTTCTAGTTTGAAAGTTTTTAAAATCTATGGCATTTTTAAAAGGAGTCGGATTAAAATTATTGTATTGCATTGAACGAGATTCTATTGGTATTGATTCTTGAGTATCTGTTTCATTGCAGGATTTGTAGCGATTATTGTTGTTGTAATGTCTATAATTGTTCTGTTTCGTGGCTTTTAAAAATTGCACGTGTGCTGATATTACTTGTTGCTGTTCTCTTCTTTGCTTGTGGATTGGAGTCCATTTTTTTTTAATTTAACCATCGTCTCACATTGTTTTGTTGAACTTGACGTTCATTGGCATCATCTGTTAATAAATTGACATTGTTTTATAGATGCAGATTTATTTGTTGTAATGAAGTTTATTAACTTACTTTTTGTTTTTGCGTTATTTTGTTGACTATTGTTAGCCTGGCTTATCGATGATAGCATTTCATCTTGCTCTAAAATAACTTTTGAAAAATAGTTTTGAAATATAATGTTAAACTTTAATTAATAAAGATAATAATAATTGTCGGTTATTTTACCTGTATTGTTGAATGATTCGGAATATCTTTCATGTAATTGTTGTATTGTCTCTAAGGATGCTATATATTTATTATTAGCGATTTTCAACTCTTTATTCAACTTTTTTAAATTTTTTCTTTGAGCTTTTACGATTTTGTGCAGCTTGTTTACGTCTCGTATTTGTACTATGTTTGAGTGCTGAACAAATGATTTTTCATTAAATTATTTTAAACTTTTTATTATATTCTATACATATATTTTAATATTATTTAATATTACCTCATCATCACTTGAATCACTTGCACTTGACATTTTTTCTTTTTTGTAATAACTTATACTGTAAAGAGTATATAATACGAATATATGATGAAATTAACACAACGAAAATTACGCAATTAATAAATTTAAGAGAAGCTTAGTGGAGAACTCGCGCGAGAAAATAATTAAAACTAGAGTGCGAGCAAGGGGAAGAAATTAGGTATCGCTGTTACTCGAATTCGAATTTATTTCGTAAAAAGCCGTTGGTGTTGGGTACCTCTCTGATAAGTCCAACAACCAATCAGAGATGAGTGTTTACTTCCTTGGTTAGGTTAGGTCTAATTATTCATTTATATATACTATAGATATACTATAGACTTTCGAAGTATTGGAGTCGGTTCGGTTGCGAATCTTATAGTTAAGTATAAGTATATATTGTTTATTTTCTTCTCTTTCTTTCTTATATAAGTATACATTGTTTATTTTCTGCAATTTCAGATTTTCCAATCAGAATCTGGAGGGAAACCGTTCGACCTGGACTTTGCCTATCTCAACTTGAGGCTGAAGCAGCTGGGTAGAAGCAGTTAATTTCTTGCTGGGAAGTTTATTATATTTATTTTATTTTTCTTTTTCTATTTTTCTGCTTTTTTATTTCCTTTCTACTTTTATCGTAATCTTCCTAATAATTACACTATTACATTTCTATTCTATTTCTATTACATTATTCTATTACATTATTTATTATTTCTATTACATTTCTTAACAATTATTTCTTTTCTATTGGATCATTCTTTTAAGAATTTGTTTCTGTGGAGTACACTGTGTTGTCATCTGTAAGCCCCTGCAGCGCAGTTTCTTCCAGGTAAATATAATGGTCTAAAACCTATAATTATTTTAAAATATCTTTGAAAAATATTGATTATAATATATTAATTAATTTTTTTTTCAGTACTACATTTTTTTTATTTCAATTATTATTGTGAGCACTAATTTAATTGAACTTATAGGTTCAACAACATACTCAACAAGGAAGCTCGCTTCAGGTGGTCTCCGAGGGATTAGATCCTCTACAGGGTCTATAGCTGATCTATGAGGACTCCAGGTGCTCTGCAGGGACTCCAGATGATCTACGGGAGCACTACAAAGTTTACCATCACACAGGTAGCTAACAAAAGTAACGACGGTAAAGGTAAAAGCAGTTCCTACTTTTAAGTTTTCTAATTGTTGTTTCTTTTCTTATTTGAAATATTCTCACTAAAGAATTCATTGTCGAGTTCAAATTGATTTATTTATTTATGTTTCAGGTTTGTTTTGTCCTATTATGGTAGAGGTCTATAAATTTTTTAGAGAAAATAAACTACTCTTTGGTTTAGTGCAAAATGTGGTGGTATTAAATTATAAGGACCTGGATCATTAAAAGTTCTATGTACTTATTAAATAAAACCTCAGTAGGTTTTATTTAATTAATATATACATCTTTTAATGATCCAGAAGACAGAAGATATATTAGACCTCCAAAATATGGATTTGGCGGCAGCCATCCCAAGGATTATTAGTATTTTGTACAAGCAACATTAAAATGGACTCGATAATTATTTTCGAAAACCATGTTACATGTACCATACCAATTTTGAAAGTCAATGGTTGAACCAGTTCGGAAATTTTCAATTTTTGAAATTTTATATTTTTCAAAAATTCCAAACTGGTTCAACCATTGACCTTCAAAATTGGTATGGTACATGTAACATGGATTTCGAAAATAATTATCGAGTCCATTTGAATATTTTTTGCACATAGTACTAATACCCCTTGGGATCATTGCCTGCAAATCTATAGTTTGGAGGTCTCGTGTATCTTCTGCACTCTGAAAGATTAAAAGAACTATATATTTATGAGCCAAAATCCATTGAGGTATGGAATACCTGATTGTTATGCATAAAAACTATTTCATAAAACTGAAATTAAATCACTGTCTGTTTCTGTAAATAGGTATACGATCTTTCAGTGGGATTCAGCTCACAAATGGACAGGTCTTTTAAAGTTTCAGAGTGCAGTAAATATACTCCAAACTATGGATTTGCCAGCAGTGATCCTTAGGGGTATTTGTATTCTAAGCAAAAAGTTAGTAGTGGCTTAGAATTTTTTAAGGATACTATTTGTACCTGCATTTTTATTCTGTAATGCTCAACCACGCCATCATCTACTAGTCTTCATATACTTAACGATATATATTATATCATAATAATTATTCTGTTTGGATCCACCTATGGATATTTGTGCAATATTTGTACAATATTGTATTTGTGTTCAAAATACCGTTTTTCGAAAATTCAAAAAAGGCCCGCAATGCCCGCATATTATTTGTGTAAATGGAATCAAGTCTAATTTTATACTGTCACGATATTAACATAGGTAAAGTTTGCGAAAAAAAATTTGGCTCTATTGGACTTAATTTCACAGAGATAATCGAGACCAACTGAAATCTTTCTTTAAAAAAAAAATCAGTTTTGGGGTTTTGCTACATATTGAATCATTCTGAATGTATAATTATAATAGTCAAAAGTTGTATTTTTAAAATATCTACAACTTTTATGTTTAATATTTTTATGTAAAATGTAAACCTGAAAATTTTTATTATGAAAAACGCATTATTGTAATGTCATGATTCGATTTTGGCTTCTTACTTTGAATTCTAAGCATTTTCGAGGTTTCATGTAAATAGGAAAAAGTTGTATCTTTTTGAGATGTACAACATTTCCATTTAACTTTTTTGTGTAAAATGCTTAGAATTTGAGTTTTAACTAAAAAACCGTTTTTTAAAAATCGAAAAAATGCCCGCATATTTTTTGTATACATGGGATCTAGTCCAATTTTATACTGTCACGATATTAACATAGGAAGAGTTTGCGAAAAAAAGTTTGGCTCGATTGGACTTAATTTCACAGAGATAATCGAGATCATCTGAAATCTTTCTTTAAAAAAATCAGTTTTGGGGTTTTACAACATATTCAATCATTCTGAATGTATAATTATTCCGGTCAAAAATTGTATTTTTAAAATATCTACAACTTTTATGTTTAATATTTTTATGTAAAATGTATACCTGAAAATTTTTATTATGAAAAACGCATTATTGTAATGTCATGATTCGATTTTAGCTTCTTACTTTGAATTCTAAGCATTTTCGAGGTTTCATGTAAATAGGAAAAAATTGTATCTTTTTGAGATGTACAACATCTCCATTTAAGTTTTTTGTGTAAAATGCTTAGAATTTGAGTTATAACTAAAAAACCGTTTTTAAAAAATCGAAAAAATACCCGCATATTTTTTGTATACATGGGATCTAGTCCAATTTTATACTGGCACTGTATTAACATGGGTAGAAGTTACAAAAAAAAATTTAGATCGATTGGGACTTACCTAACTGAGATAAACTTATTACAAAATAATTAATTAAAAATACATGTAAAATTAAGCATAAAGAGCTCCCATTTGAACAATTAGCCGGTAATTGCAAAAGTAAAAAAAACGTTTTTTTGTATTTATAAGAGCTGCACTCTTCTAAATTTTCAGCCCGATTGGTCGAAAATTGACTGAGTTATCGCAGATTACAACTTTTGCGATGGTAAAACTATAAGGCATTCCCGCCTTGCGGTCGTGCCTAAAAACCTGTCAATATCCAAATCTTGAAAAATTTTTTAAGATTCTTGATTATTAGGATATTTTTATTTTTAGACAAACTATCATTTGATGAAATATAAGCTGAATCAAATGCATGAAAAATATCTCTGTCTGTTCCTCTTATAAGACTTGGTTCGGCTTAGAAACCTCCAATATCTGAATATCTATTATTTTCATAAGTATTAAAACAATCATTATCTATACTTTTATTACATTTAGGTGTTGAACTTAATCTGTAGGTTGCTCTGCAATGTGTTCTCAAAATGAGAACTTTTTGTTTTCGGCCTTGCTTCTAAACTAGCATCTACTTGATTTGTCAAATTTTCATTCACTTTCTCTACAGTTTGTTTAACATGAGATCTTTGAGTTGTACTACTTCTCTTAAATGCGTGATTTTGCAATGGACTTTTAAGATATGCTCTATGATGGATTAAGCTTAATGTTTTCTGGTAAATTGTGCATCCAGCTGATTGTCTTTACATTCACTATTTTCATCATTTGAATGATTTAGCATAGTTATATTCTGTTACGTACCGATGCCGAACGACCAAATCGGCAACCTCGCATAACGCTTAGACATAAGAGAAGCACAAAGTATACTAGTCCAGTAGAATTAGCATTTTGAGGTCCGAAAATTAATATCTGAAATGTTTTTGGCTTTTCTGACGCGGAAGGACTCCTAGAATGAGAATATCGAAAAAATAACCAAAAAGCGAAGGGGGTTTTCGAGATAATTGCAAATAAGGGGTAAAATTACACTTTTTTTTGGTTTTGGAACTCCTACAGAATATCGGGGTTAGCTATTGATAAACGAGTATTTTTCTCTTATAGAAAATGAAATTATCTATCGATTGATCTATCGTATGTAAAATTTGAACAATTAGTTACTTGTAAAATGACGTTTGAACGCGAAAAAATGAATTTAACAAAATTATTAATAAATTTCGCAAAATGCGACCTTAACGAAATTTTATAAAAAGATGCGCAAGATAAAGAGCAATAAGCAGGAAAAAGTCCGAATTCGTAAAATGCAAATATAGTTGTTCAATCAATTAGTTAATTAATTAATTTATGACTTTTTTTGCAAGAGGTTGTTTAATCAGAAAACGTGAAATGCAATAGTTAATTATTATTGGAATAAGTCCTGACTACTTCAATTAAATGCCTATAGTCAGGATTATTTATAGCGATAACAGTCTAGCGATTAGAAGCACCTAGACTCCTCAAGTAAATGTATTTCCTACGAGAATATATTCAGAACTTACCTTGTTTGAACTTATGACGTTGGATAGTCCTTCGTTATTCAAGAGGAATTGTTGCAGGTCCAGTTAATGTTTTTGTAAGATTGTTGTCTTCAAAACAACCCAATGATTTAAACAATTTCCTTCAGATCTCAACGTACAGGTTTTTAGGATTTAATTAAATTATTCCACACAATAAAAGTATACAATTATTTACTATATTTATTTTCTAACAAAACTTTAAAAATAGTAACACAACTTAAAAGTATGTAAACCGTGATAAGTTACAACAATGAATTTTAAATAATCAAAACTCCGCCAATTTTCGGACCGGCGTGGACGGAGTATTATATTGTTATATTGTTTCAAAATAAATAACGTCATAAGACGTTACACAAGCAACAAAGTAAAACGTCCAAAACGCCGTTATAAATAAATGGTCTCAAGGGCGAAAAAAAGCAGATACGGGATCCGGACTTTTTGCATTTGTTTTCTATTATTTTTAGGCAAATTATTGCGGAAGAATTAACCCCCTAACCCTTTTCGTTCTCGAAATAATTTTTTTTTTTATAAACGCTGTAGTTCATAAACTATTTAACACTTCGAGATGCGACTTAAACCATTGTACAGATGAAAACTTCAACTTTCATAGCAAGAAATCTTATATTATATTAAGCGGCGACCGTGTGCCGTGTCCCGTGTCCCGTGTCTCGTGTCCCGTGTGACCTCTTCTTTTACAATTACTAAATCCTTTTTTTAAGGATAACGCTTTATCTGCACCCACATATATTTATGAACACCTAGTGCACCGTCTCGAGGATGATTTTTCGTCATCCTGAGGGTCACCCTGACACCTGGAAATCGTCTCCAGTGAATTTTTAGTTTTTTGAGGAAATATTAATGTGTACTCAGCGGGTGTACTCGAGGATGATTTCCCGTCATCCTGGAGGTCACCCTGACACCTGGACATCGTCTCCAGGGAATTTTTAGTTTTTTGAGGAAATATTAATGTGTACTCAGCGGGTGTACTCGAGGATGATTGTTCGTCAACCTGGAGGTCACCCTGACACCTGGACATCGTCTCCAGGAATATTTTAGTTTTTTGAGGAAATATTAATGTGTACTTTGAAAGTGTACTCGAGGAAGATTGTTCGTCAACCTGGAGGTCACCCTGACACCTGGATATCGTCTCCAGGGAATTTTTAGTTTTTTGAGGAAATATTAATGTGTACTCAGCGGGTGTACTCGAGGATGATTTGCCGTCATCCTGGAGGTCACCCTGACACCTGGATATCGTCTCCAGTGAATTTTTAGTTTTTTGAGGAAATATTAATGTGTACTCAGCGGGTGTACTCGAGGATGATTTCCCGTCATCCTGAGGGTCACCTTGACACCTGGACATCATCTCCAGGAAATTTTTAGTTTTTTGAGGAAATATTAATGTATACTTAGAAAGTGTACTCGAGGATGATTGTTCGTCAACCTGGAGGTCACCCTGACACCTGGACATCGTCTCCAGGAATATTTTAGTTTTTTGAGGAAATATTAATGTGTACTTTGAAAGTGTACTCGAGGATGATTGTTCGTCAACCTGGAGGAGACCCTGACACCTGGACATCGTCTCCAGGGAATTTTTAGTTTTTTGAGGAAATATTAATGTGTACTCAGCGGGTGTACTCGAGGATGATTTCCCGTCATCCTGAGGGTCACCCTGACACCTGGACATCATCTCCAGGAAATTTTTAGTTTTTTGAGGAAATATTAATGTGTACTCAGCGGGTGTACTCGAGGATGATTTCCCGTCATCCTGAGGGTCACCCTGACACCTGGACATCGTCTCCAGGAATATTTTAGTTTTTTGAGGAAATATTAATGTGTACTTTGAAAGTGTACTCGAGGTTGATAGTTCTTCAACCTGGAGGTCACCCTGACACCTGGACATCGTCTCCAGGAATATTTTAGTTTTTTGAGGAAATATTAATGTGTACTCAGCGGGTTTACTCGAGGATGATTTCCCGTCATACTGGAGGTCACCCTGACACCTGTACATCGTCTCCAGGGAATTTTTAGTTTTTTGAGGAAATATTAATGTGTACTCAGCGGGTGTACTCGAGGATGATTTCCCGTCATCCTGGAGGTCACCCTGACACCTGGACATCGTCTCCAGGGAATTTTTAGTTTTTTGAGGAAATATTAATGTGTACTCAGCGGGTGTACCCGAGGATGATTTCCCGTCATCCTAGGGCTTTGCCTGATACCTGGACATCGTCTTTAGGGAATTTTTTTTCGATTAAATATTAATGTTTACTCAGCGGGTGTACCCGAGGATGATTTCCCGTCATCCTGAGGGTCACCCTGACACCTGGACATCGTCTCCAGGAATATATTAGTATTTTGAGGAAATATTAATGTGTACTTTGAAAGTGTACTCGAGGATGATAGTTCGTCAACCTGGAGGTCACCCTGACACCTGGACATCGTCTCCAGGGAATTTTTAGTTTTTTGAGGAAATATTAATGTGTACTCAGCGGGTGTACCCGAGGATGATTTCCCGTCATCCTAGGGCTTTGCCTGATACCTGGACATCGTCTTTAGGGAATTTTTTTCGATTAAATATTAATGTTTACTCAGCGGGTGTACCCGAGGATGATTTCCCGTCATCCTGAGGGTCACCCTGACACCTGGACATCGTCTCCAGGAATATATTAGTATTTTGAGGAAATATTAATGTGTACTTTGAAAGTGTACTCGAGGATGATAGTTCGTCAACCTGGAGGTCACCCTGACACCTGGACATCGTCTCCAGGGAATTTTTAGTTTTTTGAGGAAATATTAATGTGTACTCAGCGGGTTTACTCGAGATTTCCCGTTGATGATTTCCCGTCAACCTGGAGGTCACCCTGACACCTGGACATCGTCTCCAGGGAATTTTTAGTTTTTTGAGGAAATATTAATGTGTACTCAGCGGGTTTACTCGAGATTTCCCGTTGATGATTTCCCGTCATCCTGGAGGTCACCCTGACACCTGGACATCGTCTCCAGGGAATTTTTAGTTTTTTGAGGAAATATTAATGTGTACTCAGCGGGTGTACCCGAGGATGATTTCCCGTCATCCTAGGGCTTTGCCTGATACCTGGACATCGTCTTTAGGGAATTTTTTTTCGATTAAATATTAATGTTTACTCAGCGGGTGTACCCGAGGATGATTTCCCGTCATCCTGAGGGTCACCCTGACACCTGGACATCGTCTCCAGGAATATATTAGTATTTTGAGGAAATATTAATGTGTACTTTGAAAGTGTACTCGAGGATGATAGTTCGTCAACCTGGAGGTCACCCTGACACCTGGACATCGTCTCCAGGGAATTTTTAGTTTTTTGAGGAAATATTAATGTGTACTCAGCGGGTTTACTCGAGATTTCCCGTTGATGATTTCCCGTCATCCTGGAGGTCACCCTGACACCTGGACATCGTCTCCAGGGAATTTTTAGTTTTTTGAGGAAATATTAATGTGTACTCAGCGGGTGTACTCGAGGATGATTTCCCGTCATCCTGGAGGTCACCCTGACACCTGGACATCGTCTCCAGGGAATTTTTAGTTTTTTGAGGAAATATTAATGTGTACTCAGCGGGTGTACTCGAGGATGATTTCCCGTCATCCTGGGGCTTACCCTGATACCTAGACATCGTCTTTAGGGAATTTTTTTTTGATTAAATATTAATGTGTACTCAGCGGGTGTACTCGAGGATGATTTCCCGTCATCCTGGGGGTCACCCTGACACCTGGATATCGTCTCCAGGGAATTTTTAATTTTTTATGGAAATATGAATGTGTACTTAGAGAGTGTACTCGAGGACGATTTTCCGTCATGTTAGTGAAGTGTTAAAACCTGAAAAAAACGAAAAATTGTTAGTGTTGTTAAAAATTAATAGATATATAGGTGCTCTAAAAACTATATTTTTGCTTTCAAATACAAGTATTATACATCACTTTTATGCATAAATAATATGCAAAAAGTGAGTGTAACATTTAAAAACAATTAAAGGAATTGCTTACCAAAAATCATGATTTTCATCACTTTTGCTTGCTTGCCGCATGGTTCTGATGGAACCGTACCATCAATTCTAATGAATCAAAGTGCCAAATCTTCCTTATGAGTCTGGTCTCAGACTAAGTGGAACAGATTCCTGAAAAACACAAAATTAATATAATTAATTAAACATATATTGACAATATTAATAATTATAGTGAATGTTACATATGTAAACATACGTAACATTCACTTTGAACTTATTTTTGCCAATTCTGCTCCACTCAGTTTGTGACCGTACTCATTAGGAAGGTTTTACACTTTGGTTCATCCGGATTGATGTTACGGTTCCTTCAGAAAGTTGCGGCAAGTACATGAAAAGCATGAAAAAACTAAATTTGAGTAAAATGCATTTAAAGTTTATAATGTAAATCATACAAATGAACTCAGCTATACTTACAGAAACTATGTGGCATACCTTGATTTGCTTTTGGTACTCAAATATACATACAATAAAGTATATTTGGTGGTATGCGCATATCATGCTGTGTGATAATAGCATTTAGAAGCTGGAAATAAAATAAAAATTATCGTTAGCTATTCATAATCAAGTTATGTTTATGAATTACAATTACATGCAATACTTACCATTATTAAATACACTTCAAGTTGTTAAAAAGTATGCAAAGTAATACTCCAGACAGTGAATATAAACTCCCATTTTGCTGGATTGCACCCGTATAACTAAAAGCAAAAAATAAACCAACAAAGAAAAAGGTCATTATGAACACAATTATTATTAATTAGTTTCCAATACTTATCTGAAAAATTTTTGTATTCTGCAGAAGCTCTTGCACTTTTACAACACCACTGAGGTTATAAGCATTGTTACAGCAGCTAGCAGACTAACTGCACTGATCTAGTGTCTTGGATGAAAAACAGCTGTTTGGCTGCTTTCTGCTGCTTTACAGAAAATTCTACTATACCGATCAAACAGTAATCTTCATTCTCGACCAGACGCTGTGAGGTACAACCTGTTCGAGTGGAAAATTCAAATTTGTTGAATGCCTTTACTTTAACGCATTGAGTTTATTAACATAAAATTACACATAGAAAAATTAATTTTACGGATTTTTTTTATTTTACGGAAATAATTTCATAACTCTTGAGAAAAAAACGGTTTGTAAAACAGGTTTTTAAGTCGTATTTTCAGTAAGATTTCTCATGAAATAACTCGGTAAAAAGTGTGGTAGAACAATCCTTTTCACAAGTTTGGCCATATTAAAATATTTAAAAATCACGATTTTTCAAAAATTTACTTGAAACAGATTTATCAGTTTTTTGCCGATATTTTCAAGGCAATTTTTTTAGCAAAAAACAGCTTTCAGGGCCATATTCTACGGACTATTAACTGTGAAAAAAGTGAATAAAAAAATTAATATTTTCAAAATTTTAACACTGTCATAACCCCTTAATGTTTGGTAAATTGAAGTCATTTAACGAGCTACCATTTGTTAATAACACAGAACTAATCGTTTTTAAGGCTATTATTTCACCTTCTTCTTTTGAATATTTTGGGCTATAAAAGAATTCTTTAAATTTATCATACAAAACTCTTGCATTTGGCGGATTGTGAAAAATACAAATGTAAGCAAATAAATTACACAATGCTTTAGGAAATTGAATTTTAATTGCTTCTTGCAAACACTTATCCCATTCTTCATCAGTAGTTATTAAATTTCTAGCTAGAACTACTTCATAATATGTTGAGTAGGTTTTTTCTTCAAATGTTCTCAAATCTTCAAAGGATTGAGCTCCTTTAACATGTAATAATAACAATCGTATGTAATACTTTTCTCTATCTTTCGGATTTACAAAAGACATTCTACTTAAAATAGTTTTACTTTGTTTTATTCTTTGAGTCCATTCTTTCCGTTGCTCATTAAAAACGTAGTAATATGGAATTTCAAAGTATAAATATTTTCTAGCATTTGCATCGTTTTTATTAAGTTCAAACCATGCTGTTAATGTTGTATTTAAATATTTGTTTAACAATTCATTTTCACAACCTTCTACAAAATAAACAAATTGTTGGTTTTCTAAATGTACTGCTAATCTGTATATTACGTGAGATAACATATACATAGAAAATTTTAATAATCGATACATTGCTTCTGGTGGACTTACGTATTTTGTATTTATGAATTGTTTTATTTCGTCATAATCATGTTAACATTATCGTCTTCTTTTTGGATGTTATTCATTTCAATAAAAGCAGAATCAGGACCTTTAAAGCAATATTTAAATAAATATTTTACGCACTGAACTGTGGAACAAATTATACTTTAATAGTAAAAATGGATTATATGGAACTACAAATCTATTATCTGCTTTTCTCGTGTTATTGAATATAATTTCTCTTCCATTATTACTTCGTCTATAATTTGGATATCCATTAGTATTGATATTAGTGGTTTCATTAAATGTTTTAGGA
The DNA here is from genome assembly GCA_018906965.1 of Philotrypesis tridentata. Classification (NCBI taxonomy): domain Eukaryota; kingdom Metazoa; phylum Arthropoda; class Insecta; order Hymenoptera; family Pteromalidae; genus Philotrypesis; species Philotrypesis tridentata. Next base: position 242,582 of record JACCIB010000219.1, read on the forward strand.
AAATTTTTAGTTACAT
>JACCIB010000022.1:3000000-3219522 GCA_018906965.1 Philotrypesis tridentata
CTGCGTCTGTGGTGCGAAACAGTGAAGACGAATCACGAAGTGGCCAAGCTATATACAACGCACAAGCACAACGAGAAACGAGTGAAAGCACTGCAGAAATACGTATAAGAATGGTGTAGCGCGTCGGCGGCTAATTTTTTTCTTCTTTAATTGACAGTCCCAGTGCACACTCCGCACAGCTGCGCACTAAGTATTACTTCCGGGCTGCAGGCGCAAATACCACCGAAAATCGAGAGGCCGAATTTTCGCACGTTCGACATGCTTTTCTCTGGTCAGAGCTGCATCATTGATTAGTGGCAGTTTCTTTTTTTTCTCTGTACAACTTGGCCGCGCGGCGTCGACCCGTTATTTATGCATGCGCGAAAATAGTAAAGCCAGCGATTCATTAAAATTCATGCGTAGATGCGTAGTCGATTACCAAGCTATTAATAGACGCTAATGCGCGAAACTCATTGATTTGCGCAGTTTAATGATCTCTCTATATTATAAAGATTTGTCGCCGCTGCCCCCCCCCTCTCCTCCTTCTCACTCACCCTTTCGACACCCCTGAAATCCTAATTTTGGAAACCCTTTGAACTCTCATTTTATGGACACTCTTTAAACTAATGTGAGGTTGATAATCTTAAAATATGTTCCTCCATAAAATCATGAAAATGTTGAAATTGCTTTTCTCGAATAAATTTAAAATTTTAATTTTATAATTAAATTGAAATTTTTTAAATATCTTTTCTTTTCAAAAGAAGTCCTGGTTTATTGCGGGATGATACCATCAGTACCAATAACTTTTTTTATTAAATTCGTATTTATAGATGCTCTGGTTGGTCTTTTGAAAGACGGGAATTTTCACATTAACTAATCTTTGAAAGTCAAAGGAATAGTTTTCAGTTAATTTACATTTACCATGGAACCAGTTCATGTAATTTTCAATATGAACGAAAACAGAATTGGGGGGAGTTGGCGAACGAAGCCCCCCCACTATATATTTATATACTTATTCCCATCTATCAGATCCTTGCACATACTACCGCAAACCTAATATATAGCTCTTCCTTCAAACTAACTTATTATCCATACATACCTACATTGTATACAGTGCATATTTTGCAGGTTAAATTATTTTCAATATACATTACACTTTGTATAAAATAGAAAACCTGCATCTAGAAATCAAATAAATTCAATGTCAAAAATTCTTTCTAATTAATATAAATCGCTCGTAAATTAAAGATAATTTTTTTACACGTACAAGATAAGTACACGTATAGGGCTTCCAAAGTTTTCGAAAAAATGAAGCTCAAACCTCAATATAAGTATCTTTGGAAATGATCGATTTTATCGAAAAGCTAAGCAAAAAAACGTTCAAGGAAAGTTAAAAAAACGAAATTCCATTGTCTCTAATTCATTCATTCAATAAATGATTACTATGTATTTTTTAAATATGTGAATAAATTATTTCATTAAATAAAAGTTTATTTGAACTAGAGGTAAAAAAAGCTAAGATCTTTCGAAGGAAGGGTGGGGAAAAAAGGAGGCTCAGAAAAGAGAAGAGAAGAGAAGAGAAAAAACGGGCAAGATATGAGGCTTTTCGTTAATTTATGCGCTCGTGTACAGTGTACACATATATAATAGGCGCCTGCACGAAAGAAGTTATCCGACAATGAGCTTCATGAGCATAACCTTGAATGCTCGATTTCCTAGAAGCCAACTTGGCCCAAGTATATTCATGCGCGTATATTACTGACAGCTTAACAGCTAGGAGGAGATTGCTCGAGCGCCTCTCTGTGAAAAGCAAGGCTGGTCATTGACCGCGCGGTAGCAGGTGTCATGGACCGATGCTACGTCAAATTTGCGATGCTGATCAGGCGAGCAAGATATATTCACTACTACTCCGGTGTATATTGAATTACGACGTTGGTTTTTTCAAAGGATTCGAAAATAATGACAGTTGAAGTGTAGCTTTACGGTTACTTAAATGTATGCGTGTTACAATGAGGAATTGGATCAATCCAGAGAAGCTTTCTGATCTAAAAATCAACTTGACCATATCTAATACATGCGTAAAAAATATCAGTAGAAATTCAGAAAGCGTGGACTAATGTCCTTGAATTGATGGAAAATTACACCGACCTTCGTCATTTTAAACAATTCGAGCTGCGATTCGATTCTGAACGTTCCTCATATACTATATATGCAATGCATACATATGGCATATACTTTGCTGGTAGCTGCAGTTATTTAAAAGAGATTCGCTTGTTGCCTAAATGAAGTTTCTTCGTTTATCAGCGAAACACAATATATTAGCTACTGCTTTGGATTTGCAAGATTATATATAAATATATTGTTATTATACTTGTTGTACTGTCCATTAAGTAAGAAAGAATCTTGCATGAATTTCAATTAGTCCTTCCCTCATTTATGTAAAATTAATAACCCGCATTAATGTTGAATTACAACAATTTTTTTTCTATATTTATTAATAAATTCGTTGCAAATTAGTTGCAAACTCTATGTTTGTAATCTTGAACATGCGTTTTAAGATTTTTACATTATAAAAAAAGTGTCATAAAGGGTGAAAAAGACGTTTTAATGCAAGAACTATTTTCCTCCTATTTCTACTCTTATATATACAACGTACTTTATATTCGCTTTCAAATAATACGGATTTCTACCAGGAATTTCCTCCAACAATTAAATTAGGCGTGTGGACAAAAATCTTATTTCGATCTATTTACACTGAAAAACGGAAACGAATGAGGGAAAGCCGACACAGATACATAATCGACAAAAAATGTATACTCGTCCCATTAGAAGTGCACCAAAAACGGAAAGTATTATAACAAGACGACTTTCGTTCGTATTCTACTGTAGAAAAAAAGTCACCATATGAACCAGGATGTGGTAAAGTCGTTGAAGAAGATACACTCTCTAAATTTATATTATACAGATCAATTTGCCAAGAATATTCGAATGGGGGAAAGCGCCAACGACTAGTGCTTTATTGGGGGGAAAAGTTTTCTGTCTTATACTAGAAGAGAAATTTCGCCTCACGTGAGGCAAAAGGCAGGTACCTTTTTCACTTCACAGCTTTAGAGTGTTATAGCTCACTAAGTGAGAGCTATATTTATATGGTTTTTTTGTTAAATTAGGGGAAATTAAAATTTTCCAAGTTACATACACGCAGGAAAGTTTGCGCAAACGTGCGTCGAGCTGCGAAACTTGAGCTGAGAGAGAAATTCAATTATCGGTAGTATATATGTGCATAATGCATATTTACGCTGAAAGCCACAAAATAGAGCTTTCGATGGTGCAAAATAAAGTTAGCGAAATGCTGAGCATAAACTTTTAGTTGTGGTAATAAATTATCTAAAATCCAGCTAGAATTGGTCTCATAGGTTTTTTCGATTTCTTTATTAATTTATAGAATTAAAAGTTGAACGGAGTAACAGTATTTCTCAGCTCGTGATAATGAGATTACGTCCTATTGGAAAGCTAATTATAATCATTGTAACTATAATCTGCTGATTAAAATTTAAAAATTGATTATAATGAAGCCAAAGTAAAGTGGTATAGTGTAGGAGCAAATGTTGTAATTGTAAAGAAAGCTTGTACGTTATGTTATTCAAGAGAGTGAGAATGCTTACCACCTGCAGTTCCAAAGCTGTGGCAAGTACAATCGCGGAAGCGAAGAGATTTTATTAATTTCAATATTTATAAATACAAGCAAAGACAGGTAGATAAACTTGACATACTTTGCACCTGTCTATAATACTTGCACAGATCTACAGAAAAAAGACATGGACATAGGAAGTAAAGTACATGTAGAACTTGTAGCATTATTGATTGTAGTGGGTATAATAAAATTAATAATAATAATAATAATAATAATAATAATAATAATAATAATAATAATAAGAAAAGGAAGAGGATCGTTTTTCCAGGTGACGGAAGCGAAGCGAACAACTTATAACAGCGCATTACCGAGATGCCGCACGCCGTTGTGTGTATATTAAAGTATATGTAAGAAGTGAATTTTCGCACGCAAGTCACGCTGTGCTAATCCCAAGCGATGTAGCGGATAATCGCCGTGCCATCGCGACGACGAGCCGTGGATGAGTGGATCAGAGGCGTCTTCTGCTCTCAAGCTTTTTTTCCCGATTTGCGTGCTCCGGTATACGTATAATAAAAATTTCATATTTTCAAGTGCGAACGAGTAACGCAAGCACTTGGATAGACAGTGGATAGACAAATATAATCAGAAAGTAAATTTTATCCTCCTCTACCCACCACATCTATCTACATTGCACCTGCACAATTATCGGGGTTTTGTATTTTAACTCGACGACCAATATATACGTTGATAACGTCGAGACCTAAGCGCATCCGAGGCGCGAGCACTAATATCGATACCGCGGAAATCACTATAAATCACACAACTCAAGTTTTTAACCCGAGGCAGCGGATGTAGTGCGTCCAACAAAAGTGCTAAAATAAAGTTTAATGCTCATATATAGGTACATATAAGCAGGAGGAAAGAGAAGAGAAGAGCAGAGGATACATTCCAAGGCACATTTTAATGGGAAGATGTGGGGCATGAGAAGTAACAAGTGTACGCAAGTAGCGCAAAAATGTGGCTTCGCTATACCTCTCGTAGCGGTGAAAAATTGTTAACTCTTGATTATCGCCTATCCTGGAGTCGTCACGTTATTTCCACTTGATAACGGAACCCTGCACGACTTTTTTCTCCGATAATGATAAAACATACTAGACCTTTTCTAGAGAAAGAGGGAGTGAGAGAGAGAGAGAGTCGAAGAATCGGTATGTATGACGAGGATTAGCAAAATTATCCTTTGAATTCATTATAACTGTAATTGAATTTTCTCCGAGGCCGTAAGTGTAGGCATAGTGGACTATACGCGATGGCGAAATGGCAAATCGCCGTATCTAGTCGTATGTCTAAAGTCCGTAAATCCTACGTATAGGATACCGTGCAGCACCGCGCTGCATGAAATTTAACATTCGAATGGCGTCTAGCGAGTCGTGTAGCTGTACGAATACAAAGTAAGCTTTTAGTCCTTAGCTTCAGCTACATAATGCGCCCGCGGCGCAGATGAAAAGCCCATTTGAAAATTGAAGGCTCGAATGCGCTGCACATACGCTCCGCATATCATAATCCGGCGCATTTCTGGCTCTATAACGGTACGCTGTACACTAGACGTCCAAAAAACATAGCGCACACATGTCGTGCTGCAGCAAGTGTAGTGCAGTCAATAACGGTGAATTTCGGCTGTTAACCGCAAACACGTGCGTGAATAAGAGCAGCCGATATTGCATCACATCCACGCTCCATCGACTTAACTCGTGTAGCGGCTGCGGCTGAAGCAGCGGCGGCGGCGGCGGCGGCGGCGGCGGCGGCGGCGGCGACCGTGAAATGCTCTTGGATCGAAAAACGCGCAAAGACGATTAGGTCCGCGTAACTCGCATACCTGCTGCTGCGCGCGCTAAGACTTGAGCACCGCTGCACCGGATTCCAGAGGCCGATCGAAGCCTCGGATAATCCAAGGGCTGCGCGCTTTTCTTGCACGAGAGAAAGAGAGACGATTATCGCCGGGCGCACCGAGAAGACGCCGCGGAGATCCCATCTCTTACCGCGCGTTTAGACGGCCACGGATATAATAAGGTACTATACAGTGTATTGTATAGCCAGTTGCGGCCGGCTCTATGTATCACTTTGCCAAACGACACCTTCACTTGGCTGCAGGCTTGTTTATTTTTTTTCGGAGAAATTTCCCTTGATAAGTACCCTGCACGTATAATAGAGCTCGATCGGTTAGAAATTCTTTTTGCTTCGGATATATTGGATATGCCATATCCCATATGGGATATCGGATCGAGTGAGAGGGAGAAAAAAAGAATAAGGTTCATTACGCTCGATCGGACGGCGATTTATATTCCGTTATATGTAACCGGTCTATCAGCAGGACAGGCAGTAAGCAGCACACACTCGAGTACCTCACGTACTTATAGATCATCGACGCATCACAATCACAATTAAAATTACAATGACAATAAAAGATTAAGAATAAGAATAAGAGCTGGACTTGCGCGAAGAAAAAGGAAAACAAACTCACCCTGAAGAATACTATCCTCGTCATGTCGTTTTTCTTCTTCCTCGAATCTTGCTCACTGGCTCGGCGAACAACAAGAAAAACAACAAGGACGACGGCGAAGCGAGGCGAGAAAAAGTACAACTCGAAGAAAGGCTCGAATTCTGGGAAAAGGAAGAAGAACAAGAACAAGAAGAAGAAGAAGAAGAAGAAGAAGAAGAAGAAGAAGAAGAAGAACTGGGTCACACGGGTCTGCTCAGCTGCATGTCACACTGCACTGAAATGCAGCTGTATATGTGTATAGTCTTGTATCGTTTAAAGAGAGTCTCTCCCTGTAGCGCAGCGGAGGAGCGACGACCTCGCAGGTGGATGTCCAGAGGTTGACTGGAGGATAGGAAGTGCTCGGGCCGAGGCCGACTCACGTCAGAGAGCACAGAGCAGCAGCGACTAGTGCGCCTGGCGAGAGACTCCCCGCCGTAGCGAATAACCGGCTGAGACGGAGCGAGCAGTATACAGAGCAACAGAGCTCTGAGCTGCGCATGGAGAGAGAGAGAGAGAGAGAGAGGGACGCGGCGCTTCGCTCGTCTGCCGTCAAGTATATCTGTATAGATGTAAGCTGTATACATCATCGTCCATTCGTCCAATCGTCCACCGTCCACCGAGCGCCGACTGCGGAGCGGCGAGCTCCCGTTCGCGACCCTAAACGCTGCGCTTCTTTTCCTTTTCTCCAACTGCAGCCGAGAACAATTCTGCCTTAGTAGTTAAGTATCGCCAGAGCTCCTTTATTTAGCAGCTGAGGAAATAAGAGAGGTGCTTGCACCTGCAGTCCTGCAGCGTGATGTCCCTACTCGCTCTCTGCAAATGAATCAAGTGTACGGAATTTGCGTGGGGCTGCCGAGGGATCTTGTGTCTATGTACCGCAGGTACCTACAACTATACTTATACGAGTGGGATTGCGCCGGGATTAATTGCGACGCACTTGTCTACTTATCTCTACTCAAGTACTTATATGTGCAGCTTGGACGCGAGAAAAGGCAGATATTGCATTTTACAAAGTTAAAAGCATCAAATTTCACGACTTAACGTAGCATTTCCATTTCTTCCAATTCAAATCTCATATACGTATTATAAGTATGCATCTTTTATGTTTTTATTCATTTCAAAATTATGTTTCTTTCTTTGAAATTTCAATTGACTATCTATACGATACTGCATAATCATATAAGCTTATACCTATACTTATATAGTCCGAGCGCTGAGGGATGTGAGAGTGTGCAATTTTGACAATTTTTCATTAAAAGGTCGTCACGGTGACCATACGTTTTTTTCTATGTATGTATTTTGAGGCGCAGAATCCCAATTTCTTAGTTTCTTAGCGTTAAAGGGGTTAGTTTTTTATACTTATATACTTAACAATTCAATGTGAGATGGGAACAAAATTGCATTAAGATAATTGATCCCTACAAATCTGTATGTCATATCCGATATACTTTATACGAGAAAAACCGGACCGACCTTTGCGCAGATGGTTTGCCTAAACGGAATAACGATAGGCTTTAAAAAAATTATACTGCGTATAAATTTTATAATGCAAAATGCGATAAAGCTTAGTCCCGTATGTGCTTTTGGTTACATATGAGTAAAAAATCGTGGAAAATGGGTATGTTTTGGAGCTGTCCTGTTCAATACATATCTGTGGCTTACAGGAAGAACCACTTAAGTGACATTTTGCGAAAAAATTTTTTATGTCGAATTCGAGGTACTCTTAGTACCCCTTTTCATTGTACAATAGTAGGATTTCCGAAATGCACAAATATTTTAAATGCCAGCCGATTGCATAATCACTTAACTGCATCTCTCGTAAAAATGTTACCGCAGAACCACTTAAGTGCACTTGTTTTTTTTATTTTTGTGCGAGATACACCGTGTGGAGTACATTAAAGCGGTATAATATATATCTAATTACCTATACCGATGTATTCGTCGGTTTTTTTAGATTTAAAAAAAATTTTTAACGTTTTTAAATTTTTCAAAAATTGTAAATTTGCAAAAACAAAAAAATTACTGGAATCGCTCTGATAAAATTCATACGTATTCCTTAGCTGATTCTAAGAACTTATTACTCTTGAAAATTTTTTCCAAAAGTTTGTGGTTTCTGAATAAAAAATTCGTAAAAGTCTTGGTAAAAAATTTTCAATTATAATATGCGCCAGTTTGACCACATCGAGGTTCAAAATCAATCCCCAAATCACGTATCTTTTAGGTTTGGACATTTATCCCATTGGTTAGAGGGGTTCCAGATACATTGCAAATGAAAACGTTCTTGAAATCACGAATTAAAACAAAAAATTGTGGAAAAACCGTGCTTTTTTCCTTTAAACCGTTTTTTCTCATAGTTAATAACAATTTTCGAAAATTTTAATTATACCATTGGAAAGGGCATGAGTTAAACTTTAAAAAGATGCTCCGCCCGAATTTTTTTAATCGCAAATTACATTAGTTACGAGCTCTCAAAGAAAGTGACCGCATAACCACTTATCTGCAAAGTTCCCGCAGAACCACTTAACTCGAGTAATTTGTTTAGCTTGGGCGTCGAGAAAGAAACTATTTACAAATGTAATACCATGGTTGTATCCGTATCAGATACCTAATCAAATGAGCCAATACTTAGATCTTTTCTCTGACATTTCGATCTTACATATTACTCCAAACATTAAAATCGCTTTTTCTCGAAAACACGAAAATGTCACTTAAGTGGTTCTTCCTGTAAGCCACAGATATATGTTGATAAGCAATTGCCAAGTTCTATTTATAACCCCAAAGAAACCGCCACTGCAGCGAGAGCTAATCCATTTTAGCTTTTGTATATGTTATAAAGCATGTACGAAATCTACATTTATAAAATCAATATGCAGTCATTTTTTCAAGACCTGTTGTTATTCCGTTTAGACAAATCATCTGCACAAAGGTCGGTCCGATTTTTCTCGATTACTATAAATTATATATCGGACATGACATATAGATATGACAATATGACATTGTAGGAAGGGAAACACCTTAAATTGTTATTGTTAAATAAGCAATAGATTACCAATTTTAAACTCGGAAACCATGGAATACACAAAAATCCGTTTGGTTACCGTGGCGACTTCGCAAATAAAAATTGGCATGCTCAGATCCCCCTCAGCGCCCAGATTAATATTGTTCTATATGCGCTAATATTATTTTCTTATACGGTACATATTAATAAATACTTATACAAGTACAATTTTCATGTTCTAAAACTAAGGTGTCAAGTTTTTTTTTCAGAAAAACCTCTTGTTTCATTGAAATAGAAATTGTTGTGCGTTAATAAAAACAGCTAGGATCCGTCGCTCGGAAGTTCATGTTCATAAAAATTAAAAAAGGGGGAGGGTAGTTTTGATAGACAAAGGGTTTTGTTCAGTGCAGTGTTTGCAATTACAAGGTGATTTTAATTAAATAATTAATCATACATTTTTCTAATTACCTCGAGAATTGACATGACCATCATTTTAGGATGCATGATGTTGTAGTAAAGCCAGACAAATCGTAAAGTACTACGCAAGAAGTCGGCAGTTCGGCACAATTTTGAAGCTTCGGCTAGAAACCAATTTTTTGTGAACATACATTTTGTGCAAAACTCTATTTTGTGATTTATAGATTCAAGCATTATTCATCAAATATTTCTAAAATGGGTATTCAACACAATACCAGTACAAGCTAATAAAGGAAAGTTCATTGCATTTAAAGCAAAATACCATTATTAACAGGTACAGATCTAAATATGCAAGCAGTTCTACAAATAGTTGACGAAAATTTAAATATGCATTGTTGCATTACGATTTAAATCTAATTCACTAGTGCTGGTGTATCAAATGCTTATGAAAAACCATTAACAATGGAAAACGGCTTCTCTGATCAAGATGAAGATAATAATATGAAAAGTGTTCATATATCACTTCAAGAAACCTTTTATAAATAAAAAATGTACAAATTTGTTATGAGTCGTAAACTTATGCCGCCCATGGACTGGTCTGCAGTTATAGATGAAAAAAATAAACCTGATAATAGTTAAAAGAATATCATTGTTCCTCAGTCCAAATTATAATCAGTCCAAAATAGAACTGTAACTCAAATGGTTCTGGCAATAAAAAGTCAGACAGAATGTCTAAAGTATTCTGAATATCTTAATTTCGTACATAACAGTTTTATCAAACCAACAGATTTCAATTTATCTAGCTTAAATATACATCAAATAGTTATGAACAACAAATTGAAAATAGATGTAGATGAACGCAATACGAGTTCTCTGGTGAAGATAAAGATACTATAAACTACATGGGAAACGTGCTCTGAAAAATTCACTTATAAATGAAAAAAATAAGAAACTTTTTACAAAAATCAAGAACGTATGGTCTGACTGGTCTACAATAAAAGATGGAAATAAACCTCGTAATAGTCATATGAAATTTGACATTTTGCTAAATAAAAATAAATCTCAAACAGTAACTCGACAAGTAGCTACAATAAAAGAATAGTCAAAATCTAGTTCTGAAGTGAATTCTAAATTTTTTCATTTTGTACAGAATGCCACTATCTCAAGAACAATTTATGAGGTGTGTAATAATTTTCAAAGAATTTCTATGGATTCACCTTCTCTAACACTGAAAAAAATTTTTAATAACCATGCTACAGAATTTTTATCAGTCAACTCAAAAATTAAAGCCCTTAAAAGTTCACAGTCAGATATTCACTCGACCGATTTAACTGATTAAACAAATTAATAAATCGCTATCTTCATCCAGTCAACAATCCAAATTTTCCAAAAATACTCATTATAATTCAACTGGATCGCAAGATTTATGTGAAGCAGATTTTGGATGTACAATAAATACATTAAGAGATCAATGTATCAACAAAAGAATTATTAAAAGATCAAAACTTGGTTAATGAAACGAAAAGTATTAATGAATTCACTGATATGTTCAATGTTACAGATTTATATTAAAATCTGTAGGTATTGATGAATGTCATGATAAGAACTTTAATTTAACTAAACCTTCATCGAGAGATAGACATATTGATGAATATGAAGATAATGTATTTAATAACGTAAGACCATCCTTAAAACATGATAATGTATAAAGCAATACAAACTCCAGAGATCTTGATGAATACGACATAATTCATTTTTTCAAGACTTTCGTTAAAACTTTGTAACGCAAAAATATACAAATATCTCGGGTGGTACTAAATCTTCATTAAAAGTTAGACACCCAGATAAATATGATGATGACATGTTTACTTTTTTAAGATATTCATCAGAACCTAGAGATATTGATGAATACAATTATGAGATTTTTAATTTTTCAAAATCTTTATCAAAACTGAAATTGCATGATGATGCTAAAAGCGAGACACGATCTAGTAATTGCACCTTAAACTGGCTAAAAAATACATAGTAACATTAAGTAATTCAGAGTCCTCTAGTCCTGAAATTAGCTTACAATCAAATAAAATAAAAAATATGCAAACAGCAAATCTTAATTAATCTTTGGGATGCCGATGAAGAAAGTCGATGATGTGAGTTTTTCATTTCCAACCTAAAAATCGGTAAAAATGTCGAATTTTCGAATAAAATTTACCATTAAAATTCGACATTTTCATTGATATTTAACTTTGAAACGAAGCGAACTTAGATCGCAAATAATATAATGAACTACGCAAATTCAAAAGATACTTGTCCTTCGTCTTGACATTATCTATCATTATGCAAAGTTTCGCATCAAAATATTCAGGCATTGGAAAGAAAAATATGAACGAAAATCAGTAGTTGTCAGCAGCAGTTGTCAGCATTGATTTTCGTTCATATTTTTTTCTCCAATGCATAAATATTTTTATTCCAAACATTGCATAATGATATATAATGACAAGACGAAGGGCAAGTATCTCTTATTTTGCGTAATTTCTTGTATTATTTGAGATCTAAGTATTTCTCTGTCGTGTCGTTACTGATCGGTCACTATAGACTTCAGACCCCCTTAAATATATATATTTTTTTCAGATAAGAAATCCAATTTTTTGTTTTTGACAACTGATATTTTGATTTACTTTGCAAATTCAAACGTACTTTTCTACTAGCTCCATGAATTTTTGGGTTGCCAGAGTCCGGAGCGAACTTTCACTGTTGCTAATTTTAAGATTTAAATTGAAGATGCAATTGAGAAAAAATATATATATGAGACTGGTAGTATTTTTCCTAAAAACTAGAGAAAATTTTCTCAGAACAAAAAACGCATCCCTGCAGAGCTACAAATTAATGAAAATAGGCAAAAAATGTAAAAATTACCGATTTGAACAACTTTGACCGTCTATAACGGGAAGACAGTATCTATATATTGTGTATCTCCACTTGTTAATCAAATATCTTATTGTATCTTTACAAAATTTGTAATCTTTACAAAAGACAAATACAAATTTCATGAAGCAACTATTTTTTTTATTAGTTTTCACTTTATAAATCCAATAAAGCAATCAAATATTTCTTATAAGTATTATTTAAACATTATATTTCAGTTCATTATAAGTTACTTTAAAATTAAGTATGATATGTAATCTTAAAAATAAAATTATTTGCTGCATGATCATTTTTACTAAATAAAATTTTAAATTGTAAGATATGGATGTAATGAATATAACACGAATTATAACTAAATTAATTTTTCAAAGTCTAGTATAAATAAATGTATTTATAATATTTTAATATTTGTAACTATATGTATGAATTTTTTTTATCTGTGCATTAATAAAGGAATATGAAAACAAGATTGTATACTCTGTCACAATGCCATTCGACTTTAAGTTTATTATTACGTACTTATCTGTACATAAAGTTATTAAAATTTTCTTTCTATTCAGTAAGAAAATAAATTGTCAAATTTTTATTCTTAATTTGAAATATAAAAGGAAGAAGTGAGTTACGTAAATACAAGAATTTATAAGTCAATAAATTTGCGAATACAGAAAAAAATAAATAAAAAATATGAAAAATCCAAATTTAAATCACATAAAATACCTAATTGAATTTGCAATTTGATATTGTTTACAGCTTCCACATTTCTTATATAAATCTTACAGGCTAAGCAAAGTGTCTTAATCTAAATACTTTTTTATTATAAAATATTGACACGATTTATAATGATAGTGTGAAAGTTATCGGGGCACAAAACGGTTATTTATGCTGTCTTTCTTAATTAAACATTATAAAATCTTTAAAACAAATGAAGTGTGAAAAACAAGTGCAACGATCAAATTAATAATACAATATTAATTACTGAAATCTGGTCCTATTTAATTAGGACATGTCCTTTCTTGCATTCACACTAATAATAGTCATAATAAGCTAACTTTAGTAACAAAAATATTTAACTACTGCTCCTTCTTTCTGTACAATCCATTATAATTTACATTTAAACACGGGTATATTTTTTGAATCTCAGCAAATCTTTAGGTTTTTAGTAATCATCAAATTTGATTGAATTGATACCGATGTCGATTTGCCCGCCCCTATAGCTTCCTCGTTTCTTCTTAGTCTTTTCGTGGCGGAACGACTTGCCTCTTGTAAATTTGAGATCCAAGTTGGCTTTCTCTCCCCAAGACCCGCGTGCGCCCTTCTGTAAATACATTAAAATTCGTTATCAAATTTTACTTATAAAACCTGTTGTTTTAGTTAAAAACATAACTAAAAATAATTGAAGACCACAAAAAGAGATATCGCATTCTTACCTGCTATATTCAGTCTGAGGATCAACTTAAGCTCAATCGTCAAACGTTATTTTCTTATTTTTTTGTTGTGAATCATTTCCGAAGCTTTTTCGGTTATTAAAGTTGCCTCGACTTCCATCGCCATTGCCGAAAGATTTTCGAAATCCATCACCTCTTCCGCGACCACCTCCTCTTTCATTTCCGCCCCACGACTTTCTGCTGTCAAAACCACCTCGGCCTCCCCTGTCGCCACCTCCTCCACGACCGCCTCTGAATCCACCACCACCACGACCACCGCGGAAACCACCGCGGAAACCACCCCTGTCACCGTCGCGACCACCCCTGAATCCACCACCTCCTCGACCGCCGCGGAAACCACCGCCTCGACCTCCACGGAAGTTATCGCCGCCCTAAAGGAACAGAAGAGAAAACACAGGTCAGTTGCCGTATACTCTGCGTGAAAGCTCTCGTGAATCTTTTTCGTATGTTTACAAATTCTGAAAGTTAAATTGTTATGTTACAGTCAGGAACAATGGTTAATGCAAGGAAACATCGTCGATGTATTATTAAATATTCGACACATTTTTAAAAATTTTATACGCTCAAACAAAAGTGTGAGCTTTCAATAGAGTCGGTAATTGACCTGCGTCGCTCTTTTCTTGTTTCCGAGCATTTACCTTTGCTTCAAATGAATTGTTTGCCAATTTAGGATCCACATCTACCTCGTGGTCTTTTACACGTCGGAAGGGAGTATTTTTCTGTGGAAACATTTTTTTTTATGTTAATTTAAACCTATTCAGAATTTATAAAAGTCTACGACAAAAAACTTGCCAGAAAAAGTGGACTTATGGATGCTTACTTTATCTCCATTTTGCTGAGCACCAGCCTTTACGAAGTTACTGTAATTATTTTTGACGTGCTTCTTTGCTGGCTCTTCTTCAGCTTCCTCTTCGTCATCTTCGTGTTTCCTTTTCCCAGGCTTAACTGGTGCAGTTGGCTTTGTTCCTTCTTTTTCGTCATTGGATTCCTCTTCCGAGCTCGACTCCTTCCTTTTTGAGGTTTTAACATTGTTGACTTTGGCAGGAGGCTTTGCAGGTGTTTCGTCTTCATCTGAGTCGTCGGAGTCGTCAGACGAAGAATCCTTTTTCTGTGCCTTTGGCTAAAGTTTTGAAAATGTTTAATATCGAAATTATTAAGTGAAAAAATTTTTTATCGTAATTGATAAGTTTTATTTTACCGTGCTCACGGCTTTAGGTAAAAGCGCCTTAGTCGCAGCTTGAGGAGCCTCTTCAAGTTCATCACTGTCGTCATCGCTAGATGAGTCTGCTTTTGTAATAGGAGCCTTAACTGCAGTCCTTACAGGGACAACTATTTTCTTCGCTGCTGGCTCTTCATCACTACTATCATCTTCACTCGATGACTCCTGTTTCTTAGCTGCTGGTTTTGGAACTGACTTAGCCAGGGTAATTGCTTTTTTTGCAGGTGGCTCATCATCACTGCTGTCATCTTCACTTGAAGATTCTGGTTTTTTTGCAACAGGTTTTACTGCTGGTTTGGCTAGGGTAATCACCTTTTTTGGTGGCTCTTCATCACTGCTATCTTCTTCGCTTGAAGACTCT
Organism: Philotrypesis tridentata; assembly: GCA_018906965.1. Lineage (NCBI taxonomy): Eukaryota > Metazoa > Arthropoda > Insecta > Hymenoptera > Pteromalidae > Philotrypesis > Philotrypesis tridentata. Next base: position 3,015,509 of record JACCIB010000022.1, read on the forward strand.
GGCTTGGCAATGAGCTTGATAGTAGGTTTGGTCAAAGCTTTGGCTGGTGTTAGTGGTTTCTTTGGAGGTGCTTCCTCTTCACTGCTGTCATCTTCGCTTGAGGATTCCTGCTTTTTAGCAACAGGTTTAACTATTGGTTTAGCAGGGGTAGGTTTGGCTGAAGCAGTTTTAGCTTTTGGAGCTTCATCCTCGCTGCTATCATCATCACTAGATGATTCTTTTTTGGCTGCAAAGACAGGTTTCATAGGATTTTTCTGAACTGGTTTTGTTGCTTCCTCTTCTGATGAATCATCATCAGATGAAGAATCAGCCTTCTTTAGTGGTGCTTTGACCAAAGCTTTTACAGGAGTCTTAGCTGTAGCTGTTTTATCAACTGGTTTTTCATCTTCGCTAGAACTATCATCATCAGAAGAGGACTCTGCTTTCTTTACGGCAGGCTTGGAAATAGGCTTAGCTGGTGCCTTTGCGAGTTGTTTTTCCTCCTCGCTAGAGTCATCAGATGAAGATTCAGTCTTCTTCACTGGTACAGGCTTGACTGGGGTTTTCACGGGTGTCTTAGCAGCTACTGTAAATGCTGGTTTTTCATCTTCACTGGATGTATCATCAGAGGATGATTCAGTCTTCTTGACTACAGGCTTGGTTGCAGTTGCTTTGGTCAGTGGTCCTTTGCCATTGACCATGGGTGTCTTTTTGGGATCCTCATCCTCACTTTCGGAGCTAGAATCTGAGCTGTTACTCTGCTTGACATTCTTATACGCAACCTTCTTGGGCGAGTTCTTCTGGTAATATTGAAAAACGTCAAGTATAGATGGGCAACCCTTGGCTAGCGCAGGCTGTAATAAAAGAAATATTTTAGCATAAGACAATAATGAATATCGGTAGAGCAGAGAGCCTCGTGAATTTTCTCAGAAAGCATTAGAGAATGACATTTTCTTAACGAACAATTCGAATACGGAGAAACGCGCCCACGTGATTGAAATAACCTCTCGATTAACCTGCAAATACATTGGAAAGAAAAAGATTGGATGTTCGTGGAAAAGCAGAGGCATGCCCCCAGTGAAAAGCCGTTAAATCGGCGAAAAGTGCGATGGAGAAATTTTGGAAAAGGGGAAAAAAGTGGAATAGTCAATAGACGCCCACGTGGTGTACTATAGGTGGAATGGCGGGCGCGGGACCTCCGCGGCGACGCGGCGTGGCGAAACAAAAACTCACCGCGTTGGTCTTTTTCTGAAAAACCTTAGCCAGAGACGAATCCTTTTTGAGGAGATAGTCGTAGACGAGGGCGGAAATACCCTGCTCCTCGATTTTGCTCTCCATGTCGAGCTCTTGAGGAAATAACGAAGAGCCGCACGTTGTGGACCAGCGCACCACCACAGCACACGTGTGGAAAGGAATGAGTTATAGGAAGCGAAGGCCGAAGACCAAGAACCGAGACGAACACGAGGCACGAGGCGAAATGCCGAATTGCCGAGCGGCGACGGGCGCAGGCGCGAGGCGAGCAGTGGCCAATGGGCAATGAGCGAATAGTCGACAGCACGTTTCTTCCGCCGTCCGCGTTTCTTCAGTGTTCAGTCTTTTGTCAGTTTGTCGGTGTCCGTTTGACGGGGGGAGTGACGAGCGATACCATCATGACGTTCACGGTGCAGGAGTGATTGAGCCGCATCTTTTTGATTTTAGTGTGAAAAAGAAAAATTATTGTTAGCCGCTGTAATTATGTGGTGTACACTGATATGGCTGTATTCTTTACACTTATTTACGGCTAATAAGTATATTTGTATATTGTATAACAATTGTACGACACTATCCTATCTTCATTTGTTCATAATTTATTTTACTTGATATAGATAATACAATACTTATTTGCAATAGTTATACAAAAAATATATACAAACATTTTTTCAATAGGTATGTTCGAAGGTGAAAAATATAACATGTAAATTTAAACCAGTTTAAACTCAGCGCGGGCGGATCGTCTGGACCACTCTTGGATCATCAGTCCATCATTATGATGCTTTTGCAGTTTTGCTTGCGATAACGCGAATAACGATCGATATATCTATATAATATATGCGTATAATATACTTATATATTCAACAAGGCTCATTTCCAATTCCAGTATTCTTCGCTATATTTCTTCTCCAATACAATTTATATATATACCTATAATTTCTAATATAGATAATATAAGAAATTAATATCTTATTATGCTATAAATTAGTTTTGACTTTTTCGACAATCATTTTTACGGCTTTCAACAAATCTTCGACTCTCAACACAATTAGTCTCACAGTATATTATGTATATGGTAATCTATAAAGAAGCAACCTCCGTTCTCTGCAATAACTCACGACCCGCACGTAAGTCGGTAAGTAATATCTATAATACGCGGATAGAACGGTGCATATGAAAATGACAAAAAAAAGAAATGCTCGAGCTCGATAGTCGATTCTCATCCCGAAGACCCGAATCCCAATCCACAAGAAAACTGACTCGTAATTTACCGTCAATCCACTCACCATCCAATTAGCCAATAGGTATCCCAACAACTCATCGAAATCTAATAAAATAAAAATTACCTAATCATCGCATATTACCGTATGAAGAATCAGCGTCGAAATTCGTGCGTGATCCCATTGAAACCAGCGATTTCCGAGAATCCGACCAACGTCAAGGAGACACCGGTCAGCGACCGTCACCTGGCTCCATCCCGTAGCGATAGCGAGTCCGTGATCAGACTGTCGTGCGCGCGAATGCACCGCAAATACAGAGAGAGAGAGAGAGAGAGAGAGAGAGAGAGAGAGAGAGAGAGGAGAGAGAGAGAAAGAGGCAGTATAGTAGTGGGCCAACCATCGCTCCGTCTCCTCGAAAGACAGAGACGGAAGGCGAGCCAAGACGAGCAGCGCAGCGGTGCATCCTCTCCCCGAGGAAGGTGTTGCTCGGACGTGTGCACAAGACAAGACTTGCGAGATTCAAGATATTGCTGTGCCAAGGCGAGGCGCGAGAAGCCTGCAGTGCGCGCGCGAGTGTGATCTCAAGGGAGAGAGAGCTACGTGCCAATTCCAACGTTTGCTGCGGCTGGGTGTAGCTGCTCACGTCCCTTCTGCAGCGCACCCTCCAAGAAACTCGACGCTCTCATTTCCACAGTGCAGCAGAGCGAGCGAGTGCGAGTGGTGAAAAGGTACCATCCCCACGGGGAGCAGTGCGCGCGCGCACGGCACCTACAACATTCCTTCTCCCTTTTCTCTTCGGTCTTCGTGCAATCGTGCAGTATACCTACCACGATGCCAACGAAAATATCATGCACGTACTTGTACGCATATCCGGGGAGTGTACCGAGTGTGTAATACGCGAGAGAGGCCCCTCAGTCTTTCCCATCATCGTAATCATCCTCCTCGTCTCCTTCTATCCCTCCTTTCCGCGCCTGCAGTATCTTTCGAGAGTCGAGAGACTTGGAGGCTTGTACAACACAGTATATACACACGCAGCTTGTGTCGTTGCATCTGCGCGCGCGCGTGTGTGTGTGTGTGTGTGTGTGTGTGTGTGTGTGTGGAAGGAAGATAGCCGAGCCAAGACTCCAAGGGAGCCAGTAGAGCTCTGCGCACGCGTGTATGTAATATATGTCGAATCCGCGCGTCGCCCGCGGGCCGCAAGGAAGCGAAAATCCAGCGTGTCCTCGAGTGTAAACGCGTAAAAATAATAACTCGGCAACTGTCAAAGCGCCAGTCAATAAACTCGTTTTCGCCTCTCTGCTAGGTACGCTCTTGGCGTTTTTCTCCGTAAAACGTGACACACACGTTGTTTATCTTCAGCTTCATCCTCATCGTCGCAATCCTGGCACACGTCTTCCTTGTCTCTTCGATTAGACGCATGAAAGTTGACAGAGAGTATAAGCACAAGCAGCCGCTCTTTTCCTCGAATCTCTCCGCTTTGTTATACTCTGTCTCTGTCGGGGCTTCGGGCGAAAATCGATAGGCTTTCATGTGTGAGTGCGCTACTCGTGGCGAAAACGCACGAGTTTTGCAGTCTCTCGCTGACTCGCTCTGCATGTCTATATATTAGAGATGGTCTATATGTAGTACTTATAGGTGCGTGCGTGTGTCTGTCGGTGTCGTGAGTTGAGTCGTCTGAATTTTTTGCCTGCGCGCGCGCGTGTGTGCGCGTGTACGCAGTAAGTACACACTGGTACACACAGCGACGGGCGACGGCCGAGTCTTGTCCTTTTTGGATGGCAAAAATAGCCGCGTTGCCGGGAAGTTAGTATAGTCGCTGATACCCATCTCTTCGAGAGTCCTCGTCGGCTATGTGGATTTTCCGTTTTTCCTACTCTCGCCTCTTCAAATTCATGCGTCTCTCAACTCGACCTGACATCATTTTTTATCAAAGGCTCTTGTCCAAGATGTTGTTTTTGTTTTTTTACTTGCTGTTCTTTTGGAACTGTTGCATTGTATACGCTTATGTATGGATTGGGCATTGCAAATTATTGTCCAGCAGTGAATTAAGTATACTTGCATCGGCGAGATCTTTTGCCTTCTGGTCTCAATCATTCTGCGAGATCTTATTCTCTTTTTGGTTACAGTTTCTTGGTTAGGATTTCTGAATAGTATACTTTTTACTATTGCCATCTAATGTTTATTTAATGATTTTATGAAATACTTTCTTTTTTGCATATTATATTTGTTATATTCTTTATACTTGTTATATTTGAATGATTGCATTCAAATATAACAATTGCTTGTCTTGAATAAATTTACTTGTATCTGTATAACATATGAGAGAAAGCTCTACGAGCATTGAGTGTATTTTTGAATTAGTATTGATATGAGAGCTATAGTAAAAGCATTGTATCAGGTTATCAAAATAGGCCAAGATCATAGCATAAAAGTCCTTGTAACTATTTAAAATAATAAACTTTTGCATTAACGAAATTTCTTTGAATAACCATATAAATATGTTACTGTTAAAAATGCTAACCTCCAAATTTTCTTTCCAGGACTCAGTGATATTTGTGCTTTTATGAAACACTTTAGTAAAATGGAAAAAAGGATTGGTTTGATAGACTGGTTAAGACTGTTCTTGCGGATGTTGTGATTATTGAATGTGGAGTGCGATAACAAGCCTCTTTAAGAATAAGCCGCAGGACACAAAGTTCAGTCCTAAACATCAGGCCTACCAGCCCACCAGTGAAGCGCCAGTGGCCAATACAATTGTCCATGTTTCCAATAAAATGGATCGTAATAGCGTCGATGAGAGAAGAAAAAGTCATGGAGTCTCTAGTGATCAACAGTCCGCCAGTGGAGATTCTGAGCACTCTTCTGATTCATTAGATTCTCGACAGGTTAGTGACTTAATTTTACTGTTACACAAAATGGTAACTTTTACTTTATGATGAATTTATGAGTCACGTTATAGCAATACTCTTATGCTTATCTGCAAAATAAGTTTAAACTATGACTCAGAGTGATAAGTTAGGTATTAATTTTATGTGTATTGTGCACTCATTAACTGCTAAAATTAATTTGCAATTTTATTAGTGTTCTACCTGATAACTACCTAATGTTTTTGTTTAAAAATAAATAAGTATTCCATTAGTAGAACTAGAGATCACCTGTACTGGAAAAAATGTTTTTCTTATAAATCAACAAATAATATATCATACAGCAACATCGATCTAAAATTTTACATCGAAGTTTACATCAAAACCCCCAATGAGGTGATCGATCATAAATTATGGCCATTATGGTCTGAACATTGTTTGAATCATTTCATCCAAGGGCTATAATTCCCTTTGCTTCCACGTGTATACGGATTATTTCAGTTTCAGTTTTGCTCTTGATTCGAGATTGATTAATTGAACATATACAAAGTATTATCGGCAGATATATGATTTATGTGACAGCGTAGCAAGATAATATCACTTATTAAAACTTCCAAAGTTCTCTATACATCAACGATACTCGTTAATCGTTAGCGATGAAGGTGCTTACACTCATGAAATATTCTTCCTTAATAGATAGGCAGAATTTTCAAATGTCTATGAACAAAATTGAAATGATCAAACTCGAAAGAACAAAGGAAGTCGCTCAACTCCAATTGATGCAGAAAGGTTTAGTGAGTTTGGTCGAACGGAACATATTAAGCGTTTAATGTCTTAGCGATTCGATTTGGCGGCCTTCTCTCAATTATACACATCGTCTCTGCTGTGGCAGTACAACTACAGTGGAACAGAGAACAATTCCACTATGAAGGAACCTACTTGAAGGATAGCGTAAATCCTTTGCGGCTTGAGCAAAAAGGGGGAAAGAAAAGGAATCGTTGGTGCGAGTTTTCCGGGGACAGCTGCGTTGCCGCGTCCGTTTACTTTTTACAGGATAAACTATACATTATACTGCAACAGTGCTCGGCTTTGTTTCAACGCGCGCACAGCAGTACAGCACCCATACGGATATGTTCGAAGTCTGAAGGTATATAAACTGTACTCATCCAAGAGTACATGTATACATGTGATCACCTCATCGAGTTAAACAGTCGCAGTAATAGTCCTGCCTGCTAGCGCGTTTCATAATTCGGCAAATACACTGACGAACAACTCTACTCATTCTTTTCTGAGCATACAATACTTTTTTACGATTTATATATTGTTGCCGCTTTTCTTTCTTTGAAGAAATTTAACTCTTCAAAGGGACATGCGTAGCTGAGTCATCGGGCGCAGCTTCGGAGTAAATGTTCACGCTTATGGTGAGCTGCTGTTGTGCAAACATTAAGCCGCCTGATTGTTGGGCAACTTAAAGATGCGTTTTTCCTTCTCAGAAATCCAGCTCAGAATTCACTTAATCGATCTTTTTTCCTTAACATTTCCAACTGCATAGAACCCGACGCTCTATAACATTTTTTGCTTTGGGAGAAACCTTACAAGATTCTGTAAAAGTCAAGTCGATACCATTTGCATTTGGCTGGCTTTTCAAATCGAAAAAATTTTTTAAATACTGTGTCTAACTGTCTACGTGTCAGTAGATTTAAATATCAGTTACTACGTTCTATTGCCGCAGCAAATCGGAAAAAAAAAAATTATAGCTCTCGCTCATGATATATCTCAGTGTACTCTATATGTCGTCGCTCCATACGAAGACGAGTACCGTTCATATTTCCATCGACAATCAACACGGTTCATTTTATTAAGGAAGACTAGCACGGTTCAGATTATCTCGCGAAGAGTAGCACAGTTCAGATTTTTTTCTTAAAAATTTCATAAGAATAAAAAACCTTAGAATTATTTAAAAAATACTCAAATTTTTTCAAGTTACGAAATCAAAATTTAGCAAAATAGTCTAAATGACTCTAAACAAAATAGAGCGCGGTCTTTGATGAATGCCAAGCCCTTTTTTGATGTTATGAAATTTTTAATATAAAGTCCATAGTTTTTGAGAAAAAAAATCTGTGAATTCCTTTTTTTTTAATTATATTTCTCGAATTTGTTTTCGTCGGAACTTTTAAAACACGCTACTCTTCGCGGGAATAATCTGAACCATGCTAGGCTTCGTTAATAAAATGAACCATGTTAATTTTCGATGGAAATCTGAACAATGCTAGTCTTCATACGGAGCGACGATGCAGAGTATGTATACAAAAGTTGATCAAACGACTACAGCAGCATTTGTCAACGTGTTTAATCCAGCATTATTGTTGTCGAGGTCCCGCAGAAAAAAAGCGTTGTTTCGTACAAGAGGCTAGATTGATTACGAGTGTTGTGAGCAATTATGTCTTCTCCTAGACGGAAGTGTTACTCGCTATTTTTGTCGTTAGAGACCGGCATTTAGATATCGATGTATCGATGATTTAATTTTCTATAGACCTCCAATTTAGTCGTGCTGACTCTTTCAGGTGTAGGTATAGAACATAGTGTCTAATGTAAAATCTATTTCTGGTTTTTTTGATGTAAAACGTGGAATTTTACATTTTGAAAGCAAGGAGAAGTCAGTAGCTTGATTAACTGCGAATTCAGCCTCAATATTAATTATAGATACGAAACGCAATGCATCAAGTCCCATTAGCTCGTTCAAACTTTTTCAAAGACGTTTTTCTTCGCTTCTTTTCCATGATTTCTCTGCGCTGCAAAGTCGCAGCAATAAAGATTTCAATTAAAAATTGGGGCTTCCCAATTATCAGAAAAAAAAATTAAGTTGACTGCAAAAAAGAAATAACGACGTTTGAAGTTCCGATAGTCTCGCCTGATCGCATCCTTATCAGCACTTTTGTTCGGCACGGCTCTTGCATCTTTTTGAAACAATGAACTTTCTCACTCCCCAAGTTTAGTCTTACGTAAGATTAGTCATCTTGGTTGTCTACTATACACGGTAGCCGCACACACGAGCTGCTGATGTACAGAGACACAGAGCACACATATAAGCGATGCATAAGCGGCACGAGGCAGTCGTGATTACTTTAATTTCACCGAAAGGCGTATAAATCAAAACGATTGCAGCAACAGACTCCCTCGTGGTCCTGGGAAAGTTGGAGTTGTATAGTATAGTGTATAGGCGTGCGGCGAGAGAGTGCAAAATTGACAGAATTAATTGAGTCTCCATTTTCTTATTATTGTACACACTTGTCTCAGTTTTGTAAATATTGTAAAAGGAAAGAGGAAGGATATTGCTGTAATCAGAAGTTGCAATTAACCGCGGGGTCGTAAAAGTATGTATCGTGAATTTTATTACCTTCGCTTTATGTGTGAACGTGTTTGCTTAAACTCGAATCTTTTATGATAGCTAAGGTTTACTCTCGTCGCAGCAACAGCAGCAGCAGCAGCAACAGCGGCGGCGAGCTTCAATTCGCCTTGGCATTGTTGTAAATCAAACCTTTTGGAATAATAATTGTAGACATGAGAGAGCTTTGATTATTACGTGCCGCTCGTTTCGCGCGTGTCTCTCCATTGATTTATGCAGATTTTCTGAATCGGCAAGCAGACGCCACTTTCGTAAGAAAATATGAAATTATCATGAGTACGTGTATTCTTTGTGCTTATATAACTTTGTATATTCCAATTCGCGAGAGAAGACAAAACAATTTCATCTCTGAAAAATTTATGCGAGAGTCCTTGAAACACATGCGTACATTAGAAGGCGGTGGCTTTTCATAGCTGTACAGCAAAGCGAGAATAACTAGCTTGCTGATGATGTCACATGAGTCTGTAGTATGACGATGCAAGACGACAATTATTTATTATACAACAGAATTAACCCAACTTAGCCAAATGTTATGCAAAGAGCAACTCTCGACAGATTGTGCAGCATATATAGTTGTATATAGTAAGTAGTCAATAAGTGGCTAAGAATTGGAATTACGCGGTTTGCTAAGTTTCTGTCCAGGTAATTGAATAAAGAGACAAATCACGTTTTACTATATACGTATGGGAAGTTCCGCCAAACATATTTAGATAATTGGTTGGAAAATAAAAAAAAAATTCTGTAGGACACAGAATAGAGAAAAAATAGCGCTCCCACGAAAACGGCCGTAAGACACTGTTTTTTAACAATTTTTTCACACATTGCACTAAATGTTTCTCACGTATAATCGCTATTTAATAGGGGAAGAAAGCTTCATCTTAAGCTATAGAACATTAAAATCGGATTGTTGAATTGGGAGTCATTGGCATTTGAGCAATTTTATTAGTTTTTCAAAAATCGTTATCTTGCAAAATCGAAAAATTGCTTGAATCGATCTGAAAAAATTCAGGTGTATTTGGCCAATTTTCAGAAATTTTTATTCTTACTAACTTTTTTTAGAAAGTGTAGTTTTTCAATTAAATATATATTAATGTTTTTACGAAAAATTTGCATTTGAGGCACCATTGCTATGATTAAGTGCCAATAACTCTCAATCTAACAATCCGACTTTAATATTCTATATCTTAAATTGAAGCTCTCTTCCCCTACTAAACAGTGATTATACGTGAGAAACATTAAGGTTCTTGAGAACTATGTAGTGTGTGAAAAAAACATTTTTCGCTGTTTAAATTTAATTGTTAAAAATCAAAATTGTTAAAAAAAAACAGTGTCTCACGGCCGTTTTCGTGGGAGCGCTATTTTTTTTCATGGAAGAAGAAAAACACTGTCCTCGAGGTGTAGTACGCAATTTTGTTTTTTTTAACTTTCCAACCAATTATCTGGATATTTTTGGGGGAATTTCCCATATATATATATATATATATATATATATAAATTAACGCAATGGAATAAATAATATTATTTATAAAAGCAGAAAAATTCTATTCAGAATAGTAATATAAAATGTATAGCTAACAATAACTATGATTGCAGTCAATTAAATTATGAATGTATATCGTAAAAGCTTACATACCAAAAATCAAATCAAACGAAACCTATAAGCTGTAGCTGTAATTGATAACGAAGAAATACGAGAATAATTGTATTTGTATAATTATGCATGGATCAGTTTGTTAAAAAATGTATAAGCTGTACAATGTACATTTTACTAACTAGTGAATTGGTGAAAAATTCTTAAAAAAAAAGTATTGAAACAACAGATTTTTTATGTTTAAACATTTTTTCCGAACTTTATAAAAACGAATGTGATCGACTGTTACGACTCTTGTATACGCAGTCTCCAGCTTACGATCAATAAATAACCTTCTAAACCACAAACGCATAATGCAAATTTATCTTAACTAGACCAAGAGCAGCGCGCTTCGCGCGCTCTAATTTTTCTTGCAGTTTGTTTATAATTTAATAGTACTCAAAAATACTTGAAATAATCGCAAAGTCGATTTTTATTTTGAAAATTTTGAAGAATTATTTCTCTTTTAAAAGATATTTTTTAAAGTACAGTTTATCCTGTTTATCTTTATATTTAAAAAGAACTTATCGAACTGTGCATAGGTATACCTATATATGAAGAGCTCATGAACCTATTGTCGATTGTATTGTGCATAAAATAAAAACAAGTTCTTTCTCAATTTCTTGTACCTGCGCTGTTCTTGCATGCAGATCTTTTGTGCTATTATATTAGGCTAGAATGTTAGATCAACATCAGCGGGCTTCGCGCGCTCTAACCTGAAACTAACGCATTCATCGGAAACACATGAACCATGATACATGAACATATTGGCTCTTGAGTCTTGACGCACGCGCACAATATCAGCCAATCACAATTCGTCTTCAGCGGCTTCAAAACATCCGGTCATGACTTTTTATTAGTGGGATTATTAGTGGGATTAGTGGGATAATAAACGCCACGAGCAATAGACAATCAGAACTAAGAACCTCATTAAAAATCATCGACCACTACCTTGTCAGAAAAAATCAGGGCTCGCTCCAACTACCTGCAACACTCAATACCACCACGTTATATACACAGTGGCTTTCTAGCCCGACTCCACTCTTCCGATATAAAGAGGATGGAGCAGCTAACAGAGAGAGAGAGAGAGAGAGAGAGAGAGAGAGAGAGAGGAGAGAGAACGTCATGCGAGCAGCTCAATAACATCAGCGGCGGCAAGTTATTCCAGTCACTCTTCTCTCTGAAACTGGCACGTCGCTTCGACACAAGTGGAATATATCCCACGTGCTCGCGCGATTTCTCGAGTAAACCTCCTCTTTTTAATCGAGCCTCGTATACCCTGTCATAAATGTACATTGTACATATATGTTGTTATGCCAGCATTATATACTTTATACACACGCCATGGAAAAATGCCTTGATACACTACATTCTGCAATGTAAGGTGTCGAGAGCATGTGTGTGTGCAGGTGTACAACGGCTTTCTCTCTCGATCTTGATAACATTGCTATGAAACGCTGATTTTATAACGGCTGAACTGCATCGTGAATTTTTAATGGTGATTTATGCATCCGAGAGCAGCGCAAAACTTTGACCCCCCTTTCACGAAAGAAGAGTCCTTTTTGAGAGAGCTGAGCTTTCAGAGGTCAACAGCCACGGTGTGCCATATATATTGGCCTGTTATTGATTCGCACCGAGAGAGAGAGAGAGAGAGAGAGAGAGAGAGAGAGAGAGAACTGCGAAATGAAAGTCTCTCTTTACCGGCTCTTTATATTACTGCCTGAAACACTATTTGCTCTAAAATTTCGCAAACATTGCGTGAGTCTTGATTTTCTGCAGCGTTACGTTCATTGCGTTTTTGCCAGGGAGACACTCTGACTTCATCATCAATGTGTTGAGGTTTTAATATACGCTAGTCACTGCAGTCTGTGTGTATATTAAGATGTCATATACAATACTAATATTTATGCAGTGTAAACTTAAACCGCGGAATCTTCTTCTCCCACAGGCTTCTTTTGGAGGCGGCTCTAATAAATTGGCGAAATTTTCATTTTTCAATCAAGTATGCAAACGAGCCGATCCTACAGTTTTTCTATGCGTCTTATGATACTTTTTAACCGAAAAAATTACAAGCAACGCTTTAACTATTACAGTAGTTATTATATTTTTCAAGAAGCTCGAATCGAGCTTAAATGTAACGATAATGCGAGATAATGAGAAAAGCTGAAAAATTGCGCAGAGAGTAGAGCTAATTAAACTGCGCCGTCCTCGCGCACATAAATCCATTGTTTCCGAGGCGAGAAAAAGTAATCTATGTAATGAAAAGTCGCGCGACACGTGGTACATATACAATAGTCGTGCGCAATTAATAGCTCTCCTCTATCTTCCTAAAAGGACTCGTTCGTCTGTGAATCGGCCGTGGAAAGAGTTGGCTCTCACCTACAAAACCGGACGTTATAATACAAGTCGGAGCGTTACATGCTGCAGTGCGGGTGAAAGTCATTTTTTCATCGGCAGCCGACGCTCTCTCAGCTCGAAGCCTTTTTAAGAAAAGCCAAATATGCGCGCACTGTCGCTCGCGTAGGTGTATCAAGTATAATATAGAGGCAGAGCCGCGCATTTTTATTGCGTGATGTCTCTCCAGATTCCTCGGACAATTATTTGCGTGCGTATTGTATATGAAGAATTCCGTGAAAAATATTTCATATCACATCTGCATTTTCTATATTGAATTTTCAGAAATTGCGCACGCCTTTTTCAATTTTCAAAAATCTGCCGGTGGTAAATGCAATATAATATATATTAGCACCGCGCATAAGACAGAAATCGGCATAAGCGCATTATACTATACAGCAAGAGCTAGGATGCAGGCGAATATATGCAGCGACAAAGCGGTTTTTCTCGCTGACTGTGCAAAGTTGTTCGAGTTTACGGTTGACGGTTTAGCTATATAACTCTCCTAAGTACGATTGTGTTAGGGAAAAATGTGCTGAATGAAACGATTTGAAGGATGCAGGCAAGACGTATGAAAAAGAATACAGCAACTATATCACTGATAGCAGCTGGAGTCTATGCAGTGGGTGGCTTGGAGCATGTTGAATAATCGAGTGCAAAACCGACCTCGGCGCGAACATGTATTAGAGCCGCGCGAGAGAAAAATAAAGATAGATTGGGTGGCGCTACTCCATTATAGACGCCGAAATGCAGGCACGCGAGCGTGCAATACGAAGCGACTATACGGTGGTGCGCGCATACACGCCATTAACCTACAAAATAAAAAAGAGGCCGCATTAAAAGGCTACTGCGCTACACGCGTTGATACGTCGAATAATGACTTAAGCCCAACCCAGCCCAAAGAACGCTTCGATATCATTCCTCTCGTGCGTCCTTACAACACAATCGATCCGAAGAGGAGCTGCTGCACTTCTCTAGCTGCTCCATATTTTAGCAGTCTGCGAGTAGAGAGAATCTGCCGAGTAATCTCGTTTGCGCAATTCACTGTCATGGTTGGCTCGACCTCGACTCAGGGGAGACGCTTCGTAGGATTGACGACAATTTTTTCTACTTATTTTTAAGTATTTTTACTCTATGTAAGATAACTGCAATTCGCAGGCTAGGGAGCAGTAGTCGATTTTTTGGGAAGCGTTTTTATTCTTCAACCGCAAGTTTTGGAATATTCGAGCAACAGGAAGTCACGTGATGTATATTATATACTTTTTTATATCTTTATTCAATTATCAATATTGCAATAATCTGGAGAAAATAAGTAAGTAGGTATATATAAATACTACTACTATTTTGTTATATATACTGCGGATTTGTACAATTTGTACAATCGTGCATGCGTGTATTTTGCGCATGGGTACATAATAAAGATCGCATAAACTATACTTGCCGCATGAAAAAGGTGTTTACTGCTAAGCTAATTAGGTATATTTTATTATCACTACTATATTGGTCTGAAAAATGTTTTGTTGAAAATTTTATCGTTTAACAGCGCGTTCATTGCATTACTGCAGTTGTACTCCGAAGATTAACGGTATTTCATTAAACCTTACGTCGACGCGTTCTTATATGTTGGTTTTGGGATTTTTGTCAAATGTAGCGCCCACTGATTGCATGCTAACTTCAAGAAAATGTTCTTTGACGTCGTGTTTTCAAAGAAAAGTTGCACAAGTTTACGCACCTGGAAAGCCCTGTAAATGAAGAAACATTTTTTTATTGTCATCTTTCTGTACGCTGACTTATTTAAAAAGGACATATATTGTGCAGGCAAATCAAGTCAGATTTCTATGTCAAGCTAATTCCGAAAAAATATAGAGAAGAATGAATTAAATGCTTACATAATTGCACTGCGTGCTAAATTGCCGTTAATTTTCCTTGTTATAGTGAGAGCAATAGTAAACATTTCGTTGGAAACAGTACATTTCAGCGTGCGCTGCAATTGAACTGCTTTTTAAATTGCATCGTTGTTATAATGACAATATATCATCTATAAATTGTTATGTCCGAAAGTACTTGATTATGTAAGCAATTATTTGTTGTTCCGTTAATGTTATATGTATATGTGAATAACTATACAAAGATGAAATTTATCGTATGTATTAATTTAGATGTATATCGGCGCTATAGTTTGATTTCATTACGAAATCGCGTGCTCATCATTCCGATTGCTATCTTCTCGTGCACTGCCTATATGTGCACTTGAGTTTAATTATTAGCTGGAATTTCCCGCGAAGCGTGAATTTCATCAGTTTGCATAAAAAAACCAACTGATTGTGATTTTCCGAATTTTTATTTTAACCATAACTTTAATTCGTGCCATTCATTTCCCTGAAAATTTAATATAATTTTACAAATACTAAGAGAAAATTCTACTTGATAAAAGCAAATATGCAAACAGTGTGTGATCGCGGAACATGCATTGCATATTATATACACTATACAGTCAATATTATCGTTTACTACTTTTTTAGATGTTATGGTGACAAAACTAATTGTAATTCTTAAAGCGAAAAGCGATTAAATTAAGTTAATTCAAGATAAAATAAACTACTTTTAAAGTTTATATTGATATACATATAAAAGCGCAATTGAATTATTCATTGGATGCGCTTAAAGTAGCTGCAGGCAGCAGGTGTCTTATTATATTTTTCAAATCTCTCTTCTCTTAAATTCAAGTTAATTTGTTTGTAAACTAAAGTGTTAGAATTAAGCAGAAGGCGCACTTAACACATCTGGATTCTCCGAGGAAAAAGCGAATTGTCAATCAAAGTCCTCGATTGATATTCCGCACGGCGTATATTCTCTCCTCTCTAAAATCGCACTCAAGGTCTAACGGCAACGACTCGGCGCAGTTTGCATCCTCTGAAGATCGCATAGACTGCAGGTGTGTTAGTAGATAGTTTAGTGTAGCCCAGAGCGCAATATGCAACGCGGCGGCGGCGGCGGCTAGGCGGAGAGCGGTAGGTGCCGATGATCGTTTTTCCATCGTCAGTTTGCCTTTTCCATATAGTGCGCTTGCTTGCTTAGACGGTCGACTCTCTTGCCCCTTCTCTCTCAGCTTATGTGTGCTGGGAGACGGAGACGAAGACGGAGAACGGCCTACGGCCTCCCGCCAGTCCGTTACGCTCCTCCGTGCTTCTCGCATCGGTAGTGCGCTCGCGCGCGAGATTCAATCGACAAGCATATTTTCGGTGCGCTTATTTTTATTTTATCATTTTATTCTTTCTTTTTCGAGAGAGAGAGAGAGAGAGAGAGAGAGAGAGAGAGAGAGAGAGTAGCTTTTCCTTGCCATTGCTGCGCTCATGTCAGCACAGCGGCACACGATCGGCTTTTCTTCTGTGGCGGGAGAGGCTAATTCAACTGTCTGGATTGTTATGCTCGTTGTTATGCGGTACTAGTTTTCCAGAGGATGGGCCGCGCTTAAAATACTTTTTGCTCGAGCGTTTGCTGGATCACAGTTTTCCAAGGAATGCGCAGTGTTTCAATTGTTGGCAAATCGAAGTAGATTCATCATTCAATGACAAGAATACTTTATTTCATTTTTTTATTAGCTTCTTTAATTAACTTGTACAGTTTAACTACTGAACAAAATTAGTTAAAAAATGAATTTGATTTTGATAAAAGTAGAATCGTGAACAAGCTGAAAATCAACTCGATGGTGGTAACTCGATAATAATAGTAAATAGAAAAATCGTATGCAATGCCAGGCGTTTCTGTGGCGCCGTTGATCACTCAATGGTTTTTTCAAAAGCTCGCTCCGTTCCTTTTCTCTCGGGGTCAGGTCAAGCTTCTCAGCAGAATTAGAGCCGCCATATAATTACTCATAACATCGCGCGCTACTCATTGTATGTACATAAAACTTGTCTCTCTTGGCGGCCCATATAGAAAGTGCCTTCTGCGACAAGACGAAAACGAAGACGAAGACGAGAACGAAAAGGAAGAACCGGTGCAGAGCAGCACATATAGAAAAAATATCGATCGAAAAACCGCCGATGTGTGTGGAAAGAAGCTGTTCCATGTGCCAGTGATACACGTATACGCGAATACATAGAGAATTAAAAATAAAAAAAATATTGTGCCAATAATGTGCGGTGTCGTGGTGCAGTTTTAAGTATAGAAAGCTCGAATGAATCGGAGCGATGCTGGCCCTCACGGCGACACACCGGCCGATCAGGCTCGAGACGGACGACGTTCGCGACATGACGAGGAATGTCAAAGTCACCACGATTTACGTGAGTTTTCTCCCTCTGCAGTCAGGTATACCTATATATACGCGCAGAGCCGATCATCCTGATTTATACCGTACAGATATATATTTGAATTTCACATCAGCGATTCGTCGTGAGCTGTTGCGCCAAAAAAGGTTCGGTGCGCATTGTGCAGCGTATGCGCAATGACGCGTAGATTAAAGTATTCCGACTTTTACGGCGACTTTTACTGCGAGGATGTTTGTAAATACCGATATGTCGATTAGACTCGGACTTGTAAGGGCATATCCTCGTTGATCTCTTCTGCAAGTTAGAAAATTTAATAGAACCGGCCGGTTATAGTGTTTTCAGACCATTAAATTATACAACCCCTTGCGTCACTTGACGATACGCGTGAATTATTCAGATCGAGACGGCGAGAGACCATTTTTCAGGCGAAAAAGAGAAATATCCGAGAGGAGAGCATGTAACGGCCTCTCGGCTATTATTTTCTGTTGCAAAATCGACTAATCCCTTTTCGCGCGGGGAAGGAGAGAGAGAGAGGGAGAGTGAGTGGGGAGGGGGGGGGGGAGAGAAACCACTAGCGACTCGGACCATATAAACGAGTTCAGAGCCGTAGGAGTGTTACGCGATCGTCATTCCGATCCTACGCAATTTCGGCAATCCCTTCGCTGTGACACTCATTCTCTGTGTTTCTTACACGAGTACATAATAGATGTGCATACTCGTGCAGGTACACAGACACACGAGTATAGCCTTTACGTGTGTACCTTCGAAGGGAATATCTTCTGACGAGCTTAAAGTGCTGTGTACGCGCATAACACAGAAAAGGAAGAGAGGGATCTCGCACCGGTGTTTTATCGCCTTGCGGCGGCTTTTGATGTGCAGAGCTCTCGCGAGATGAGAGAGAGAGAGAGAGAGAGAGAGAGAGAGAGAGAGAGAGAGAGAGAGAGAGAGAGGATTTTTATCCGAGTGAAAGCTTTCGAATATACGTCCGGGTATTTAAACCGCTGCTGCTTTTTTTGAGTATGTCGAATCGCTCCTGCCTGTGTGTCGTAGTTGATCGATCAACAGCGTTAATTCGATTGCGAATGCGGCTTTCGTCAAGTCTTCGGGAGACGTTAATTTCTTTTTGGTTTAAGTGTAGAACCCGACTGATTTTGGACTGACTTCAACAGTTTTCTTCAATTTAAATGCAATAAAATGGTATCTACGCATGTAAAGCAGATTTAATCTTTGTTTTCGCGAAAGCAAAATCGTATTTTTTAATTATTTATACGCGCGGAGTGAACAGCTATTACTTGAAGTGGATCTTTGGTCAAAATCTTGCTTTATTTAATGATATTTTCAATGAGTTGACATTTAGCGAGCATACATCTAATAGCCTCATTTGCATTAGTTTTCTAACTAATTTATTAAAAAATGTTAGTGAAATTGATAAGCTTTGAAAAACATGATGTAGGTAATGCAGTATATAGTAGAATAAACATGAAATAATTTAGCAAAATATAATCAATAAATAGATATACCACAAAATAGATATGAAAAATATAGTTTGAATCATTTTCGGAATGAAACGATTCTTGCACTATAATTTTAAACAATAAAATTTTTTTTAAATAATTTTTTGCTCAAAATTTGTCTATATATCATCTATCTATTAAATTCATCAAATTTTGTTCTCAGTATACATATTCACGCTCCAATTTCTCGTTTTCATCAATGAAAATACATAAAGTTCTCTCTGCGCATTTTCTCTAGAGCGCTGGCATCATTTTGAGCAAATATAACCGGCGGCCACACCGCATAGCATTCTTCACGCTCGTAGGTGTGAATATTAACATAATTCATACACAGCTCGGCTATTTTTTGCGTTCCACGTTCTATTTTCGTCTTCTACTGCAGCACTTGTCGCGATCCTCGGACAAATGCAAAATTAAATGGCCATTTTTTTCTTAGGCTGTACGCAGAACAAGACGAACCACTGATCAGTTGTGCTCAGCTGTCTAAGCAAACTTAATTAAATGACCCTTTTTTTGATTTTGAAAAAATTAGCTAATAGATAATATAAAATCCGTTTCGACGCTGTTGTTGCTAATAAACGAGTTCAAACAATTCCTTGTTATCGGATTATTCTACAAAAGTTATAAAGGAACAACACTATACCTATATAACAAGCCCTCTTTTATGAAAATGTACACGTCGACTTGAAGTGTATGTTGTGTAAGTACAGCTAAATGTCGTTTTCCTCTTTTCTCTTCTTTACTACTGCTACACTATTTCGGTACTTCCTTCAGAGGCTGCAGACATGGATTCAGCCTGTTCCTATTCTCGTTAGCTAAGAATACTTGACTTCTTCAAAACATATCACCGATTTTTTCCTTTTAGCTCATTTTGTTAATGTTTTGTAGTCATCATATACGATTTTACTTCTCGCGAGGCGTAAATATTTCTAAAATTAATGCCTCTATTTTTGAGCCTTAGCTGGCTGGATTTCCGACGAACAACGTAGAAGGAGATGGAAATATCATATATCATGCAGGATAATACAATGTCTTAAAGTAGCATGGTAGTAGTTGAAATAGTAAATAATGAAATATTCCGACTGCACGCGTGAATGAATGGAGCAATATCGGCGCGCGCATGTTTGAATGGATGCATGTTTCATTTATGAATCCGAATGAATAAGTTTATTTCGTCAGAAAATCTTTGTGCAATCCGCGATCTATGAAATGTATTAATCAATTTTGATGTTAAACTGCAGCACGCTGAATCGCAGTAGTTTTAAACTAGCAGCACCAGCCGCAGGACTAGCAGTCATTCTTTCATGCAAACAAGTGCAATAGCTTTTAAAAGTTTTATAATGGCATGAAATACTTGAAAGAAGCCGTGCATGTATACATTGTACGTCGTGCGGGTGTACGTACAATACTCGTCAGGTGTTACGTCCTATGCGCAGCAGTAGCGTTTTCATTGTATCCGGCTTACGCTCGCGTCCATTAACTTATCATCTTTAATTAGAAAGTAGCAGGCGATAAATACCTCACTAATTTACGACGCGTAGCTCAATTTTTCGCATTCCCACCAACGTATTAACTCTATTATGCTTTTCAAAAATAAATATTGCCAGAATTTCTCTCTTTGTTTGCTTGCAAAGCTTGACTTAATCTTCAAGAAAATTTTATACCCGCGTGTGCGGCAGACTACGGTAATCCACTGACTTCCGGTTCAAACGCCCGTCGTCGATGCTGTGCTTCGCAGCGAATTTTTTCTCATCTCCTCTGTAACAAGAGGTTTATGCTGATTTTATTAGGTATATATCGCGGAATTGACTTTCCTGATCGATTTTTAAAGGAAGCTGCCGAGAATTATGGCTTTAACCGTAAACCGTGACAAATTTAATCCTTGAAAATTCGCCGAGCCTCCGCTCTTTCCATGTTCACGGCCATATCGGCTATACAGCTCGGTATTACTTGGCGTGCTGCTAATTTTCTTCTGTTACATATACGCTTGGCGTTCGTTATTAAAGTTCATCGACTTATTTGCAAGATCCTTTTTTATCCAATTAAATTGCCAAGACGTATTTTATGTAACGCGCGATCTTTATAATATAATGCTCTTCAAAAGGTATTTTTGTTTTTTAAGGAGGTTCAATATAGCTTTGAAATTAATGAACGTATTCAGGAAAAAAATTGTCTGATTTCATGTTAATGATAATAAACCATTCGTTAATTTTTCAGTAGTTACTTGACATTCCGCATATTAGTTACGACATTTAAATACCAAATTTTGTTTTCGTAGTTTTAATGTGCCCTGTGCACATTAAAACTACGAAAACAAATTTAGGCTGATACCAAAATCCACGATTTTACATTTTTTTTCTTCGAATCCTCGTAACTTTTGATTGAGTGACTCGATTTTAACGTTTACTAGGTCAAATTAAAGCTCTTTCCTCTACTTTCTTTCTAATAGGTCTAAATTAAAATTTTTTTTATTAATTAGCTATGTAGATCATTTTTTAAAAGCATATATATAGTCCACTATATTAAAAAAGCTTAATTTAGACTCATTGGCAGAAAAGTAGAAGAAAAGAGCTTTAATTTCAGCTATTAAAAGTCAAAATCGACTCATTGAATCAAAAGTTACGAGGATTCAAAGAATAAAAATGTAAAATCGAGAATTTTCGTAACAGCCTAAAGGGAGTCTGAGGCAAAATACATTTATTTCATATAAGGACGTGACTTTTGATCAGTGTATCAAATCTAGACAAATTTGGGTTTAAATAACAGCTCTTTTAGTGTACTTTAAGCCAATTTATATGCCCATTTAGCCTTGCATTCGAAAAAATCTAGAATATTTTGCTAAAAAATGCGTAATAATCTCTGCATAAAATCACAAAGATGGCCAAAAAATACAGTGTCACAAGATCGATTTCGCGGGTACACTATTTTTTTCTTGTTTTGTACGTCCTGTAGAACAGAAAAAACCTTACCCAGTCGATGTAGTCCGAGATTTTTTTTTCGCAACTTTTGCGGGCAAAAAAGTGAATATAAATTGTAGATTCCGTCATATAAATGGAAAATATTTTGTTGGCGCTGCTCATTCATGAAAGGCCCGCATCTCAAGATATTTTTAAAATCCTAGCTTTCGAGGAGTCTGAATTTTTTTAACAGTGATTCACCCTCGATGTTTCAAATGTAAACAGAACAAATTATGTAATTTTCAGTTCATGTGACTTGCATTTAACATAATTTTACGCTTTTTTTTAATTTTATTTAGAAGACATGAAGGTGATCTGTGCGTTTTACGATATAGGCCTTATTGTATTTTATAGTGTTTTGTTAAAAAATGTCTAAAATATTAAGAAATCTCAGTCTGCGCTGATGATTAATTTTCAAAGTGATATAGTTATAGTGGATAGGCTCATGCGCCTAATTAGCTTTGCAGTTACAAAATACATCGAAATGAAAATGGAAATATTCAAAAAATTTAATTTCGGTATAACATCATCTACATTTTGTTTCAAATATTTTTGGACGGAAAACTATTTTTATAAATTTATTTTTAGGTTTCTGAAAAGGGAGGATAAAAATGATAAAATATGATAAAATATGATATGATATGGGCATAAAAATGATTGTCTTTTTAATAAGATGTGCGATTGGTGAGGTGATCTGCAGTTAATTACCTTGGGATTATCGGAAAATGAAAAGCTCGTTGCACTCGCCAAAAAAGCATCGTGATCTTTTATTGTGAAGCGAGCGAAAAAGCGTCAGCTGTACGTCGCGGTCGTTAACCTCGCAATTAACTCGGATGCACAGCCCGTTTAAACCATCATTGCCTGCGCGCATATAGCGTCCAGTCATGCTCCTCTACGGAATTTCCTGCCGTGGCTAAATGCTCTTACGGCATATCGTCCGGCGTTGCTCTGCATCGCAAGATAGAAAACTCGAGCACCGCGCTAATGCCGCGCGACACCACTGATGAAACTTGGACTTTTCCCGCCTATCCCCGATAGTCCCGATACTTACGGCGCTGATGAAACGAGTCGTGCGAGAGTCAGGCTTGCGTGCTGGATTGTGATCGAGAGATCGCTTTCCGTGAAGTTGGTATATTGAATGTCTGCCAAAACAGCTTGTTCTCTTGCCTTCGAGCTGCTTTAGGTGCACAGCTTCGGGACTCGGGGTTTAATCTCAGTGGAATTCAAAAGAGAGACGATTAATGTGGGCCAGAACCCAGAAGTCTAGTTCTCCAAAGTTGCCATCGATATTTTAATGATATGTACAAATGAATCTTTAGGTAAGAGGGAACATAATGAGATGTGAGAAGATAGAAAGTTACAGCTGCAGTAGGTCGTTATCCCATTGAACTTAGGTTATATGGAAAGTCGAGAACTGCATTGCTATACTTGTTTTATGTATTTAGTTACATGCATAGAGCATACCTATAAGTAATCGATACGATTATCGCACGTATCGTACTTCCACGATCTCTTAACGGAAACGCAAATTTCACCTAGATGTGTTTTCACGAAGTAAGCACTGCTCCTGCATTGCAGTTCTACGTAACAGTTTTCTACTTTCCGTTCTTGTACGACCTAGCAATTTAGCATTAGGTATAATTGTTTTCTCTTAAATATTTAGCAAAAGACATTTTTTTCCATTATTATATATTTAGGCGATTGATTTTCCTAATAATGTGGAAAACAGCTTACCAAATTGTATATTACCACATACATAATCACCATATTATATTATTTTTCTGTTTATACTTTTAGCAGAAAGTCTGGTATTGTTGCGTTTTGCTCTTAATCGATAGAGCATGGAAATTGGTCCTCTCAAATTGTTAATTCGAAAAAGCCCTCGCAGCTTCGACATCAAATGATAGTAGAAACTTTGCGTGTACTATTGATCGATTCAAAATTGTTTTATGGCTGGTCAAAATGAGACTTTTGAGAGGTTTATTATTTTGATTTACAGTTATTGTTTCACTAAAAATGTTGCAGAATTCACAATATAACAAAATGATGATATGTATATATCTGTTTCATTATACAGATTTATTTCATAATATATTTATATTAGAAACATATATATATATAATAGTAATAATTATCGTAAGATAAAAAACAAGCTTTCGCAATATACAATTCAAATTATACGTACTAAAAATCGTGAAGCGCTTCTTCATGATTCAGAACAAAAAATATTAAACTTCTCATTAAATCCCAGCCCCTCTCGTCTCCATCCAGCGCATATGGCCACATAGAATATTAATTGAAAGCTCGCCTCTGCATTCCAGCGCGAGATATTACCATTCCCCTTGCGATAAGAGGCGAATATACATCGTTACAAGCCGCTCATATTTATCCCAGAAGTATAAAAGCCTCCCCAAGAAATTTATCGAACGTCGGTAGGCAGCCAAGACATTAATTACACGGAACGAGCAGCTGCTGCAGTGTTACCGCGGAAACGATACACCGCGAAGGAGAGAGAGAGAGAGAGAGAGAGAGAGAGAGAGAGAGAGAGAGAGAGAGAGAATGAGAAAAAAATGGCAAGACGAGGAAGAAGCCCGCGTTTAACAGTTAATGCGCTCATCGGTGCGTGCCTCGCGATCCACATGCGAAACAGTGCGAGCTCCCGAGCGAGCATCTTCCTCGCGAGCTCCAAGTCGCGAGCACCAGTCGCCGGCAATCGAGCTTACGAGTCGACCGTTTTCTTTTTTTCTCCGCTCTTTTTTTATCTTGTCTTGTAGAGACGTTTTATTTACGATGCGACGAGTGCAGGCTTATTGTTGCGAACAGTGAACATGTGAACTGGATGATACTCGATGCTATATTTCGCGTATTATGCAGCTGTTTGCCAGTGTCATCGGGTATTACACGTGGAACCAGCTTCTTGTGTGTGCGCTCGAGAGCTTTTCATGCATTATTTTTACTCGAGCAAATTTGTGTTTACATGTTATTGGAACAGGATGCCGTTAACGCGCTTTCATCGATTATTTGTGCATACGCACGATTTACAGAATGATAAAGTTGGCAGGCCGTGATCGTAAAGTTTTCTCGTTCAGCACAAATTCGCGGTATTAAGAGATTTGTCACGGCTGCTCCACTTGGACTTTATTTTTTCGCAGGAAAGATATCTTCTGTCTCTATCTATCTCTCTCGTAAATAATGTTCATCTGTGAGTACAGGCTTGATCTAGTTTACGGGACTATTACTTACTCCGATTTCGAAGGTACAAATTCGTACTTGACTTTGCGATATTGCGTTATTATTTTTATTTACCTCTAGAAAGTTCAGCGCATACTTTGCAGCTCAGACTGCTCTGCAATGATACACGCCTTCTAACAAGTTAATATTCTCATTCTCATTCTCTTCTTTGTCTAGTATACCAGACTCGATGATTTTAATAAGCTCGATAATGAACTTATTAATCATGGCAGTGAAAGTTCGGTTCTAAAGTGCTTGTGCTCTGCATTTTCACTTGGTACATGCATAGGAAACGTGATAAGTTTGATTGGTGGAGAATGGTTCATGGATTATTGTTTGGTGAGAAGTGGAGATGAGCGGGATATCGAAACACGAAGCTGACAAATCTTAATGACTGAATGATTTGGATACTACGTCTCTTTTTGGTAAGAATAATTGAAAAATTCATCCTGCCTTTCCGATACATTTTTTTCAGTAAATTTAGCTCGAGATTTAGTAGATAACGTCGACTAAAGCAATGTGAAAAAACCAGCTTTTCAAATACTATAAAGTCTGGCATTGGTCAAAACAGCATAAAAAAGTAAAATCAACGTTATTATTATTAAATATTGTGCATTATCGTTTTCTAGTTTCCATGCTATTTCATGGGTATATTAGACTAGTTCTTCTAAAAATTTGCACTTTTAGGGGGTCCAGAAATCGAAAGTTTTTTTTAAACTAGAGGGTTCGGACCTGTCATACTTTCTTCTGTAAGCCAAAAAATAGACAAAAATGCAGAGGAACATGAAAAAAGTTACTAGCAACCATATTTTTACTAGTATGCTTATATTAATATAATTAAGTATATCAATATACGTCAAAGTACTGAAGTAATCGTATAACAACTACGAATACTGATCCCAAGGCACCAATAAAATTTCGAATTACACTACAATAAAGTACGGCAAAAAAGCTTTAATTTAAATAAAAACAATATGCTCAGATTCGATCCTCTGATAAAAATTTATGTCCATTAAAAAAAATAATAATAATAAAAATTAGAAGAGCCGATTTTCTCTTTTTTCCATATGCCTCCGCATGTTAAATTTTCGTGTTCCATTTTTCCCATGTTTCTCTGCATTTTTTGCAAGGAAAACTTAATGCCGGAGTTCTGAATAAGATTTTAGTGAAAAATAAATCCTGAAAAAGCATAACTGTCGTCCCCCACATATGAGATCAACCAACTATTTACAAATATGTAATTATTGCAAATATGTAATTATTGAAAGGTTACAGCAGCCACCGCACCGTCGTGATAATATACGCAATGCGTCAGTGCGACACGTTATGTAGACTTGAGGTGCAATTAAATCTTGTAGTAGAAAAACAAACGTCGAAAATTTTTGAAATTCTACATTAAAGTTGGCAGAATTTTTGAAGAGCTGCAGTAGGGATACTCTGGGTGCCCATTAATAAAGCTGAGAATAATGCAAAAGCTAGGGGTTTTAATATATTCATACGGCATGTTGTGCTTATCGACGTGGCGATATATGTCCCTCCTCAGTCTCACTTGACATGACTTGGGCGAAAAGTTCCGAGAACATCTTTGGTCCATCTATACGTATGCGGTCGAGACTATACTTAGAAGGGACTGCGAGATTACGGATAAGTGGCTGCTGATCGGACTCGGCTCAAAGAGACTTGTCTGTTTTCCAAGCGACTGCATGTGCACGCTCGATATGGTGGGATCAATCTCGGCAGTGTGTACTGGCTTTATGAGAGAGACCGGTTGGCGGTTGCGGCCGATTCTACGCTGTGGGGATGGCTTGAAACACGTCGGTCGAAATTATCGTCGTCTGCAGCTTTTCTTTTTCGTGCTGCACTTGTAGCTCTCAGTCTCAGTGTGCGTCTGTTGGTGTCTGTGTGCAGTATCTTGAGCGTTGAGCTCTATGAAATGGCCTTATTAAGTCATATACTTTATAGACTTACCTGAAATTTCATCTAATTTTCTTAAAGGATATATAGTACTATTGTATATAATTTGATGCGTAAATGAACTTTGAACTTGCGATTAGATCCTTTTAATTCATTCAATAAATTTCATTTCAGATTTTTTTTTCAGCTTCGAGTTTGTCGACTAGTTCAAATCTTATCACTTTTTATTTACTATTTATTTTGTATGCAATTACTCTTGATACTTTGTTTCAAACAAGCTAATTATCGTTAACTTATTTTGATATGTATATTTAACAAACAATTATTTTATTGTAAGAAATATTTACTTCTGGACTTTGCAGTACAAAAAAAGCAACAAAATGTTATGTCTATTATTATTATTAACCTATTTTTATCAACATCATTACGTCAGCCGATAGCATTTTAATTACAAATATTATGCAACTTTACAATAGATAACACGTACATAACTTTAATAGCATATTACACAACTAGGGGCGAATGACTTTGTTGTATACCGTGCTTTTTATAATTAGTGCATCGAAGGGCTCTTTTACGCAACAACCAAAGCTCTTGGACATTGGCTTTGACACAACATATTTATGCATGTGTATTATACGTAAATTTAAAAAATTTTGAAAATTTTGAAGTTTTTTTTTATTTATATACATATGGATATCGTGTCTTATTTTTATTATATGTATATATGGATGTATACATATGTATATCTCGCAGCAGGAGGTAAAAATGTTTACCTCCTGGACCGACACTGCATGCATATAGAAAAACTCGACTTTCCACGGAGTTTTGAGGCAGCGAAAAGAGCCCTTTCGATGCACCTGTTATGAAAAATATTTTCCTGAGTCATCTTCTCTCCTATAGTAAACAAAAGCTCTTGAATGCCGAGGGAAAATCAATGATACGGATTGCATAAAATTTTACGAGTAATTAGCGAACTAATTGTAATATATTTATTCAAATTTCGTAACGCATGGCATGCAATCATTTTTCCCTCAAGATTATGAAAATCCAAATTCACAAAGATTTCTCAAACGCACCAACAGCTATTTCCCAGATTCAAACTAAAAAGTCCAGAGTTGTTGTCAGCCTGTGAAGCAACAAGAGCGAAAAATTACACGTCCGTCTCTCCGAAAACTCAGCAAACCAATCTGTCCTCGAAGACGAGCGATTTGTCAGCGCAGCGAAATAATACACCAGCGATATGTTAATCTCGCACACATGTGCGCGCGCGCACACACGCACACATCTATAGACACGAAGAAGGACTGTCTCTTCTATACTCTTCGCAAGGCTGTACACTTTCGGCCTTCCGACGCGTGTATCCCTCCTCTTTCCACCTACGCGCTCTTGCGATAAAACGCAAGTGCCGCGAGACAGGCGCAGCGTGTATAGGCATCGTCATAAAAGGAGCGAGACACGTAACAAACTCTACTATACGCGTGCCACTACGTGTGCGCACACACACACACACATACACAAAATATACCTACGTGAAATATCATGTAAACCCATCAAACCTTGGCTGATCATTTTTCTTTCGAGGCTGCGCGGCCTAATTTGAATTTTCCGTCGTCGGTGCATTTGTGTTTGGCTTGATCCAGGAGTTGTTGTATTGTAGCCTAGTCATATAACTAAAACGTTACATGTAGTTTTGAAGATTTTCCGATGAGCAATGTGTGCTCAGAGAGAAAAGCCTCTGCGGAGCCGAGTAGTTTGTGAATGCAGATAAAGCTAGCTGAAAAGTGTGCGCGCGCGTGCGTGCGTGCAGCGTACGTCTGTGTGTATAACTCCGATGAACTTATAGGCAGTGCTTTTTGTTCTCTCAACGAGAGAGTTAATAAGACCGCTACTGCGCTTTAGCTCCTTGAGTAAAAATCGATTGTGAGACTTTTAAAAAGTTGATTTAATAAATTTTATACGCCCATGAGATTCAACAAGTTACTATTTCCATGGGATTATAGTAACATTGGAAAAAAAATTGTCAACATGTATAGCTACTCGCATATAACGATGGGTGGAAGCCCACGCGAAGAGCACAAATTCCGTATTATTTATACAATTTGTTTTCATTAGCGTTAATACATTGTGTACTCAATTCTGGCATTCATTATAGACACTTATTTGGCCTCTTCTTGATACTTTTGCGGATCTAAACTTCATTGTAAATGTTGCCTGGCGTGAAAGCTGCCTAGATAGACAAAACTGTGATATCCCATTTGTGAATCACGTGCGAGCAAATACCGCCGCAATGTCATATATATTGCTCAAGGCTATTATCGCACTCCGCGATGCGCCGGCGATGCCGGATTTCCGTCGTCGTTGCCATACCATAAGCTCCTATAAGAACATCGTGTCGGATTTACTGCTTCTGTCCAAGTCCGTGAGAACAGTTTGCACCTCTGCAGCGAGAGTAACGAGCGTAAACATACAGTGCTTTCCGCATGTCGTCAGGAAATATGGTCGTCAACACAAGGAAGCCTTACCTACTGTAATTCTTCGATCTTTGACGCTCTGAGCTTCTTCTGCGATGTCTCTGTAGAGAGAGAGAGAGAGAGAGAGAGAGAGAGAGAGAGAGAGAAGGGAGGGGGGGAGCGGCCGGAGTAACCCTCGCTTTTTCTCTCTAATGGCGCTGACTTTGCTCGGGGATATTCTTTTATGGTTGCCAGTTTGTAGGAATTTTGTTGTACATGTCTGACGAGTGTGACGGGTGTATTACAACGTGCAAGGATTTGAGTCTCGAGAGCGCAAAGTCAACCACTCGAAATTCTTTGGGAGAAATTCTCTTCGAGAGACAGGCCTGGAACTCTAATTCTAGAAATTGTTCCAATTGGGAGATCACGTACGAATTTCGTAATGCAAACTTTTAATACAAGAACGCGTGAAAGTTTCATCGAAATTCCCTTAAGTGAAAAGTCCCTCTCTTTTTCTCTTCGGGCAGACGGTTACGCAAGAGTGTATAGGAGTGTGAAAGAGGAAAATAATCTTTCCTACTACTCCGAAGTTGTTTTTCAAATTTAAAATAATCTGTGGGGGGATAGCTGGTTTTTCCATTTCTTCAGAACTTATATGCATTAGTCGTGTGAACTCACTCGACATTGTTCGTGCCTAATATTTTATGTCGTGGATTTTTTTTGTGTCGTGTTGTACTAATTTGAATTTTTCTTTCTGTTGCAGGTGAGTTTCAACTTGTTAGGGAAAAGACTGTCTACTTGCTAGGGAAATTCTTTATAGTACGTAAGTCAAAGTCAGATTAACTCACTGCACAAGAATTTCTAATAAATTTTTTAACAATTTCAAACAATATTTGTTCGTTATGGTTGGCTTAACGAATTTAACTACGTAAAAAAAAACAATTTGACGTCGAATATTGTTGTTTCAAGCTTCTGTATTAACACATTTATTAGAAAGGGAATTTACGAATCTTTTCGAACTGAAAATGAAGTAAGAAAGATAGTACTGCACTTGCAATACGTTACGACACTAGCCGAGTACGTAGTACTTTACGGACCGACGTGTATGAGCGCACGAGCACAGCGTGTGAGGTTAGGAGCGTGTCATGAAGAACGACTTAGAACACGAGTATCGTAACATTTTTTATAGCACGAA
Organism: Philotrypesis tridentata; assembly: GCA_018906965.1. Classification (NCBI taxonomy): domain Eukaryota; kingdom Metazoa; phylum Arthropoda; class Insecta; order Hymenoptera; family Pteromalidae; genus Philotrypesis; species Philotrypesis tridentata. The sequence continues at coordinate 3,045,785 of JACCIB010000022.1, forward strand.
TTAGCATAAATCTGCTGCTACGGCTATACATGTCATTAGCAGTCTATTCTAGCATTGTGAGTTTAGCGCACAAGTGTAGCGAACACGATGCCATAATGGACTATCCTAATATCACGGATAGTCGTGGCCTCCTCAAGTGCTATAAAAACGATTGTACAAAAAAATTTAATTGTTATACATATATGTGTTTAGCTCTGGAGTACATAATTATATCGAGCTCATCAGATCCAGAGTATATGTGATGAAATTTATGAAAAATTTGCTGGAGATGCACAAAAACTAAAAGATGTTGCCAAAATTCTTACGTTAATTCTTTTATTATAATTTATATATCAGATTAAATATGAAATTAGCCATAACTATGATTCGAAACTAGCAAAATTCATTTTTTGTTGGCTTCTAATCTCAAACTGTTGAGAAATAGGTGTTAAATAGCGAATGATAGTGTCAACACATTTTTTGTAGGACATTGCAAGATAACCGGAAAACGCAACTTGGTATTTTTCTTGTAGTCATCACTGCCACGAAAATTGTCACTTGACAATGGAGACTGTTTTACGACAAGAAACTTTGTGTGTGAAGAGAGAGAGAGAGAGAGAGAGAGGGGGGAGATACTGACGTGAAAAGGAATGACTATAGACTATTCTTTCATTTACTGTACACTTACAAATTAAATTTCCTAGTTTCATCTTTCTATTACACACCGTAATTAAATCATGCAAACTCACACGTGTAATAAACAATGATATACATCAAAGTGTCTAAATTTAATATCAATGTTATCGGCCGTACAAATTGACTGGCAGAATAGAGGAAGCTCTACCTCGAGCCTTAATTTGACCCTTGCATAAACCAGGTTGTAAATGAAAAATGAGAAAAAACTCGTTTGAATATTCTGTAGCTTTTATGCAGAGCCAATCAAACGGTAATCGCAGGAAATAATTCAACGCCAGTGGGTGAAATTAATTGATTTCCATCGGATAGGCTATGCAAAATGCTTATGACACACTGACGTAATCTATAGTCATTGAGTAATCGATTTAGTTTCAAGAATCCCGTCAATCACTTGGTTATCTCGTATACACAATACTTAGTACACACTTAGCAACCTCAAGAAGAAAAAAATAGAAATTATATGTTTAAACCCATCTACATCATCCACGATATTCGAAGCGAGCTTATATTTCGCCAGTAAGGCGGAATATAACAAGTCGAAGAAGTTATTCTTGTTGGTGCCAGAACAGTATGCAGTAGATTAGTATAGAACGGATACATATTGAAATACTAATGTTACGCCTATTAATATGGCATAAGTGGCCGGCAGGTTCCATGTGGGCGATGCCATTTCTTAAGAAATTTATAAGTAAATCCCTCTGTTAAAGTTTGCTGCATACGGTACATCATATATATATATATATATAATTTTCCTTTTATGTACTTTTTTATAGTTGGATTGCGGTGTTATAGTTGTTTTGTTTCCTTGGTTCGAATCCATTAGTTTTAATTATAGTTGAATTCAGTGCTTTTTCGGCAGTACAGGTACTGATAATCATTTCAATAATTAATTGCATTTATAGCACTGGGTGGAATAAATCCGCATTTATGCCACGGATAGCCGTGGTACCGGATTTATTCTAATCAGTGCTACAAAACATCGTACAATACACGTGTATTCTAGTATGTCTATATGGTAATAAGTCGTTCTTCATGGCACGACTCTAACCTCATTCGCTACGCTCGTGCGCTTATACACGTCGTGCCGTAAAGTACGACTTATTCCACTAGTATCGTAATGTACTATTAATGGCGATATTTTTACTATTACAGCTTGTTATATCGTGTTTGCATATTCGACGTCGTAATTCTTTTTCAAGGCATTTAATTGATTCATAACCAAGTCCAACTATCTTTTGCTTTATAGTTTATATGTCTAAAATTTCACAGATATTTCGATCCCAATATTTTCAAAGTAGGTTTATTCTGGAGAGTAATATCATTATCTTCAAAGTGATAAAATAGCTGCTTGAATTATGAGTTGAAAGGCTTATTGATTGGAAATCAATCAGAAAAATGCAGTAATTTTCTCGTCTGAATCGACAAAAAAATTCCCCTCGCACTTGGCCGTATGAAATTCAAAGTAATCGTCACAATTGGGAATGTATGGTGGTATCCTTTTTTAATACCCATAATCCGTGTATAGTGAAGATTAATTTAATATATAATATAAGTTGAAGAGGAGCAAAATAATATTTTTTGCAAGTTTTACAGAAAAAGGACTGTTTATTATAAAAATTATTAAGCGCAGAAATTTTCGCAACACTAACAGTCATTTTTAGAAGAACAGTTTTCGCATAGAAAGTATAGTGTAAAATGAAAGGCAATATCCAGCCGGACTCAGCTATACACGAGAAGTTAAGAGACTGTCGCGAATTCTGTTAAGCGAGAGAAATGCCATTAAAAATCAGGCTACGATGCTTTCCAATAGCTTTATTAGCTCGCGGGAACTTGATTTTCCCGGGAAGCTCACCGAGTGTGAGAGAGGCTCTAATCGCATTGTAATTTGCGCACGCGCATTCTTGGTGGTTATAAAACTTTCACTGGGTGACACGATCATCATTGGGCTTCATTTCTCGATGCATAAGCTTTTGGGAACTTTGACTGTGGGATGAGTTTTGAGCAAGGCGTATGGAGGGGGTGGGGGGGGGGGCGATGATGATAGTTTGTAGATTTAGGCAAAAGTTCAAGATCACAGCCTGTTGTTGGAAAACTGGTTCAAAGTTTTTCAAGCCCGCCGTGACCATTATCGGCTCGGCTGCAATCGATATCTAATTTTCATCCGGCGGCGCGTGCATTGGAAATGGCTCGATTGTGCGAGGAGATACGTAAAATTGACCTCTTTAAAAGGAGACCGCACTCTATAGGACTACACCGCGAGAAAGACAGTCGCGCTGAGGCTATAGAAACCGGACTTGGAGCTGCGGCATGTAATCGATCCATTTTAAGACATTTGACTGCGCTTAACATAACATTCCCGGAGCATGTTTGCTTGTTTGGCCAGAGAGTTCGGGAACGAGTTCCCTGGCTAATTGTGCAGAGGCTATTACTCCAGAGTGTGACGCTATCGTGCTTTCCTTTCGAATTTCCAATTTCCAGTTCAACTCGGCTTGATTCCTCGCTGCAAACTGCCGTCACTCTCGTCGATATCGGATCATAGCCCAGTGCTTTGATGCGGGACCCACGCCTTAAGACACTAAATCATAATTTGCTTATAGCCCAGCCCTAAAAGCTTTCACCATTAAACTGCTCCCCTAGACTTGATTTCGCTCGATAGTTTACTCCGATGCAGGCGGAGAAAGAGAAAGAAAAAAATGGCGTCGTGCCGGTTCTGTCTGCATTCCTCGTGATCGTCGTCCTCGTCGTCTAGCAGAGAACTGCACCGCAGAAGGAAGAGATATCTCTTTCGTGCAGCAGGCCTTTCTCTAGCCATGCAAGCACAGACATCGACCGAGCAACCCAGCGACCTACTCAGGAGAGAGTTCGCTGCTGCTGCTATACTGCCGGAGAGTATATAGGTAGAAAGTCATGTGTGCAGTGTCTGGATATTTGTGGATTTTTCCGCGATCATGCGCGAGAGAGGCATTTGTCGTGCGGTCGCGAACGTGATTTGAATCCGTTGCGATCAGGATGCTGCTTATAATGGAGATTGCAGTCTTTTTTCTTCTGGAACACGTGCTGTGGTCGCGGCATTGAGTGTCGAGTTGCGGCTTGCTGCCTGTCGCCTACTCATGGGATCTTCGATCGAGTTTCATACTTATCTCTTTTCTATCTTGTATTTGGCTATAAAACTTGAAGCTAGTATTGAATGGCAAGTTCATAATGCATGGAGTTGCTGTTTACGTGTTTTCTGGATAACCCTATACAGGTTTGGCAGATATTTCATTAATCTCTGTCTACAGTTAGCCAACAACTTTCGGTGCTTTTAGTGCCTTTCCAAACTCCAATTCCAGGGATGATTACAGCTCGGATATCAAGAAATGTAAACATGGATAGAAGATAAAATGTAAAATTAGGCGCGATTCCCCCTGGTAGAAATATGAGTACAAGAACTTGCTAATTCTTGACTAACCAATCTCATAATGGGATAGTTTTCTTAGTCTGTTCTTAGCAACTATGTAACGCTTTCAAGCCTATTACAAGGCAAGAAATAGAAAGTAATATTTGTATTAATTTCCTGTACAAGAAATGGCCAATATAAATGAATAGATGAATTAGTATTCATAAGGAAACTAATTCTACAGAATGTTCAGCCTATTTTTTCCTGTAGTTCAAAACAAACCCAGTCCGCGCGAGTTTGCAGTATCCGAATAGTATAACTATACCGACTGAGAGCTATCATTGTCTTATAAAAAAATACCTAAGACAAGGCCGTTTCTTGAGCATGTAAATTTGGATAGTTTTATCCATTTTAATTTGCCACTTCTTACCATAATGACCATTTCAAGTGGAAGAATTTCTAGGGCTGTGCTACATTAAAAGCTTGATTTGAAAAAATAGTTAAAATCAGTAATAATGAAAGTTCATTAAATTTCAGATTCCCTTATCTAATTAAATGTATTTTTATAGTGAAGCTCTCAGAGCGACACGTACTCGTAAATTACAAATGATACTGCCAATAATTAAATAGTAAACGCGGACTTTCCAAATATTAAAGCTGTCATTCCGATCAAAAGTGACAACTCACATGAGCCAATTCCCTCTCAACGAGTTTGTTGTCTACCAGTGATCGGGCAGTTGGAATTAAATTCAATAAGCCATAAGTTCCAGACCCTGACATAATCCAGTCGTTCCTAATTATACCTCACCACGTCCTATAAACAACTAATAAAGTACTTAGTTCCGGCTTCATTAGCTCTTTCAAAATCGTCTCATAAAGCTTCATCAAGTTATTAATAAATACAGTTAGAAATGTAGAGAATGCGAGCACTTCACATGCAGCAGCAGCAGCAGCAGCACGTGCTAAATTCTCCCATGCCGCACATAATAGCCGCGTTAAATCATTTTTAGTTTCTTCAATACAAACACTAAACTATCTGCCTCCACACCCATAAGCGATAAATAAGCTCCAATCATTCACGCATGCGCCAGCAACTCCAGCAATTAGTCGCAGCTCTCTCCAGAAATTTTATAAAAATAATTCATTGGTGTGTGATAGTTGTGATTGTGTGTGAGGCTGGAACATTAGAAAAGAAAGACACATCGAAAACATTATCGTCGTGCAGATCTCTCGCGAGAGAGTAGAGCCGCGAACAAAAGCGATGCTAATCTAGTGCTTAGTATTCTCTCTAGCGATTATGTGTGGCAACGGTACCGCAATCGAATTATATAGTCGGCCTTCTTCAACCGCACCTAGACGGCACAGACCGGTTGCATTGCTAGAAGTATGATAATTAGCTTCCGACTCATGTGTGTGTGTGCCTGTGGCGTTAACGTTACCTTGCGATAAAACACGTTTCTTCCTTTCTTTGCTGGGCTGCATTTTATGAATGGGTTGCGAGAGATTTTTCGAGCTTTGGGCGTGCATTGCCTGCGTTGTTTTTCTTTTAAGCTATAGGACCGCTTATTTGAAAAATTTATTATTTGCATTCCAAGTGAAAAAAGGGCTTCAAGGGAATCGGACAAGTTTAGAGCCTCAATGACGAGCGTGGATTCGAAACTTCTTTTCTTGTAAACAGTGCGTGTGTGGGTATAGATTCTGGAAGAATCGAGATAGTTAGAATTAGAAAACGAAAATAGAATATGCAAGGATGGGCACAGAAAGATGAATAAATATGTGTACATAAATAATTGGCGCGATAGTTTCGCGAAAGACAATATTAGACAAATTGAAGGCTCGAGATGTCCGGGTGGCTTGCCAGACACAAATTCAGCCGTCAAATCGTCTTCTCTCTTTCATGACTTACGCAAGAACATTCTTTATATTGAGCAAGTTGCCTCCTCGTCGATGTAGGCGTAGGTCAAGAGAAAATATCAAATTTAATGTATCAAACTCCTCTTTCGCAGCCTAAAAGATTTCTGTAATGGATTGCACTCGGGATTGCACATACTTGATTCGGGATTGACGAAACAATGGAGCAAGTGAAAAAAGTCAACTAGTGTTGATTGTTTCAGACAAATTCTTTTGTTATTGATGCCACTCAAACGCTGTAAAGGTAGGGAAAGTTTTGTTAGTCGAAAAGTAGATGCAGAGAGTAGGAAACGCAAAAGGATCGGTACAGACGTTCGTCTAGTTGTCAGGAAGACAGACTAATTTATAGTCTCTTTACATTTATCAAATAGTCTGCTAAAGTTATTGCTCTGGAAATTTTTAGCTTCCTCCGGTGTGAGTTACAAAATGAAAGGATACCTCAAATATCTGTTATTCTACGTTAAGGTTGTGAAAATTGTATTACACCGGGAAATCCCTTTTTTGTTGCCTGCGCTTGTGAGACAAATAAAATAAAAATATGTCTGTATTCAAGGACTGATGGACAAGGGCTCACCCATTATATCCCGCAACAGCTGTGTAATATACGCAGTAGTCGTATATGATTTGTTGCAGACTCATCTCTGTAAGCCTGACGGACACGTCCCACTGCTGAGTGTGTGACTCTAATCTTAATAAACCGAGCGTTTAATCGGTGACATTGATCTATATCTGTACATTATACCCTTGGAGCCAATGATTAGGATCGAGCTGTAATTTAGTGCGAATTTTCGCGAAAGATGAGAAAAAAAGCTCGACTGTCCGAAAGGAAGAAGAAATGCGTGCCATATACGGTTCGCGTCGTTCTTTTGAAACAAAAAGGCGGTTCTGGAGTCTAGCGCGAGTAGGCCGGTGTCCGTGGCCGGAATGCATGGCAAATGTAAATGGCTTCTCGTCTCACAAAGGCGTGACATATCTCCTCCACGTATCTCTTTATATTTTTTTCAAATCGCTCGCGGAATAAGTCTAAACGCTGAACGAAAATCAAACCAAGAGAAAGAGGCAGAGAGAGAGAGAGAGAGAGAGAGAGAGAGAGAGAGAGAGAGAGAGAGAGAGAGAGAGAGAGATATTATTGTATTCAAATTTTCGCGGGCTTTTTGCTTAAACAGCTTATTCTTGCTTTTCTTTATTGATGGAGACAAGTGCTTGACCGGTTTTTACTCAATCAGTACTGAATTGATTATTAACGCTCTGCCCACCAGAAGTATCCATTATCTCTCAGTCTCGGTTCAATTTCTCGATAACCCGAGAGACAGTAGAGTATAAGTCACAAATAATACCGTTTACGCTGAATCGCGAGCACGCCATAGGCGTAAAAGGAAAGCCGTCGCTTTATTGCACATTACGACTTGAACGAACAGTTTCTAAGCTTTCGTTATAGACATTGTACATAGAAAGTTTCCGAGTGTTTCCAAGTGAAGTAACAAGAACGTTCCATTAAGGCATTGCTTTTGAAAAATGCTTTTCTTTCGTGTTAAAATTATTTATTCAACAAAAAAAAACTTAACCTTGACTCGTATTTTACATTGTTTGCTTACAATGAACTTCATCTATTTATATCATAAAAAATGAAATGCTAACGATATTACACGTGGCGCTTTTCCAGCTCATAAAAACAATGTGCGTGTCGAACTTCCACGAGCGTGAGCACGCTATAGACCATCGCTTTTCTCTCAGGAAAATGTTTATCGTTTTAAATAATGGAGGATCCTTCCTTGCTTTCGAACGAGAGATATTTTTGATTTTGAGTTATGTCACTTCACTGCACGTTTGCTCTCACGGTGAGTCTTCAAGCTACTTTAAATATGTAAGTAAACTCGTAAGATGCAGCTATACGGCAATTGACCGATGCTTTAGTAGCGTATAGCAAAAACAGCGCGAGACTAGTTAAACTTTATAGGAGGCTACAATATACAACTTTATCGACGGCGAGTAATTCCGAATTTTTCAATGATTTCAAGACAGATCGTTGCGGGGAAACAATGAACCCGTCCTCCGCTTGACGGTAATGCTCATCCGAGCGAAACAACCTCATGGCTGTGCTTCGAAGTAGCAGGTTTTTTCCCCGAAGTTCGATGAAGTAGTAGTCAAGGTCGTGGTGAAAATATTCCGGACGTGGGCGAGTCGATCGTCCGTTTTTCTTTGTGGGCATCGATGTGCGAGCAACAGGTATATATACGTACATTCCGTGTGGGTTGGATATATAGACGATAGATTTTTAGGCGACGACGGGCATGACGCATTGATGCACTCGATAAAGGAATTTTGTTTACGGTACAGAAATCCTCAGTCGCGCACAACCGAACAATTTCCGATTGCGCAAGGCCAAATCAGACGATTCCCTTGTTAAACACGACTGCTCCGTATTAAGGCATTTGACACTGATGTCACGAGGCGTCTGTTATACACATGACTACTTTTTCCGAGTCGATTACGTAATCACTGTTATTCTGGTAGAGGAGCCACGCAATTAAGGTCGTAGTCTCACCGAAAAACGTCATCGCAGTCCTGGAAACTCTTACATGTATTCGTACAGCATGATGAAAAAATAAAAGGAAAAGAGCTGCCGCAGCATGAGGTATCGGCATATGCAGCGACGAACGCATCTCGCGTATAATGACAGGACGTCTTTCTATAACAGACGCAGGCATTTCGAATTTTTTTAAGGCGCGTCCAGCGATGATGGACTTCCGTTTATCTTATGTACAATATTATATGACCAGTTCTCATAGAAAAATGCACTTTTCGGGGGTCCAGAAATCGAAAATTTCTTTTTACGCTAGAGGTTTCGGACCAATCATACTTTCTTCTGTTAGCTGATAGATAGTCGAAAATACAGAGGAACATGGGAAACATGGAACATTAGAATTTAAAATGGAGAGGTATATGGAAAAAACAAACAATCAGCTATTCGGATTTTTATTATTTTTTTTTAAACGGACACAACTTTTTATCAGAGCATCGAATCTGGGCATATTTTTTTTAAATTGAAGCTCTTTTGTTGTACTTTATTGTGGTGTAATTTGAAATTTGGTTTGTGCCGCGGAAACATTCGTAGTTGTCATTATACCAGTATTTCGAAGCATTAATTTTTTATAAAAAAAAACGTAAAATGGTTACTAGTAACTTTTCCCATGTTCCTCTGCACTTTTGACTATCTTTTGGCTTACAGAAGAAAGTCTCATTGGTCCGAAACCTCTAGTTTTAAAAATCCAATTTCGATTTCTGGACCCCCGAAAAGTGCATTTTTCTATGATAACTGGTCATATATGTGTAACTGCTTGTGTGTCTCGTTGTAGTTTCCATGCATGGGGTTGTATACACGTGCTGCTTCGCGATACTTACTATGCCGCGCAGAATTTTTGCCCTATACAGTTTGTCGGTTATTTTATTGATCTGGAATTAGGGTTCCTTAGCGGTAACTTCAGCCGAGTTGTTCTGTTGTTGTGTATGTACTTAAGCTTCTGCAACCGAATTGTATCCCTTTTTTTCTTGTAATTTTCTTCTTACTTTAGTTGCAATGTCCTATTTAGTGCTTCCTTATTACAATCTAGAAATTTTGACACCTTAGCTACGTGTAAATTTTACAAAGTTATTTTACACCTCATTTTAACCTCCCTGGTAGAAAGTTAGTTCAAAAAAGTGCCATTTAATAGATTCCCAATCTCAGAATTGGGCATTTTAAATGGCCATATTATATCAATTTTGTAACGCTTTACAGCCTATTTATAGGCAATAAATGGAAACCATTATATGACTTTGTTTATTTCAGAAGAAATGGGCAATATAAATGGATAGGTGAAAAAACATGACCTAACCTACAACCTAACCTCACAACGTGCAAATGAAATTTAGAGGAAAACATGGTTTTTAAGCAAAAATTTTTTGTTTTTGACGATAATCAGCTGAATAGCTGTTTATCTTTGATTTAAATAAAATATTTGTAATAAATATTCACGGTACAACGTAGTGGGCACTGTTGATTTTATACATAAGAAATACATATTTTTTCTAAATTTTTTGTAAATTTTTTTTCCCATTTTATAACCATTTATAATTGATAAGTGATGGCTAATTCGTATGGGTTGCGACTGAGTTATTTATTTCCCATAAGAAATACCTAAGATAAGGCAATTTCTTGAGCATTTAAATTTGGACAGTTCTATCCATTTTAAATTGCTATTTCTTGCCTTATTGGACATTTTAAATGGAATACTTTCTACCAGGGCTCGTATCCAATCAACTTGAACTAATTTAATAGTTAAGCATGACATTAAAAATTAGTCAATTTTCACTTTTTTCAAACAATTTATTTATATTTATGCTTATTGATCTACTAGAATAGGCAGAAAAAATAAATGCTATATATTCAATTCCTAGACAAATTGTTTTCTTACCTATTTTAATATTAAACTACTCTTTCTCGTAGAGCTATTCCAATTTAAATTTGTAACTTTGTAAAATGACGATAGTTATATGTCGAATTTCAAGAAATAAATGCACTTTTCTTTCGTCTAGAATTTGCAAAAAAAATTTTTAAGCTAGAGCTTTCGGACCATTGGGACTTTCTTCTGTAAGCCAAAAGATGATGAAAAATGCCGAGGAACATGCGAAATATAGAATATGACAATTTAACATGGGGAGGCATATGGAGGAAAAAGAAAAAATTGGCTATTCGCATTTTTATTTATTTTTTTTAAATGGGCATAACTTTTGATCAGAGTATCGAAACTTGACATATTTTTTTTTTAAATTAAAGCTCTTTTGTCATAGTGTTATTCGAAATTTTATTGGTGCCTCAGGAATATTCGTAGTTGTTATTATTCCAGTGTTTTGACGCATTAATATTCTGTAAAAAAAGCGTAAAATGACTCAGAAATATGGTTACTAGTAATTTTTCCCATGTTCCTCTGCACTTTTGACTATCTTTCGGCTCACAGAAGAAAGTCTGATCGGTCCGAAACGCCTAGCTTTTCGATTTTCGATTTCTAGACCAAAGAAAAGTGCATTTTTTCATTGAAATTCGACATATACGTATAGTGGAAATTATACAAACCTTTTGGTGTTCTGTAATTATTTATATCTCTCTATATTATAAAGATATGTCGCCGCTGCTGCTACCGCCGTGTAAAGAGACCTCTCCCTCTCACTTCCTCCTCACTTCCTTTATCCTCCTTCTCACTCCCCTTCATCCCCTTTTTATTTCCCCGCACCCTCCACATTTTGCACACTCCTGAAATCCTGATTTTGGACATCCCTTCAACTCTCCTTTACGACACCCTTTAAACTGTCATTTTGGCACTCCTTAAACTATGTGAGGTTTATATCCTTAAAATATGTTCCTCCATAAAATCATCAAAATTTTCTATACGAAAATTTTAAAGGTTATGAAGTTTTTTATCAACATAGCAACAGATTTTAAACAGCTTTGCATTTAAATCGCGCGTCGCGCCGTATTCAAAATTTGGATAAGAACTTTGATTGTAAATTTCGTGTTTGGAAATAACGCTTCTTGCCGTGAATTTTCGAATTGATGTTTAGGTCGTTTCTTGCGTTCAATTTAAAGAATAGCGACGGGAACTTTGAGATTTTTTTTTGCTGATGCCATAAGTGCTCGATTTGATAATTACATCGCGTTTCGTATCACGTTAAAAATTAGTGTGTACTGAGCCAAAATGAAAGAGTGGACTACTTGAGAGTGACGTATTCACTATGCGAGTGCAAGGGTTTGGCGCTTTTTGGAAATTTGAGATGAGGGTATTTAGCACACTCTATCGTATATTTATGGAAAAATAGTATATTTCTTTTTATTTAAATATAAATTGAAATTTTTTTAATTCTTTTTTCAAATAAATTTAAAATTTTAATTTTAATTGTATTGAAATTTTTTATATATCTTTAAGCTTTAGCTGATAACCGGAACCAATAACTTTTTTTTAACGAACCCTGACTTAAAGTGCGTACTTTATCCCCGGCGAACTGAGAAAAAAGTGATGCGTTCAATCCCTACCCCCACTCTCATCTCTAAGCGGAATTAGGTACGCACCCTAATTAAGGGTGTGTCAAAAAATTGTATACTTCAGTCGGGAATGAAGGTTAGCTGTTTGAACCTGCAAATTCGTCCGCAGGGTTTAAACAGCCTACTTTATTCTATAGGTGCATAATATACTATTATTAATATTAATAGATGCCCTGGTTGATCTTTTGAAGTACGGTAATTTTCTTATTTACTAATCTTTTAAAGTCAAAGGAATAGTTTTCAGTTAATTTACATTTGGCATGGACTCAGTTCATGTTTTCAATATGAACAAAACGGAATTAAGGGGTTGGGGAGCGAAGCCCCACTAGTGTGTGTGTGTGTAATATAAATAATGTTACAAATAAACTTGTTGTTTCCTCGTATTATTTATGCAGTGGTGCCAAATTAAAATTTTATATTGTTTGTAAGATCCCCCAACAAACTTTCTATGTTTTACATATGGGCATTGATCTGGTTGACTATTATGCTTTGCAAATAACTGACACTCAGAAAAGAAAATGTCGCTTTCTATCGGCACGACATAAACGGTATATAATTAATATTTCAAATTAAAATTTAAAATAAGATTTTTTTGCATTAAATTCTTTAACCTCTCCGAAATAGAATATTGAATTTTAAATATTGACACCGCAAGTATAAACCGGATATATATCTTAGCCAATCACTTCATTATCTATAGACTAAAATCAGAATACGTTTTGAAATCCTTCAGAGCGTCTGGTCATCGTTTTTCTTTTATGGGACGATTCATCACAAATCTGCATATTTTAACGTAGGAAATGCATACAAATTGAATCCTAAGAATCCCTTTGAAAGGTATTTACTTGAATTGCAACCTAATTTTTAGAAATATTTAAAAGAATCAAGAGTGCGTCGTGTATTGGATTTCTAAGTAAAACAAACGTCTGCTTGTGCTTCGTACGTTACACTGAGAACAGCAATACACACACACACACACACACACACACACACACACACACACACACACACACACGTCGCGGCAGCTTTGGAAGATACAGAAACGCGTGTGTCCTATATAACAAGCAACCGTTTCGAGTCCAAAGGTCGACTTTTTAGCATTTAATGGAGGAGCGAAAAATTTAATTATGACTAATTAGATTAGTGACTGCTAAAATGGGAAGATGCAAGGGGACGATTGTATTGACTGGTTGCCGGAGTGATCTTCGAGTTTGGTGTACTGATAATGGAATTTGACGTACAATCCAAGGGAGTAAGATTCACCAAAGCGTGACTAAAAATAAAAGTACATTGCATCTAACGATTTCCGCTCGGCTGTTTTGTACTTTCCGTGTTACGCTGGTAAGAAATCATTGCACTCTGGTTTTATCGTCAGTCTCGGTATGCAAAGACTGCACTTTTAAAAATTTTTGCATGAATTTTCACTTAAATTTATACTGGTAACTGTGCAACTTAAGTTAATTAGGCATATTTTTTTATCTTTTTTATTTTTACAGCCTTTTCAAGTCTTCATTATACGAGTCTTATATGACTCTGCATTGCCTACGTATATGAGTACTTACTTCAGTGCATTGTGTCCACTATTTGAAGTACTCGCGCAGAGTACTTAAAATAATGTACTTACAGACACTTATATAAACAAAGAAGTGCCCCCAAAATCTTCAAGAATCAGGTGTGAATCCAGGACCTCTGGATTTTTAGCCTGATACTCTACCGATTGAGCCATGATCGTCGCTCTTATTAGGCATATTAATATTTATTATAATTTTAAAATATATTAATTAAACTAAATGTCGACCGTATTTAAAATTAAAGACATTTAAACACAAAAATATACAAATTTAACAACAGTGTGAGGAAACCCTTATTACGGGTTATCAGGGGTTTACTGTTGTTAAATTTGAATATTTTTGTGATATAAGAATGGCGAGGATTAATAATAAGTACTAAAGACATTTAACTTTAATTTTACAATAAACATAGAAAGAATATCTGATTAAACCTGGCTCTATGCAAATGAAATTTTCCGAGTGCACATAATTTTATGATAATTTAGGTTGGTATGTATTAAAATTATATTAATAAAATCACTAAAGTTGTATGACTGATAATTACTTAGAAAGTGTATGCATACCAATCGAACTGTTGTCTCATGATGAATCGATATATAGCATAAAATAATATATATTTACAATTTACAAAAAAAATATAGTCAGGAGGAAGATTTATTTACACCACACTTTTCAGCAAGTATAAATTATTAATATATAATGTAAGATAAGATAAGATAAGATATTATGTAAGAGTAAATGAAATTTCGTTAAAATTTTTAATCATGAGCATTCATTTTAATCACGCATCTTTTTATTGAATGACAGGAAAAATCAACACTGCATAGAATATATAGTTGAGATTCTTATATATTTAAAAAGTAATTATGCGCTGTTTTGTATTATATATTAAAAATTCATAAACTATTTTTAAAAATGCCAAAATTCCTCGTTGAAATTAATTAACGACTATAAAATTCCTTATAAATTATTCGACATTAGTTTATTTTCAATATATTCACCCTCTTGGTCACAAAATCTGAACTGTGTCAGTCTTCTCCGTAGGTAATCGCGGCAGCAACATATTAGGTATTTTTTTTTATTGAAAAATCGTATAGCATAAGAAAAGTATATTTTTTGGTTCGAAGTAGAGCCAATAGTCTCTTTCTCATACGGCGCACGCGCGAGTCTAGATAGACAATAATACACAGCAGTATTAAAGGCAGCGTCCAGACATTACGGAAGACTTGCAGCCAACGGCCCGTAAAGTCATCTGGTGGTGCAGCAGCTGTATCCCCTCCCAGCAAGTGAGACAGAAGCCGCTTACCTATATACCGCGATATTCCTCCAGATCGTCAACTACCTACTTACTAAGCATACATGTGCACTTTGTGTATATGCAACGGCAGTTCCTCATCTTCGCGCTTACGATACTTGAGTCGACAGCGCGCGACGAGAAGTACGCGTTTCTCGGTGCGGTTCTTTCGATAGACTATATATGTATTCTATAGATAGTTTATTTCTATAATATGTATGGTATATATATTGAAGCGAAAGTCTCTAAGTTAGTGTTTTCTATCGGAATTTCATGTTATGGATTTACGTGGGGAGTAAAAAAAGTGGCGAACATGCGCAATTGCGGATGCAGGGCAGGGCATTCTTTATTTCCAATCAAACATATAAAATTTTACATCGCTACCCTATTTAAACTCGCGGAAATTGTATTACGCCAAGTTATTTTATAATGCATTGACTTTTGTATTATGGACGAGTAGACCTATAATGTAACCCAAAATGGGAGCGTATTTTCCAATAAGGTCACGTGTACCGAAGGGAAGGGATTTATTTTTCAGGGGTTAGGCCAGAACAACTCTGAAATCGAAAGTAGAACATTCAAAGAATTGTTCATTTTGATTGTTAATTATTTCCATAAAAAATACGCTGCGTCACTTTGTCTTCCTATTCTCTGCGTGTAACGGAAGAACCGTCGCATTGCCGATTTAATTACTGTAATTAATATACGTACATATAACGGTAATTAATTATCCTCTTAACCACTGCAATTTATATCGGATAGCACAGCTGTGTACGTCTTTTTATTCACATTTAATTTTATTTCTCACAACCGAAATCGCGCATCTATATAATATTTTAGTGAATTATGCCACAGCAGTGCTGACAAAGTAACAGAGCAGAAAGTAGATATTCCGTACTGCACATATGCTGTCGTTCTATATTTACATCTACTGCAACATATAAAATGGATAAAATGGATTCACTGACAATCGCCGTACACGTTTTTTTTGCCCTATCCTATACGAAAAACGTACAGAGGTATATATACGCTTCGCAATTTTTTTCTCACTCCTCCGGTAACAATTTCACGCTTCGCCGAGAATTTACCGCGGCGTCGCCTTGTCTCCGCGGTTTGTCGAATAAAGCCTCGGCTTTTCAAAAAATTCGCGGGACTTTTTAACTGTCCGGAAATTGAAATTGTCTGGATTCTATTTGCCGATCTTATGGTGCAAAACTTATTGTCTAAAATGTGAATGTTCGTTATGGAAATTGAATAACAGCTCTCGCGTTATCAGATTGTTTCAAAAATGCTTTGCTTAAAGTAGATTATGACTTTCAAGTACAATCATTTAATTGGTCCACAATCACTACGGTTTAACTTGTGATCGAGCACAATTATAATTCAAGTGGTTATTTATTGCAGTATTTACCATCGGAATATGCAACGTGAGTGATCGATAGCTAATTAATCTAATTATCTGTGTGAAGGCGCAGTACATTTTGAGATTTGAGTTAATGTACTAAAAATGTTTGTTTTGTAGCTATTGTGTTAAAGTATTACAAGCACTTTATTGAAAAAACAAAATAAACTTTTAATTTTCATCGATCTTGATTTTGACGTGATATTGGCTTTAACTAATTGTTACTGTTTTAATTTAAAATTGCATAATGATCAAAACGAGATATTTCAAAGTAAAATTTTGATAAAAA
Organism: Philotrypesis tridentata; assembly: GCA_018906965.1. NCBI lineage: Eukaryota > Metazoa > Arthropoda > Insecta > Hymenoptera > Pteromalidae > Philotrypesis > Philotrypesis tridentata. The sequence continues at coordinate 3,062,382 of JACCIB010000022.1, forward strand.
TGTTGGTTTATTATTATTATTACTATTATTATTATTATTATTATTATTATTATTATTATTATTATTATTATATTATTATTATTATAGAGCTTCATCCCCTATAGTAAGAAATATTTATTATTTGCGAAATATTCATACCTATACTCAAGTATAAGTTAACGCAGTCAAATCAAAATAAAGTTGAAATAACTATACAGTAAAAGTATATTATATCGTCTCTAAATTATCATTCGATTAATGGTAGAAAAGAACTTTCTGTGAGCTGCATTCATAGGGAAACAAGTTCGGTGCGAAAGCAAATTTTCGTGTGTGTGGTATACACGAAACCCAGGATCAATTATTGCGGCCTATAGAAATACAGTTAAGAAGGTCTGATTCAGAAAAAGTTGCGTAAGCCCTGACAATCATTGTACGCGATTGCAGGTGTCCTATACGTGCAGCGTAATATATCAGCGCAACACTATATGTTACTCTATATTATTAGACGAAAAAGAGGATCTGGGTGAATTATTAGAACCGCCGAGATCGACTGAGATAAAAGCAGGATTTTATAAAATCTTTTAATATTAAATGGAAGTGAAAAGTGTGGATGAATTTAGAAAGATTGGTACTATATGGGGTTTGGTGAAGATTTTTCCATTATGTATAATGCACAAATGAATTACGATTGTATATTTGTTATTGTTTCAGGCCAAACAACGCGCCTCCGTAAAATGGCTCCTGTCAAAGGCGTACAACAACCGTGTCCCCGAAAAACTTCGGGAGCCGTATTACCGCGATCACGAGGTAATCACGTATAAAATCTGTTTAAGCCAATTTAATCTTCCAATATACTGCAGACGCAATAAGTTTTCGCATTAGCCCAACGCAATAACATGAAAATGAGTTTGATCTACGTATATTATCGTAATCACACACGACATATACCTATTTTTTAAATTTTGCCCAGCATCTGCTCTTATGACTGCAGAATAGAAGGAGAAACTGAAATTTGGTGAAATTTTCAGGATCAGGAGCATCTGAAGCCACAAATCGTACATGCACTGTCAAATGCGGAACTCTACTGCCTGGCCCTGGCGAACATCTACTCGGATCCCAACTACCACAATCAGAATCACACTGGTATCCTGGCGTCCCTCGCGAGAAAGGGCGTCTTCGTCGCCGAGCCAAACAGCACACCGCTCACCGAGACTATCCTCATCCAAAACTCACCTCTTAAAATGGTAACCTACATTTTGCTCTTACACTCCAGGGACCCATCTGCTCTACTTCCTACTTTGTAATTGTTTTTCTGCGCCCTTCCTTATTTAAATACGCAAACGTACTAACTTGGAAATAATATTTTGCAATTTGCCCAATAATTCTTCACCGCACTATAAACAAAAGTTGAAGTTTATCAAGTTTTTACAGACTCAAAAAATTTGAAACATTTTTAGTACGTATTCTTCTTTGCTTTGTTTTGCTTGTCAAATAAGTCCACAGTTATATCTTTCCACGAGTGAACGCATGAAACTGTCATTTATAAATATGATAAATACCTGTACTGGGCATAGGTTGTTTCTCACAGAAGAGAATAAGCATAAAAAAATTCTTGTTTTCAGTCGGCGCATATGGCTGTGATAGAAGGCCTGATGGTCTTGTACGCGAAGGAAGTGGTAACAGGCGAGCGAGTGATCGCGGCTATACAACGTTTCGATCCTCAGCCCCGGCCAATCGAGACACCCCAGGACCACGAACGAGGTCTGCTACTGTGGATCAGTCATGCCTCCTCGGCTCTCGTTTCCAAGATCCAGGCCGAGGAGGCAAACAATTCCAGTGACAAGAGCAGCAAGTTACCTCCGGAACTGCCAGCCGCCAAGGATCTCCAGTCGCTCTGTGACGGCGTTGGACTCGCGGCTGTCGTCGCATACTACTGTCCCGGTGAGCTCAATTGGATGGACATACGGGTATCCAAGAGGCCCTCGGTCGCCGATGCTCTACACAATCTCGCCCTTGTGCAAGCGTTCTGCCTCCGATGCTTGCCTTATTCGATCTTCCACATGCAGCCCGAAGACGTTACTTACATGAGGGGGTAACTGACAATGTTTTTATTTTAATAGACTTGAGAATTCATACATTATTTCTCTTACCATATCTCTTTTCTATCTCTTTTAAGGTCCATGAAGCAAAATCTAGTGGTCTTTTTGGCCGAGATGTACAACGTCTTGGAGATACATCCAGCCAAGTGTGTGCGCTATCCTGGCGAGGACAGCGCGCAACAGTATTTGGATGGTGAGTAGATGTATCGAAGCTGAAAGAATCTCTGCAAATACATAATCTATGTGAGATAAGCTGCGAAAGAAAGCAGCTAGGAAGGGCCTTCTTCTCTCTTTGTATTCCGTGAAAATAACATTTTTGGTGCTGGGGTACAAATGACTGGTGAAGGTTGGCTAGCACGTTTGACACGATATCCTGTACTTAATCGCTATGTATTTTTTATATTGTTATTCTATTAATTATTATTATTATTATTATTATTATTATTATTATTATTATTCATGAAATGACAATTTGATCGCAAACTGCTTTTTTTATTATGTAGCTTTTCTCTGCGATCAAAATTGTGTCATGCTTCTTATTGGTATCGATTATATATTTTCTACACACATACACTCTCTAGAGATATCGTTGCACCCAATTAACTGATTTGTTCAGTGGCTACCGACTGACTTATGATTATATATAAGTGTATACTGTACAAAAATAAACACACACACACGCACACACACACACATACACGCTTGCAATATGGGATGAAAAAGAATGCAAAGAAGAATGAATAGACGTACAGTACAGGATTGACTTAAAATTAAAAAATAAAATGTCTGTCGCAAGAAATACGACGAAATTAATGAAAGCTAAATAATATTTCCATATATCTCTCCACTACTCTCGCTCTCCATGCTTGATTATGTGCGATCGACGCGTCTCGTCGCAATCCTCTTCTTGACGAACACACATTAAGCAGCGTGCCCGCGCAATAGTCACGGCGTAGCTCATAAACGGAGTCTACCGCAGTCCGTCACTCCGATACCTGATTTGAGAAGCAACCTCTCCGTGTCCGCTCCGGGGTTTACAGGTATCCGACACGTTATGCCACCAGCAGCAATTTCATCGAACGTTTTTTTTTTACTTAAATGGTGTTTTATTATCAAGTATTACAATATTCGTCGTCATTTAGTACTCAGGCGACTTGAATGTTTTCACAATTTCTTATTTTTTCATATTTATGTTTAAAAAGTCATGTGTTAATTTTTAAGTCCTTCGATTAGGCTTAAGGGGTCGTAATCAGAACATTGTCTGCAATATTTAATCGCAAACTCGTGGCAAAATGTCTCGATGTCTTGTTTTCTTTCAATACCTCAGTCATTGACAAAAGATTAAAAACCACTTCTCTTGAATTAATTTTATTAAATAAATTTTATTTATCTTTTCGTTTATTTTAAATGCTTTTTTTACTTTGCTTACATGCAAAATCTAGAACAACAATGAAGATGATGGTCAAATTGTAGATGCAAGAATGCGATTGAAAATATTCTGAACATATATTTATGGCACACTCCTTAAGTGGCAATAGATCCGTTAATGCTAGTCTTTTCGCTTTCGTTTTATTTTCAGTTTGCATGTATTTTATTTTTTTCGCACACAGCTTCTCTAGTCGCTACTTCATCAGACGAAGGACTTTCAGTGCATTCTTACGATTCACTTCTTACTATATGTTATTATTTGGTATATTTTGCATCGTATTGAACATGTTTTTGTTTTGACGCATTTTTTCCCAATGATCATTTTATCTTTTTTCAATTTTTTTTCTTTTACTTGCTCCATGGTATTGTAGACTTTCGCAATTTTTAGTTTATTGCGATCTTAGATGGTAGTAAAAATGAAAATGTGGCTTACAAAGCTGATAAGGAAGGTATTCCCGCAGCTGAGGACACAATACACACGAGGGTCATTTTACACTGTTATTCAATTATACTTATATTGGACTAAAATTTCTTATATTTTTTATTATAATATAAAAGATGCAAAAAAGATTTTTTTTAAAAGTAGTTTTTTTTACTTTTATTTCCATACATGTGCACACAAATCAACACACATAAAAATATTACTTATAACATTCTAACATTAAAACTGTTGACTAATGCCTAAATCAACTTCTATTTAATAGTAAAAATAACAGTAAAGTAGATCACTAGTAATACATTCTTTTCTATACCTCAATTTAATCTATTCTCAATTGCTTTGAAATGCTTTGAAGAAATAGTTAATTAGTTTTGCAAATATAACCATTTTGTAAACTCAACATTTCTAAGAATAATACAGCTTGTATTTATAAAATTTATGTGTACACTTAGAGAATGAATTTGTAGTTTATAGTCAAATATTTGTTGTCCTTTTTTCAATTACCTATTAAATATCTATTTAATTCTATAATTTATCTATTTTAGTTACAAAACCAGTGGTGCACAATACAGTAAAGAAGTCACAATCTATGCAGCAAACCACAGAATCTCATTTGAGCGATGACAGGTATACAATTCATGGATTGATTTTTATTTGTTTTTTAAAAGTGATGTCAAACATTATATGTAAGAAATATGTATTATTTTTTGGGAGAGGAAAATCTGTTAATTATTAGTGTCAATGAACTTTCATTTTGTGATCCATGGATACCAAGATTTCTATCAAATTTGTGTTTATGTTTATATTTCCGTATGTGAATTCAATTTTGTCTTGTTCTATAACCTCATCGATTAAACTGATTGTTTTAATATTACTTGAAACCAATTTTCTTGAATCAATTTACTGAAAGGCGTAATTCACCATTTTTCAATCTTGGAAGTTTTATAAAATAAAATAAAATTTAATCTGTAACACTAATATTTGATCATTATCTAATGTTGACAAAATTGTCACAATTTTTTTACCATAAAAGCATTTCACTCAGTAATGAAGGTTATCAAATCGTTGTGTATTGGCAGGTATAAAAATTAGTACTTACGAAATGAAACGTGGTTGCAAAATTTAGAAAAAGATCACTTATGTTTATACTCCACTTAGTGATTATTTGTAAAAAATATTATTTAGTATAAAGTTTTTATTTAATCTAATCAAAATATAAAGCTAACCCAATTACTAAATGAATTTATTGTGCATATGCTTATTTATCGAAAATTGAATGCTTAACCCAACCCTATAAAATAACACAAATCCAACACCGAACATCACGTTGAAGTACGAATATTTAGTAAAAACTGAATTGATAAATAAATGTTCGAATTTGTCACAGAGTTGAATTATGATGATAATAATTTTTAAATTATTAATTCATTGAAAATTATCATTTCATGGCAAATTAACTCCTTAGAAAAGATAGCTCTGAAACAAAAGATTCAAATTTCACTGCAATAAGTTATTATTTTGATACATATGTTAATACACAAAAAATATTCTGATTACTGTTCACAGAAGAACAACCAGTGAAGAAACGTTTGTGGCGCATCGAAAGCCGCCCACGTTAAGCTCAGTGTGCGATGATAAAACGCTAATAAGAGCAGAGGCCGCTGGTCGGCCAAGTAACTGGGAAGACCAGAGACGGAGCTCGTACGCTGGTAGACGATCGAGACGCAACAGTGTTACAACTGCCGAAGACTCGCAACTTACTATCGAAAACTTCGGAGGGTCCCAAGTGAGAAATAATCTTGTTCACGAGACCTTATTAAAAAAAATTGAGACTATTAGAGTAAGACGAGGAATTGTTTACTTATTATTTTAGAGCTTCTGTTTCATTCTTGTTTCATTTTTTGTTTTATTATTTTTATACACACCTCAAACGGACCAAAAATGCTTTGTAATAGACAGTTTTTAACCAAGCTGCTGTACTCGTTAGAAAGCGTCGTAAGTTACTCCGTTTTGTCTGTATTGTCCTTTTATCACGCATCTTTCTCGAGTCAAGAAAAAGGGCGCAAAGTACCGAAGTTTCTACATTTTTTTTTCAATCAAATGTAAGTAGAGGAAGCTTGTAACCAAGCATATGATTGAAAGTTTGGTACTTTCTCTCTTATCATAAAGTCTCTTTCAACAATGCACATTTCTTCTGTCGTCATTCACACCACATTGCTAGATGTTAAGCCATATGCTATCGCGAGTGACTTACGACGTATTTTATCGAGCAACAGCAGCACCTTGTCGCTAGAACTTTGCAATACGAGGTGTGGGTCTTGCTTCTGTCATTCCAGGATAATTTGCACAACATCGGCCGCAACCCGGACAAGGTGGTAGGCAAGCACGTGTCTCGGCATCCTCGACTTACGGCCGAACCAGCGCTACCTGCTCGTTCAAGTATCAAAGATGCTTACGGTAGTGGTGTTCATCTCATCTTGGCGGACAACGGACACGCGAGCGATGAAGCACCTCCGCCGCCACCCTCGCGACTCCGGAGGCAAACGTCCAATCCGAATCTTAGCCATCATGTATCTCTGAAGAACATTCTACATTCCACGGAAAACGATAACACAGATGGCGAGTCCCCCAGTACAGCAGGCAACACCACCATGAAGATGGCAAGTTTTGCGAACTTAAGCAAGAGCTCAGAGAAAGGGATTAATCTCACCTACATGGATCAGGACAAAGATGAGTCGAAACCGAGCTTGACGACGATGGCCGCAAACAGGAAGCATGGCCAGAGCAATGGAAACGGTTTTGTCGAGAAGAAGACGACGTTTGCAACGCTGCCCAATATGACGACGTGGCAACAGCAAAGCAATCAGCAAAATCAGCAATCAGAAAGAAATTCAACAGGTTGGTCGAGTTCGATACCTGTGTTTCTATGTATGGAAATTGATATCACTATGTAACATTGAATGATTGGATATTAAAATGAATATCTTTCATTTAGATGAAAACCACGGTAGTGCAGTAATGGCATCTCAGTTGAATAATATACGATTAAAACTGGAAGAAAGAAAACGGCACATAGAAAATGAAAAAAGAAGAATGGAAATTGTCATGTCAAAAAGACGGCAAAAAGTTGGAAAAGCTGCATTTTTGCAAGCTGTCACAAAGGTTTGTTTATGTTTCAGTAAATCGCAGTCACTACATTTCGTTTCTTCCTATAAGCACAAAAACGCTGAAAAAATTAAGTTGACTATATTCGCTCGTAATTGTTTGTGATGTATTCTTAACTTTTATTTACGTAGTTAGCTCTTCAATTTTATGTTACCTTATTTAACCTTCATCTTGATTAATTCACGAAACTTCTCAATGCCTGATTGCATGTAGCACTATATCTTTATATTATGTGTTATTAATTTCACTTTTATTTCAGCCCTTTTCATGCATGCATTGTAAGTTCAAATTGTATTATACGATCATTCGATTCTGTGTATACAATTATTTTTACACAAAATTAACTTTTATTTGCTATACTTCATTGAACTTTATAATTACGTACAAATCAAAGTAAATATTTTGTTTGGCAACAGAATTGACAGCCCAATTAACAAATAATTTGTGCATTTTAAAACCAAGTGTGCTTTAGAATTTTTTCTGTATTTGATAGTTAAAATTTGAAATTTATCCAAGTAGTAAATAAAGCCAATAATAGATGCACAGTGTATTACTATGTTTCAATGATTTTCATTAACGCTGTACATCAGATTTTCTCTTCACAAGAATCTTTGCTGGACTTCGCCTGCCTAGTAATCTCATTTTTATAACAGAAAATATATCAAGAGTGTATAACTAGTTTGAAACCAAATTTGGCAATGAAGTTATAGTTGTCTATGCCGTGAAGAGTGACAATGTCCTGTTCGCGGGCGATTTGTGGTGTTGGTGGTGGACTGTGAGTATTTAACATAGCACGCCTTGTGGTTGGGCTCGTTGCAGGGTAAAGTTAAGTCTCCCTCTTCGTCGACGTCCGGCGGAGACAGTCCTGTGGAGATGGGTCCCCCTACCCCGTTAAACTCGGCACAGGCCGGGGAGCAGAGCATTGTCGACGATTGCTCCTCCTCCATCGCTTCCTCTTCCATCCATCAGTTGCCTCAGGAGAAATTGCAACGACCCTTCTCCTTAAAGGTATGGATCATCGTCGCACTAGCGCCAAAACACGAAAAAATATTTCGTTTACGTTTCAGTACGATTGAGCATTTGTTAAATGAGATGTTCTTTCGTGTGCTTACACACGCACACTTGCTGTATAGAGCAGATGTATATGTTGGGAATATACGTTAGGAAGCTTTGATTCTTATTTTAATAGCACTATTTTCATGCTACGCCTTACAGTGGCTGTAGAAAAAAAAATTCAGTTGCAGAGACAGTATAATCGTTCAATAGTTTGATTAATTTCCGTGGTTGTACGTACGTTTTTTTTATTTTTAATGAGAATATTAAAAATGATAAAAGTTTTAGTAAATTGTACTAAAATTTATTAATTTTGACTATTAATTGGCGAAGAGAGTATTTTTATAAGAGCTACTGTAAGGCACTACAAATTGTAAAGTTACCTTGCTTTTGAATGGCTTGAAAATGACCTTTGTTGCATCAAAGATGTACCGAATGTTGCTCTTTCAATATTAAAAATGAAAGCCTTCGATATAATTTTGCGACAGAAAAATAAATGAATAAATAAATTTTACCGTTATAAAAGTTAGTCTATAGTTCAATCATTTTAATAATAGGTTTTTATTTTGTTGTCTAGAAATAATACAAAAGTAACGTAAGTTATAATTAAAAATTATCATTTTAGTTATTCACAATGATAACATAGTATATTAATAACAATACTTACCACATTTTTATTCACTATCAACTCATCTCAGCGAAACTTTGGGGCATGTACAGTTATATATCAATTTGCACTTGTAAATTAATGAAAATTTTACTAGCTGAATAGATGTTTAATCTGGTGATGGTTATAACTGTTTAAATAAGTTTTTATTTGTTCTTTTATTGAATGTTTTTGTACTTGATATATGAATGTGAAATTCCTTTTCTCGGTCGTACGTAAAGCCATCTCGTTTCAACGTGATATCGAAGTTTATCGATTCGCGAAAAGTGATTAGCACAATTTCCGGACGGCGCGGCTCATCCGAGCCGAATATGATTTATGTACTTAGCTATACAGGAGTCAGAACAGGTGAAACTATGATAAGAGGGGAAACCTTGACATGAGATTTTGTCATATTGATCAAACAGAAGGACAAATAAGAAGTTTCGGGGGGGTGGGACTATGTATTTTCTACTTACTTGTGAATTTCGATATTGTATAGTTGGATTTTGATAGCTGAGTGCGTTAACTTTACTCTTTCGAATTGTACTGTTGCAATTAACGGGATACTTTGAAGTATTGTAGAGTATCAGAAGTACTTTCAAAATATTTGTATACAAATAATATGGAAAATTATTGAACAGTAATTTTTTATAGAGAATATCATAAGTTGTCGAATAATTGAATTCCACTTTAAAGTTAGTGATCAATTTAATAATAATCATAATAATAATAAGAATATACATTACAATAATGAGTCAACATGGATTTTTGGAGAATTTCCAAATGTTTCTATTTGCAAGAAGTGGTAAATCATTATGGGAGACACATTTCTTTGCAAACGTCATTTGTAAGGTGCTTGTAAATATGGTATATTCCCATAACATTTATTCATATTCGTTCAGGAAATCAGCGAAGATGTGCGAGACGTGGAGCACAAGTGGTTGGATCAGGATGGTGCACCTTTTGTGGAGACACGACGAACTCCAGACATCGAAAATATGGATTACGAACAATATCACCAATCGATATCACAGTGAGTATTTTCACGTCTATGGCGCAAGAACGTATCAGTCGCAGCAATGCACTCACTTCGTGCGTTATTCTATTTTTAGAATGAACAGTAGTTTAAGTGAAATTCAACAAGACATTCAACGCTTGGCCAGTCAGCAAAATCAAATCCAACAACAGCACCTGATGTCGCAGCATCAGCAGCAGATGCAGCAACAGTTGCAGCAGCTTCACAGTCTTAGCCAACAGCATTTACATGTGAGTTTTAAAGAATGTCCTTAATGATTTGAAAAAGAAAACAGAGTATGATGTGTGAATTTTTATAAAGACGTACGGCGTGCCTCCACAAAATCCAATGACCGCAAGAGTGCACGAACCACCTCAACAATCACAGTTTTATCTTCACGATCAACCACCAGTGCCAAGGCGTACATGGGGTCAACCACAGCCAATACAATTAGGAAATGATATGTCTACCGTTGGATATAATCAATCAATGGATACTCGTTATGTTCCTCCGTCGGGTAAGAAAATTACTGTAATCCGATTGAAAGTACTTGTGAGTCGTTAAATAGTTTAGTGGCACCTCAAAATAAACTTTTCTCTGCAGTATATCAGCAACAAGATCCAAGGTTGTATCAGGATAGCCGATCGTGGGGAATTCCTATTCCACAACAGAAGGGATTTATTTTACACGACTCATCGCAAGAGCAGCGGTATCTCAATGGTGGAGAGCATAGTCTGTCTAGTAATCAGCATCACATGTCTTCGTATCCGGTAGCGCAAACACTTTTTAGTCAAACTCCGCCTTCTTCAGCTAGTCCACAACATCGCAGTACTGTAAGTATGGAGGCATACACCGTCTGTTTATAATATCCGTACTTAATATCATTCATATCGTTCCATACATTGTAATATCGAGTATATACTTTGATTTTTAAAATACCAATGTCATTCAGCTGATATGGATATTATTGAGATGCTGTGAAATATCATATGTCGAACAATTTGAATACAAGTGCATTATAATGTTTAATTCACAATGCAGTGTAGTATTAATTATTAATTTTTTTTACTGAAAAAGTTGATTTCAACTCTCGAATAAAAATGGAAATATCTGTGCAGGTGGAAATATCTGATTGTACAGATTTCAATAATCTACACGCTAGCTGCGTGCCGAAGCTATACATGTTTATCTCCCCGACTATCTCGTTGTAGTTTACTCCTGTACGTAGTACACAAGATTTGTGCACACCTACCTGCACTTCTCAACATATATTTCACTATTGAAAAAATATCTCAAATGCCAGCCTGGCCGGTGGGTGGGTGAGAAACCAGTTTGTGATGTAATGCACTCTTGTAGTTGTAGATAGTAACCGCCCAAACGGTCGTGCGCGCAAACTCTCTTCCCACACGGCTTTCCTAACTCATAGGTGTTCGCACACACTTGTGAACAATTGCTGCAGTTGTAGTCTCACGACATAAGAACAGCGTTATACGTGAGTCTGCTCTGATCTCCATTCAAATAGAATGTATCTGTCTCATTCATCTGCAAGCAAGAGCGAAATGAGCTCCAGTGCGTCCATCGCTGCCGCTTATAATTACAGTGGCGATGCCGACGTTAACAAGATCGTGGGTTTGAATATATAATTACAATACATCGCGACCTCTTCGTCAGTGCTTTTATTTATTTTTTATATGGTCCATTCGCCCTTCATACGCCACAGGAACGAGATATCTTAGAAAAAAGACTTGATTAATTAACATACATACCGTAGGCTGTAAATTACAGGCTTCTTTAGGTGAGATATGCGCGTAATTTGCAAGGAAATTGTTAGGACGACTTTTTTTAATGCATTTTCAGCTTTACTAGTTTGATTGTTGAAATTCTTCAAGTGAAAAATTAGCCAATGCCAATGGCAATTTAGGTTTTAATCCGTTTAAAGCCTTGGAGAATAGTCGATTCAACTTGAATATACAAACATTCCTAAAGTTTTAACTTCCATTCAGTCATCTTTGTAATCGTTGTACATTGATGTCACGATGAGTACTAATATTTTCTAAGCATCGTGTGTTTTTGTGTTGATTTCATTTTAAGAGCCGAAAATAATTTATTTCACTTTGCAAGTTTATAGTTTAATTTTATTTGCATTGCAGGTTCATCGAATAAGTCAGTTGATGAGTGACAGTCCAGATGCCAAACGGCAAAATATGCATCATATGCCAATGTCATGCGAAAGTCCACTGGAAAAAAGATTGAGCTCTATGCCACCGGAAGAACTAGAGCCTCAAAATATGTCGTATTTAGGTAATGGCTCTAATAATGCTTATATTACAGTTTTATTAAACAATACTTACTCAAATATTTAATTTTGCAGTAAATGAAGAAGACTTCTCTCAAGGGATTCGAAACTTAAATATCACCTCTGGTAGTCGAACATATAGGATACCATCACCAACGCGACCGTCGATATCGCGGAATTCGTTTCAGCCTCACACGTCATTACGAGAAACGACTCCATCACCGTCTGGTAACACTGCAGAAGTTATGCCACTAGACGCGAGCGATATAGGAGAAAAAGGCTTTTATATTTCGTTTGACGACGCGCCTAAGAAACCTAAACCTTCTCTTAGGACGAAAAGAGCATCTCCTAAAAAGGTATTTCCGTTTGTATTAAATTTGAAGGAAAGATTTGATTAAAATCATCTTATGCTTACAAACGTATACTTATTTAATTTCAGGAAAGAAGCGTCTCGGCATATTTAGAACAGGATGACTACTTGTCGCGTTATGAGCCACCGTCTGTAAACGCTACACTCGACAGACAACGTCAATTCGGACAAAAAGATTTGGAGAGAGAAAAACAAAGACAGGTTGAGGAACGGGAGCATCAGCGACAAGAGTTAAGAGATAGAGAGTTGCAACGGGAAATGGCCAGAGACCGTCAAAGAGATAGACAGAAGAGTGAGGGCTCAGACGGTCGTCATTCGAGCAGTGTTGGATTAATTATAGGAAATCAACTAGCCAATCCAGATCCCGTAAGTAAAAGTTTTTTTCATGTATTTTTCCCCTTATACAATAAATACCGTTGTTTAAACTCAAATTTGTATTTTTAAATTTAACAATAAATTATATTTCATATTACAGAATTCCATTGATGAAATGGAGAGAAAGAAAGAGAAGATAATGCTCTTGTCGTTGCAACGAAGACAGCAACAAGAGGAATTAAAGGAAAGAAAAGAAACGGAGGCGCAAGCACGTCGAGAAGAAGAGAAATTGAAAGAGGAAGAGAGGGCAAGGAAAAAGGAAGAAGAAAAGCAAAGAAGAGCGGCTATTCTTGAACAATACAAATTAAAGAAAGCTATAGAAGAAGCTGAACGAGAAGTTAGATTTTCATATCAAATCAATTATTTTATGTATTGCAGGATTCATGAATTATTCTAATGAATATTGTTACTTTCTGTCGACAGGGTAAAAATATTAACAAAGACTTGATGAATGCTTTAAAGCCGGCTAAACTTCGAAGTAAAGCCACTCCTAGTCGACCACGGCCGAAAACAATTCACGTTGATGCCGGCGCGGATTTGGATTCCGGCGCTCTTACTCCGAGTAGAGGAAAAAAGGGGTCTTCATCTAATCTTAGTACAGGTAATTTGTAAAAAGACACGTTCAAGACCTAAATGCTATTTAGTATTTCTCGGAAGTTAAAATCATTACAATATTCTTATAAATCATTACAATTTTCTTATAAAGAAATTCCGAGAAATAGTTTTGAATTCCGGTTAGGAACTTTAATCCCCTCAATTGTATGTGTAATTGAATTTATCATAGTCAATGTTCTTAATGCCCGACTGTTTGCATGGCACAAATTTTGTATTCAAAACGATTTTAATTTTGTTGAATGATTGCCATTATATAATATGCGTCTTCAGGGATAGCTTTCTAAATGTTTTTTTAAGAGTGGTTTTTTATTTATGTTCAACACAAACAAGGCAAGCTCAGAAAGTTCTGTCCGACTCGTAAGAATCAAATGATGATTAAATACTTTTTGGATTTAAAAATTAAATTTCAAAATATTCATCGATAGGGGTCGTCAGGCACCACACAAATAATCAAACTCAATTTTTTATTTTAATTTTATTAGATTTGTCACACTAAATTATTTTTAAAATTATCTATTTTTTAAACATTACAGTTAACGATTAATTTTTTTTGTTTTTATTTGTTTGTTTGGTTTTTATTTTTTTGATGAATTTTAAAAATGGTATCTGAACACACCATGTCGATGTATGCGTATACTAAATTTACGGGCATCCAAAGTATAGAGGATAGAAATTTTGAGCTGATTTACATTTTTGGCACTTAAAACACTACGTAGCGTCGCTGACATCACCTACCATGAGGCGAGACTACTACCGAGGTTCGCAAGACAGTCTAACTGCAGCGCATCTCGAAGAACGACGATCCAGTTCCCTTTATCGAGGTGGCAGCCTCAGGGGTATGCACACGTTCACACATACACAAACACTAACATTTTAGCGAAAATTTGCATTCATTAGTCAATCATTAAACATTCAATTTTTCATAATTCTCATTATTTCTGGTAATCTCAGATCTTTTTCCAATGAATGTTAACATAACTCACCATATAATTTTGGTAGAGTAACAGGAAAAACATAAATAACAAAGCCAACCTGAGCCACCTTAAGTATCATCGTAAAACAAACATAAAGCTAATAAGATAATCCAAGACCATTGTGAACCATTCACTTGAATTTTCACTTTCTATTTTCGTAGCACTGCATGACCATCAACATTTACTGCAACATTAGAAGCGTCAGTCACTAATTATATGAATGCATCATTCGCAAAAGCGCACTAACCGCTTCTAACCATAATCATAAGGCTTTACTAACATTCTATAATAGTTTGTTACCCTATTTTAGTATCTTCCGTAGATTCGCCCGACGATGGTAGAAGTTCATCACCGTCTAGAAGTGGCGTACAATTAGCACGGCGTGGATCCTACAAAACCTCACGAGGTGAGTCCTTATTAATTTTTGATAGTCGCTTAAACGCACTCTGTACAATTATGATCGATTACCTAATCGTTACATGTTTACTTATTATATATATGTGCGTAGAAGTTATTTTTTTCAGGATCGTATATCGATATTGTCGATGGTATGAGCATTTACGATATACGTACAAAGCTCATATTTTGTAAACACATGTCTGTTATATATTTGTCTTTCCGTATTCTTATTGTTATTTTCGATTCCGAATGATTGTCGTTGTCAATAAGGTAGAGTTTTGTATTTTATAGCTTTATATATGAGTTAGAACGCATCGTTATATTCTGCACCGAAACATGCACTGGCTATATGTGTTATGTATTTCTTGAGCTTTGATGCTCGGCTCGTAGTTGATAAAAATGAGATAAATGTATATTATGTATACAAAGTAAGAAGCATTTCTTATTGCCCCCGTAAAAATGAACCAATAAATGTTTCGTACAATACACGTACGAGAGTGTAACACAACGGAAACGTTGCATATTATTGCAGATGCGCAGGAACCTCAGCAACAGGTTAGAGGCAGGCCTAAATACCCGAGTTACCAAAACTTTAAGGGAAGAAAGTCTAGTTCGTTGATGAATCTGTGTGGTAAGGAGCACCCAGTGACTTGGAAACATACATTTACCCCTGAACATATTCCTTTTTTTGTGTCTCGTGTAACAGTTTACAAGTTTCTATGGTCTCTACACATTATTATACATTTCTAGGCCTCTTAGTAAAACAACAATGTACACGTGTAGTCTCGCATGGTGGCAGGTTGCAGATAAATGAGATACAAGGTGGCAGTGTTAAAATGCTACACAACACTAATTAAAACACTTGCATTCACATTCAACAGCACATCATTACTTTACTTAAATCAAAGTTTTGCCAATGGTACATTATCTGCTTCATACTTTGCAAAAAATATTTCTATGAGAAACATAGTATCAAACTCTTGTAGAATATGACTATTCATAGTCGTTTTTCAAGATTCGTTAATTATAAGAATTTTGAGTTTTTAACGTATATAACATATTTTACATTATTGTTTTCCACACAGTGCAATATTAGTGAAACTTTGACTAAATAATGTAATTTAAGAAAACTACTTAAATCACTATTTTAGATTAATATCAAGGCTTGTTCGGCTTATTGTTGTAAAGCACTGGTTATGGGTCCTGATGTTCTTAATGTCTTTCAGATTGTCTCAGTGGTTCCAGTCTTTCATACATTATATTGTTGATTTGCTATGACCCACTTTTAGATCTTGACTTGCTCTATGATCATTGCTGTCAGAATTGTCTTGTTGATTGATTTTCAGATTCATTATTATAGTACTAAAAGGTATAGCAAATTTTCTTCTCTAAAATTCAGTCATTTTTCATATTAACTTAAGAAGAATTGTAGTTGGAAGTAAAAAGAGATTATGATAGAGTGACTAATTTCTCCTTATCATAAAAAAATTTAATATATTTAATAAAAATAAAATAACATTAGGCGAAATAACTGTTGTAATAATGGTTTCGGTTATTAACTGTGGTCATTTTAGTCCCATTAAGCTCAATAAGGTGAAAGGCATTTGTGGGGTTGTTTTTGGTTTTGTTTTATAATTATCTCATTAATTTTTACTTGTACAAATATCCATTGTTCTCACATAATGTTGATTTCACAGATACAGACAGTGGATTAGGAAGAGCTACACCACCAAGGCGAGCACCAAGTCCTGGTATGGGAAGCATGAGGCATCTTCCTTCACCCTCAGGACCTGGATCCTTACCACCAGGTCTTATGACGAAGCGAAGAGTGTTTGATGATGGTAGTAGTGACATTAGTAGCACGCCCAGTTCAATGATGGATTATAATGGTAAAAATATTAAATACACATGTTTTTTGTTTTTTTTTCTATTTTCTGGAATATTGATTTAAAAATCAATCAAACATTATAGGCCCAAGATTATACAAACAGCCAGCAACAAAGTCTAATCGCGGTATTATGTTAAACGCTGTGGAATACTGTGTATTCCCAGGTACAGTTAATAAGGAAGCAAAGCGTAGAGTATTGGACGAGATTTCTAGATCAGAGAGCAAGCATTTCCTTATACTTTTCCGTGACGCTGGCTGTCAATTTCGAGCTCTCTATTCATACTGCCCAGACAGAGATGAAGTCAGTAAGCTGTATGGAACTGGACCTAAGCAGGTTATAGATAAAATGTTCGACAAGTTTTTCAAGTAAGCTATCGACAGAGAATTATAGAGAATTATATTAAATGTATAAACAAACCACATTTTACAATGTTTCTTTGTTTTTTCTTAATCATAGATACAATTCTGGTGGAAAATGCTTTTCTCAAGTTCATACGAAACATCTAACAGTCACCATAGACGCCTTTACGATACACAATAGCCTATGGCAAGGTAAAAAGGTGAATTTACCAAACAAAAAGGATATGGCTCTTGTCATATAGTTTTACACAAGAACAAATTTAACATTATGCTATTGTGCCCTCTGTTGTTCATAGTTACTATTTTAATACAGGCCCATATTAAATTATAATAAAGCGTTGCGTTCTTAGTCAGTTTTATATCGGAAAACATATAGGCGAAGGAAACAAAAGTAAAACTTGTCACCTGTCGGTGCTGACATGCAAGCATGAACGAATGATCATTTGAATGTGTATACACTATCGTGCGTTGATTTTATAAGAATGCGTTGTTTATGGCTTTTTTATTTCTCTCACGAGTTTAGCGTCAGCACCGATGATCTACAGTTGTAAGATTATTGGTATTTATAATAGGAATTATTTATTGTCATCAAGCTAATGTACCGGCGACTAACTCATTATTGCGATATTTCATCTTGTTATCTCGCATCAGACTATACATAGTTAGTTTATTCTATTTGTACAGTTTACATATAAACTTTTTACATTTTCCCTTCCTGCTTAAATTAAATTTAATTTACTTATATTGCAGTACAATATAGTATTTATTCCTGTTAGCCTGTTTCAAATACAACCTTTTTATTCAAAAAAGTTTAAATTTTGTCTAAGCAAATTGCTTTTACATACCTTGAATACTCCTTTATCTTCAGTTATTGATTTTTCAAAAGAAAAAAAAAACAATATATATATAAATAACTTTTATTGACATTTTAAAAATACACATCTACTCTTGCGTTATATTTCTTTGATTTCAACAATTATTTATTTCAAAACGCGTTACTGTATTAAACATGTAAAATTAAGGTTCATGCATTAGTTACGGAATACAAATAATTTTTATTTGATTGTTTCAATATGCATTTAAATTATGTACTTAAAAATTTTGATGTAACCAAAACTATTCTTACAAAGACTTTGCTTTGTATTCTTGGCATAACCTCTGATTCCTATACAACTTTTTATTAAATACTGTATTGAAAAGTTTTAATTTTGCGTAATAAGTAATCCAATTTCATGTTAAGTATATTTAATCACATTACTTATTATTAAAAATGACTGTTTTATATGCTTGCAACACTATATTTTACATAATCGGCATCGAATATCGCTTCTTCCATTAAGATTTAAACATTTAAGATAAACAACGTGATTAGCGACTGACTATATGTAACCTTTCTTGTTAATTAATAGTTTCACATTTTAATCTGCGAGTCATAGTCAGGATATTAATGTTAACATCCGCTTTGTAAGCAAGTTTATACATGTTACATTATTATGATAGGTAAAAGTTTACAAAATTAATGAATTTTTATAAATAACTATATAAACAAACGATTAGTTATTTTTAAAAATTATGTGCAAAATTTTATTAAAATGTCTTTCAAAAAAATTAAGCGATAACCTGATCATTTTTGTATTGATTTTTCTTGAATAATTAATTTATAACAAAATTTAGAAAGGATTTTCACTGAGTTATTTGTTCATAATAGCATATGATTATTATTTCTTGTTGTCTATTGTATGAATGGATTGGTTGTTGAGTTTTGAAAGAAAAAACAGAGTCGTCAAAAAGTACACCTCTAAGTCAGAAGAATTTTTAAAGAATTTATAAATTATCTCTTAAAACTTTAAAAAATTCTTTCTTGAATTCCTGTTTTGCAAAATAATGTGATAGGAACATACTGTGATTTCCATCGTTTGGACGTTGATTACTAAAATAATGACAGTCCTTGATGAAATCATGAAAATTATAAATTTAAGAGAATTTTTTGAATTGTGGTAAAAAATACATTATTGATTACATTTTGCAGTGAGATTAGGAAAAATGGTTATAATTAGACCTGAATTTTACCGTATCGTTTCGAAAAAAGAATGATTAAAACTATTTCAATCCAGGAATTTATAGTATAGATGTTGTGCATGGATGCGAGTGTTACAATGCCTCTTGCGCGACTTAATTCTCTGGCATACTGCTTTGTCTCATTTATCAGTTCTGCTTAGACATTCCTAAATAATTAGATTACGCTATTTAATGTGTATCATTGAGAAAAAATTTAATTAACATTATAATTGTAACGGCACATGTATGGAATAATTATAAGTAAAAGCAATTTTATATCATGTTTCGTAATTAGCTATTAACATGAAATTTATCATCGGTGACAATTTTTACGTTTTCGTATACATAATTTTTAATTAATCTCTTTTACATAATCATTCCATGCAATAAGGTAATTATTAAAATATAATTTTGCTAGTTAAATATTGATGAATTTCGAAAATTAAAGTTATTAAAAGAGTTTCATTGTCAACGTGTTACATTATTCAAGCTAAAGCTACGATAGTGCCATAACACACTAAATCAACAGTCATTTAATAAGAAAGGTTGATTTGCAACCGGAATATAAGTGTATAGTACAACTATTATGACAGTTAAGATTTCGTGAGCTATTCCAAATCTATGGTTGAAGACATTTTAAAAGTGTTATTTTTAATAAAAAATTGATGATTTTATTACGAATGCGTATAATACAATTTTATTGTTTAAATTATATGAATGTGTACAAACGCTCTGCTGGTAAAGAATTTGAAAACGACTCTCAAAAATCTGAAATAATTTTTTCTCAATTACATGTAGTAATCTTAATAACATACTGACATTTCATTTTTTTTTTAATGATTTGGCACAGTTAAGATCAAATGCATTTAGCTAAATCAAAGTTTAAATAAATAAAAATTGTGAAACGTGATACGCGAGTGATTAAGAGCAATGTTACTTAAAGTTAATTAAAAAGATAAATACATAAATAAAAAAGGTCCGAAATGACAATATCATATAATTAATCACATACAATAGCTAAGAGTCATAGAGCCCCATGACAGAGAATTAACGTCGATAAAAATGAAAATCTAACTTAGTCACTAATTTTAAGCGTCGGTAATGGATTATAATGTCGTTTAGTGACAATGTAATAATGATGTTGAAACAGCACTCAAACAAAGAAGTAACTTCTAAATACTGGGAAATAAATACAGCTTGCGCTTGATATTTATATTTTTTAAGCGAAGGAATAATACATTAGAAAAGTTATTCTGGCTTTGTGATGCTGTTCAGAAAATGATACATGTTCACTTATTGAATAAAAGCCTTTGAGAAAACGCGCAAATGAAAAATAAAAAAATTATACGACCGATATGTAAGAGATGTTTGCGCACGGATGTAAGTAAATTGCCCGTACTAATATAAATATACTTATATGTATGCGGTCCTTATAATTTCAGTCATAACATGAAATCGTTAGTCGTGAAATAATTTTACATCCATGTCTGTAAATATTTATGTTTTTATATGTATGTACACATACGAATCGAAAAAAAAATCGCTACATATACATATATATATATATATACATATATATTTATGAAGTACGACAAGTAAGATTCGGATAATATTTTACTGTTAGCATCTTTCAGCGAATGTCATTAATAAAAGTGAAATAATCCATAAGCGCTGGACTTTTGTATCTGAACCTATTGCAGATACTTCCTTGTAATGTCCTTTAATACGCCGTTATCGGGGACATAATTCATTTAGCTTTTAAGTGTATATATGTATAACTCGAGTAAAGATAAAATTCTTTAAAGAAAAAATTAGATAAAATCATTTCTTAAAATACCTCTATATTTTGGATTTTACGGATCATTTCTTTCTCAATTGCAAACAATAATTGAGTTGTTTCGTTTGACACACTAATTTCTTTTTTGGTTAGCAATATTTAATGGCATATAAGTATTCAAGTTACTGCTCTTCAAATCATGAATTTTCGTGATTTAATGTTTAGTGGATTTATTTTTTTTCTTAATTACTTTTGAAATAGTAATTAAGAAATAGTATTAAGTAAAATAATGCAACACTAAGCATATTATTGAAATTATAAACAATTGAATTATTTAGTGTACTATTGTTATGTAAAGGCACATAGAGAAAGTTGCATCAAAGAAGTAAGATTTAGCACGGATATAACCAGCAAAAAATTCAATGACAAACGTCAAGGCCAAAAGTGCGATTCTTCAGAAAAAATGCTGATTCACGAGCTTCTATAAATATCCTGATTGCTGAAACTTTTTTTAGCACAGCGGATCAATAGCAATTTTTTAAAATCCGACCAAACTCGCTGCAAGCTCACGTATATTATACGCATCAGAACTTGAGCGTGTAAACACATTCGGCAACTCGGCTTATTTCCAGTCGCGTTGGCACGCCGTGACTGCGCGCATCGATTCGTGGCTGTTATACTTTTTGTAGCTAGTAAGACTTGAAAATGAGGCAGCCGCATTAGAAAAATTAACATTTGAGTTTTGACCATTGTGTATTGTTAGTTGCGACTTGCGATCGATGAATGATGAAATCAATGTAAGTATAATAACAATCAAGTAAACAAAGTGCTTTGGTGATCAAGAAATCGTTCGGAGGCTGGAATTTGAAGAATAAGAGCAGACTTTTTATTTCTAGTCTGGGGATTACATATGGCCGGTGATTCCATGAGATATTGAAAGGTCAAAAAATAAACATATGTACATATGAATGTATGTATGTATAACTCTGGGAATTTGTTCAGATTTTTATATCACTTGCCCTGGAGTTATAAAAGGTCAAAGTTCATGAAATCCGGATTTTTTGTATTTTCTGTCTATTTTCAATAATTTGTAGCTCCTCAGAGATGCATTTTTGAACAACACTTTTTTTTAAGAAGTGTTGTCTACTTTATAGAAAAAATAATAATGTCGTCCATGACAAAATTTCCTAAAAAAAGTGTTGTATGTTTTCGATTTCGCATAGAATCGCCCATTTAGTCGTCAAGTCCTCGATGAATAATTTTATTTTCAGAGGAACATGTATAAATTTTATGCGGAAACTTATTGTATATTTATAATTACGATATATAATTATTTTCCAATTTTATTCTAATATTTACGAAATATTTAAGATGATGTATTTGTCGAAGATAGTACTATCCATCAGCTTGTTGGTAACGATCTTTATTTCAACAAGCTGTTCAGAACACGAAACTGTCACCAAAGAGTATGTCGATGACGATCCACAGAACACGACAAATTATCGACTGCCTGGCAACGTCATTCCCAATGAATATCGCATTAATATTAGAATAACTCCTTTCGTAGCATCCGGCAATTTTAGCTTCGATGGCGTTGTCAAGATTAATGCAACGGTTATCGAAACTGCTTCCGAAATCGTACTTCATGCAGATGACGTAACCATTCATAATTTAACAGTAGTATCTGCAATTGACAAAGAAAATGATTCACAACTGACAGAAATAGATGTGGAAGATGTGAAAAAGAAGGAAAAATATCAGTTTTTGAGTATCAGATTAAAGTCGCCGATAACAGCAGGCACGAATGTTACAATTGAAATATCCTACACTGGAAAGTTAAGCAATGACACTTACGGAGTTTTTCGAGATTGGGTCAAAGTTGAGAAAAACTACAAGTATATTAGGACTATTTATAAACATTTGCTTCTTTGGCAACTCTAGAGTTATAGATTCGAATAAAATTTTCTGAAATTTTCAGATGGATCGTGGGTACGCAATTCGAACCCACAGGAGCTAGAAAGGCTTTTCCCTGCTTCGACGAGCCTGGGCTAAAGGCTACTTTTCAGATAGTTCTAGTTGTACCGGAAGGGTACACGGCTTTAAGTAACATGCCTATTGAGGCCATCGTCAACTGCACTGACACGAATGAGTGAGTGCATGCCAATCCTTAAAATTTTAATTTTTCGCTACCCTATAGGCTATATATAATTATTAAAATTTTTCAGAACGATGTTCGAATTCGAAAGATCGCCAGTGATGTCAAGCTACACTGTTGCCTTTGTAGCCGTCGAATACGCGAGTCTAGCAGAACCGCTTCTTCCGGATGAAACACGACAGCCTCGTTTGTACCGAGTTTGGTCCAACCCCGAACTGGCCTACCAGTTACCCTACGCTCTTCGGGTCATCCCAAAAGTTGTGGAATTTTTTCACAACAAGACATCTCTCGAGTACCCAATCTCAAAGCTCGAGATGGTCGCATTTCCGGATTTTCCACCGGCTGCGATGGAAAACTGGGGTCTGATTTTATACTCGGAAATGTTCATGCTCTACGAGGAGAAAGTAACGCCTTTGAGAATCAAGAGGTACATCAGAAACCTCGTCACTCATGAGCTGAGCCATCAGTGGTTTGGAAATCTTGTCACACCCAAGTGGTGGGATTACCTTTGGCTCAGTGAATCCTTCGCGGCCTACTTCGAGTATCATGCACACGAGGATGTGAGTTTTAAATGTTGCGGCGGGTATATATAATTGCGGCATTAATTTTCAAATATTGCGACATTTATGTGCGACGATTGCTGCAGGAACTAGATTTCTGGAACTTGGAGTCAGAATTTGTGGTGAACGAGATGCATGAAGCTTTCGTGGTCGATGCTTATCCTACTATTCACCCAATGACTCACGAGGTCTACAGTCCACAAGAGATTATTGCTGTCTTTGATTCGATATCCTATAACAAGGGTGCATGTATTGTCAGGATGATTGAAAAATTGCTGGGATCAAAATTATTCTTCGGCGCTTTGCAACTTTACCTCGAAGCCAAGTTCGTATACTTAATATATTTATATCTTATACGTAGGAACAGCTCTGTCGATGTAAAGATTTTCATAGTAATTTTTCTCACCTTTCAGTCAATACTCCAGCGCAACACCAGAGTTACTTTTCTCAGCCTTCGAAGATGCGGTAAATAAAAGCGATTATAAATGGAACGTTTCTATTAGCGAATTTATGGAGAGCTGGACAACTCAATCGGGTTATCCCGTTGTTCACGCTTCCTTCAACGGAAATACAGTGACTTTGAGGCAGAACCGATTTTTTCTTCAGCCAGCAACAAGTGAAATTTCAGCGTCCAATACTACTTGGATCGTTCCAATTACATGGGCCAGCAGTAGCAAATCGAATTTTAATGACACCGGAATCGATGCTGGCGTCGACTGGCTCATTGCAGATGAAGCTATCATCATGACAATACCAAACGCGATTAACGACTGGGTCATTATAAACGTGCAGCAAACAGGTGCGGTGTACTTTCTTTCTTTCGTGCGCACTGCGCATACATTTTATGTTTTGTAATCAACGCTTTACAGGATATTACAGAGTTAACTATGATAATAATATGTGGCAGCGTATAATTGAATTTCTCAAGTCGGATGATTACGAGATTATTCACGAGCTCAATCGAGCGGCGTTGATGAACGATCTTTTCAATTTAGGAAGGGCCGATTACCTTGATTACAGATTAGTTTTGTCTGCTTCTCAATACTTGAGTAGGGAAACGAATTATATACCTTGGAGAACAAGTTTCGCGGGTTTGATGCATTTGAAGAAGCGTTTCATGGGATATCCCGAAATTTATAGTTACTTCAAGGTGATATACTTTAACACATGAGTAATAATGCTGAATTATTTTTCAATTTTATTCAAACACATTATGAAAATTGTATACATATGGATGCGAAGGTTTACGTCACGTCATTGTTGGAACCACATTACAAGAGGCTTGGTTTCAATGAAATAAATGGAGAGAAAGACTTTGACATTTTATTCAGAGAGATACTTTTGAAGTGGCTCTGCGAACTAGATTACAAAGAATGCATCGATAATTCTTTGGCATTATTTCAAAAGTTACAACAAAACGACAGGTAATATTTGAGCCATTACAGTAAACCTACGTGTTCACATTGTAACAATGAAAATGTTTTTTTATCAAACTCTTGTTAAATTTAGTTTTGTCATATCACCGAATCTACAAACTGCTGTCTACTGCACAGCTATGAGGCATGGATCATTTCAAGACTGGGATTATTTATGGAACAGATTACAAAACACGAATTTCGCTATCGAAAAATTGACTATTTTGACCACTTTAATTTGTACGAAAAATTCAACGAATTTGAACAAGTGCGTATCAAGTATTGCTTTTTTAATGCACAAACGCCACAGATTGGATGCATAATATAAATGACAATTTTTTAATAGGCTTTTACGAGCTGTTCTAACGGCTGATGGAGATAGAATAAGAAAGCAAGATATAAAAGATATCATCACAACAATGGCTGATGCTAGTCTGCTTGGCGCAAATGAAATATTCAATTTCCTGGAAGCTAATTATGAAGAAATTTTAAAAATGTAATATCATGTTTAGGATATGACGCTTTATACAATATATGGAGTTAACAAAGTAATTTTTTTGATAATCCTAGGTTCAATGACAACAGCGTGATTGAACACGTATTGATGACCAGTGCAGAGAGCATGTCAACTGACAGGCTTGTAGAAAAGGTATAGTGTTGGCGGTATTTGAATTCATCATGAAAAGTCAATTATTTATGTCATTTTAATTATTGATTGTGATATTTCCAGTACGCCGGATTTATTGATAAAAATAGCAAAAAGATAGATAGCATTGCGGATACGTTAGCAAGTATTCTCAAGAGCGTTCGGTATGAATTGGACTGGAACCATAGGCATATACCGATTATATTAAAATGGCTCAAGAAAAATTATTCCAAGGTCGAGAGCGCCGATAAAAATAATTAATTTGTTTATTTTACATTTCCATCAAATAATCAAAAACGAAAATATCTCAGTATTTTAGGTGTGTGTGTGTGTGTGTGTGTGTGTGTGTGTGTGTGTGTGTCATATTGTTCCAGTGCTTGTATGCTTACTTTATACAATAAAAATTGTAAAGCTAGAACACGTGCAATTATTATTTAAGTTACTTCTAAGTATAAAACATAATGTCTCTTCATTGCTTATTGTAAACTTACTCTCTTCGTTTCAGCATAAATTATGTTATCAAGAATAAATAAAATTAAATACTGATGTACAATGTCTGGCTTACATTCGATTGTCATAATATTATATGGCAGTGTTTTCGCTACTTACACGAAAGTACATAAAATTCTAGAGTTTAAAATCTAAACGGCTGTAATGCGATGTGATGAATGTATTTTTAATTGACTTGTCTTTTTATTGCAGCGGTTGAACTAAGTATCATTGTGTTTTAAGCTCGACTAATAAAACATTATCAATTAGCGTCTTTTGGCTTCGATAAGTCTTTTAAATTCTATCAAAGATCTTTTTTTTCAAGTAAGTTGAAAATCTAAGAGAAACCTTTCTCTCAAGGCATTTTTACATTGCATAAGTACATGTTACTTAAAAGTATAGTAATAAAAGATTTAAACATTTTGGCGAATTTAGAAAAGTTCTTCTTGTCTTTCGCGCAATCTTCTATTTAATACAGATAATAAAATTGTAAAATCGTATGCTTCGAGCGCAGTCTTGACTCGCAGTCTTTGGATCTGGTCGACGAAGCTGTTAATCTTTAGGACTTGTCGTCTATCCTAACGCTTCGGTATACAATGTTTATTTATTGCACTGGACAAGAATTCAAGTGTATGTTATGAAGCTCTGCCATGTCGGTCCAATCTCGTCGCTCTCCACCGATCATGACATTGCGTATGCAGCCATTGAAATGATCTCGAGTGATCAAGGTACCTTTCGGCGCAGATGCTAAAATAAAAAATATTAATTTTGAAATTATAACTTTTAATGATGTTAACATTATAATATACGGATACTTTAGCAGTATTACCTGGTATTCCACCGATATAAAGAGAGTTCGTAATTGCAGAACCCATAAAATGGCCTTCGTTATTGGTAGGAAGTCCGTACTTCTGATCCAGTTCATCGACTTTGAGCGCAAGCTCTTTATCATTGTAAATAGCTTGAATCCTGTGCCACATATTGTCACATATCGCATAAGGATTGCTGAACTCCTGCTCTACGTAAAGTGCCTCATTGTCCCCCATGTTGCTCGATAGGACCACTTTGCCGTTATGGAGTTCTAGCGACAGCGAAGGTGATCCTTCAGCCGCTGTTATCGATAGGAGGACTCCCGTCAATTCCGATGTTCGGAATTCAAGTTGCAACTCGAGAACGGCACCAAGCTCGAAGTTCTTTTCTACGATAATGAATTATCCACATAAGTAGACAATATATAAGTTAATTTAAATAAGATGACTTACTATAAACTGCGTAAGCTTCATCTTGGAAGTAGGCTCCACTTTCAACATTAGGGAAGCATTGACCAACATTGTAGGGTCTACTCGTAGAGCCGACCATGTCGTATACATTGCCATTAATTTTGAGGCCCTTAATGCAGCCTTTGAGAGTTTCGAGTTTGGCCACAACGTTGTCGGGTAACGGAGTGCCACTTTCAGGTATACCACCAATGTACATAACGTTGGTTAGGCCAATCTTCTTTGGCACTTTGACTTTACCCGGTGCCTGAGAGTCAACAACCATCGTCAGTTTTCGGATACTGTGTCCTATTGTCACGTGATGCCAGTTTCCGTCATTGAATGGTGTCTTAAACAATATTTCTTTCCGCTGTTTGCTCTTAATTATCAAAGCAAGTTGACCATCTCTAATCACGACCATGAGGTAGTTCTTTTGACGCATGCCCTGTTAAGAAAAAACGAAAATAAAAATTGTTTGATTCCTGACATGATAATAATTAATCTGTATCCGTGTGCACATACCGGAGTAATGAAGAGTAAACCATTGGGATAGTACGTTCGAAAATCGAACTCTACGACTTTTTTCTGAAGCCAGAAACTTTCGAAATTGAGGTAAAGTTGCGTATGGCTTTGGGGCTTGTCACCGAATTTCAGTGCACCCGGTTCTAGCGAGTAGTATGGGATCTTCTGACACCCTTCGGGCTGTGTCGACAAGCCTCTCGATAAAGAAGCCGATAACGAATAAATAGGAGGATCCTTGCCCATATTTGGACCTTGGCGACCGATGTAAGCCCGCTCAAACGATACGGCATCGTCGAATTTCAGAATTTTACTGCAATGAAGTGTTTCGATGAGTTCAAGAGAGAAGCATGAGATAATTCCGATTGTTTGAATCTAAGAAAGCTTACTTGTCGTCCACAATGACGTTTTTTATGGCTCCACTTAAAGGAGTATTGGTAGCGACCATTTTAGTATTGTTAATCAAAGCTGGCAGTCCACCCAAATACAAGCCTCCAAGATCAGGAGCTTTGATGGCTACACCCGTAGAAAGTTTATCATTCGTCTGGTACGCGTCGTCTATCCTAAGTTCGATCTCTTTTCTCTTTTTTATGAGCATAACTGTGTGGTACTTGCCGTCGTTGAAAGTACCATTGGTTTGCAGTAGAAGCTCACCCTTACCATTGTTCAAGCGCACTTGTATGCGACCATCGATCACAGCTATCGAATAATAATTGTCCTTCTGCAAATTGTTAATGAAGAAAAATAAAGTTGGTACGAAAAGGTAGATGAGAAGGTAAAAAAGTGAGAATGAACAATTTTACAATGATATCTTGATCAGGAATGCCGAAAAGTCTCTCTTCAGGTCCCTGGAACGTCGATAGCAAGAGCATAGCATTGACTTGTAAGGTTCTAAAGGATAAACTGACGGAAGACTCCTTCTTACGAAGTTGAACTCCTGGAAGTTCCAAGTAACCATCTCCGTAAAAGCCGACTAGCGTCATTGGCTTACTTCGACATCCCGATTCAATGCCAAAGTATTTTTCTGCCATAGGATCGTATCCCTCGCCGACATTAATATTTGACATACATCCAAGAAAGGCAATCGAAGTGGGCAGGACAAAGCCATCTATTCGAAAGCTAGGCGGTACACCACCGATAAAGTATTTGGCATTGGAGAGGTCAGGTATGTCCTCTTTGTGAGGAGTAGGAGAGCCGATTTTCTTATCGTTTTCCCCGTCGATGCTGAAGCTGCATTTCTCTACATTTTTTCGACTCTGGAACTGTCGGAACGCGTCGACCTTTGTCCAATTGCCAGTATTATATCGGAACGACGAGGTCATCTCCAAGCTAACATTGCCTCCGTAAACGATGTGGAGTACCACGTGTCCCTCGCGCAGGAATATCATTACGTGTCCCTTGGGCTGTAAAGTGTAAAGTTGACAAATAAAAGAACCAGCATGAAAATTAACTACTGCAGACTAGCTAATCTAACTTACGTTTACTGGATCAATAGCTAGAAAGAGCAGAGCATTTTCATCGAACGTTCGAAAGTTTATGGAAACGCCAAAAACGTATTTGTTGTAGGGGCCAGATATAACTCGACTCCGAACAGCGTAGCCTTCGCCGTTAAAACTATAACTTATGTCGTTGCTAATCTTTTCAACTCTGGAAAATATAATTTGGAAAAATTCATTCAGTGTTTCAATGTTAACTGGAAAGCAAAGAAAGTTTTAGCTAATCGATAACTACAACTCACCCTTCCACGCATGGTTGACATGCATTATCAGGCGCACTACTAATAAAGTTCCAAAGACCTATTGGCCTGCCATCTAAATGAACCTGATGCACACAACCAGGTAATCCGTTTGAAGCTAAAAGTTCTGGTGGCTTGATTTGAAGTTCCGGCAGACCACCTATGTATACGCGATCCATTGAGCTCACATCAAATCGTCCAAACTCAGCACTCGTATAGTTCACTGCAGGCGCATACTTGCTTGACCTCGTCAGTTGTTTGCTGACCGTCAATTTTCCAATGTGCTTCACTCTGCGATTATTCAATGAATTCGTGTTATCATTCAATAAATACATCTAACGATTACTGTCAACAGATTTTTCAATACCTCTCAGCTTCGATATGATACCACAGTGTTTCCGTGCGTGGGTCACCAGCGTCGAGTACTTCGGGATGCGTTACTATACCCGTACCTCCTCCTACGTTCCACACAAATCTTATCCGACGTTCAAACATCTCCAAGGCGACAAAGTCGTCCTGCAATTAATGAAAATTTTTGCAAATAGCAAATATTTTTCCGAAACGGTGAGCTGCATTGCTGCATACACTTACGTTTGTACTACTTGCAAGGTAGAACAGTAATCCTTCCCTCTGGTAATTAGGAATAGCGAGGGTCATGAGTATCGATGTAGTCTCTGATGGTTGCAACTCGCTCAATCTGTAAGACCTTATACACTTTTTGCCTTCCGCTGATTTCATGGAAACTCGAATCTGCGATAATCAAATTCTTTTTATTTTTCTATTTACACCTATATGTAGAAAAAGTATTTTCTATTACTCACTCCATCAGCTGTATTTCTTGCTTCAGCAATTTTATCTTTTAATATTTTCAACTTGGCCGACATTGTGCCGTTAAACCTGTCGAATTCCATTTGACGTTTTGTAGACGCTGTTGCCATACTTGTCAATTTAGCATCGGCTAGTTTGATAATACTTTGAGCTTCGGCAACTATTAGAAAAACATATTATTAATTGCAGAATGACAGCTTTGACAGCTACTGCAAGGTTAAGTAAACACTATTATTAGTAATAATTTACGTTTTTCACTGGCAAGACTAATGCTGGAGTCGTCTTTGTTTTTTAAATCTTGCAGTTTGGGAGCTAAAACATCTGAGATACCCTGTTGATAGTCTTGGATCAATTGCCTGGCATCGGCAATTGAACTGGCAGTCTCCATATTTTCATTGAGGATATCATTTAATCGGTCTTGTACTAAAGATACATTTAATTTGAATTTATAAATGCTTGAAATAAAATCATTGTCGAGATACTTACAACTTCTATTATCACTCTGCATTTCTCGAAGTTTAACATTTATCTGATTGTCCTTGTTGCCGGTGCTGTTCAGGGAATCTTTCAAATCAGCGACCGACTGCTTCTGACTTTGAAGCTGACCTCTTGCCTGCATAATCGGCGGGCTGTGATTTCTAGTTCTATCCAACTGATCGTTTGATCGCAGTCCGATGTCCAAAGCATCATCCAGCAGAGAATCACCGTCCGAACCTTCGGGAAACACTTTATCATTTATGCTGTCGAGTATTTCATTTGCTTCTTTGGCAGCTTCGTTAGCTTCGGTTAAACCGTCAATGATATTTTGATAAGCTTGACTTGCTTTAAGAGGATTTGCTGCTTGAGCTCTGGTTTCTGAAAATAATCTGTGGAAAAAACAGAATAACTAGAAAGCCCGAATCAAATGCAATGTAGTTTGCAACAAATCCAAAGACACTTACTCCACGTATTGATCTACGTAGTCCGACAGATTTTGGGCATGGGCAATAGCCGGATTCACGTACTTATTCTTGTACTCGTAATTCAATCGGTGTAGAATACCTTCTTTTGTAGCGAGATTGCTCGTAGATTGCAAAAGTTTATTTCGCAGATCTGGAATGTCCACTATGTTATTTTCACTATCAACGATACACCCTCTTCCTTCGTCTATTAGCGTTTTTCCTTCGTCAAGCGAGTCCTTGATCTCGATATTCAATTCATTGATTCCATCTTGTTGGTAGGACAGAATTTCATAAGTCATGTTTACTTCATTGTACAGTGTGTCATACGTAAACATGGTCTCCATTGTTGATTCCATATTTTTCATCATGTCTTTTAATTTTAGGGAATAGTTGTGAGCTGATTCCTTGGCTTCTGTCAAAGGTTCCATCGACTCGGCTAGATCGCTGAGCCAGACTTGGTAATCCGTGCATTCACTGTTGACAGGAGTATTTATATATAATAAAAGCATCTTTGAGAATATAACGAAAAGCTTTGATGACTTTGTGAAACCCACTTTATCAAAACCTGGAAGATTTTTGTTCGCTTTGGCAAGTCCAGGTTCATTTGTTCCAGTAATTTGTTGGCTTGCTTGAGCGCCTTTTTAATTTCAACCTTTTTATCATCATTGCCATAATATGCAAGCTCGAGTATAGTGCCTGACGATAATACGAGGTTTTTAAATTCAAATTTTTCAAATCAATCAACCATTTAAGATTTCTATGGTACATACTATTAAGTTCATTTTTCAGTCCGGCGAGTTCCATTTTCAAACTGTAGACGTTGTTGCTAATATCTCCACTTTGAGACTTGATGCTTCGGGCATCGTTCGCTAGTCCGATCACCTATAATCAGAGAGAGTGGGAATGAAGTAGAATGAGAGTGAGGTGAATGAGAAAAAGTGCATTAGCAATGAAGCAACGAGACGTACATTGCTCAAGAGATTTTCCGCAAGATTCGACAGATCTCTGTAGTCGTTGGAGGGAATGCGCTCGAGTGCGTCCCGAATTTTCGTGCGAATGGCCAGTTGCTCGAGCAGGATGGTCACATTATCGTCGATGTTGGCCAGCTCGTCCCAGGGGGGTGCGATGTATCCCGTAGAAATGTGGGTCGTGGCGTTTATCAAATTGTACTTGATATCGTCGAGATCGTTCAAGAGTATTCCGGTGCAGTTGTCGTCGCAGGCTGCGGTGTGGAAGGGTGCGAGTAAAAAGAAAAGAACATAGCGCAGCATGGAAATGCAGTCGACGGAAGCGGCTCGTGCTATACTCACACACGCAGTTCTGGCCGATGAGAACGTGTCGCTGCTGGGTGCACTGGGAGCAGTCGCGTCCGGTAGAGCCTGGCCTGCAGTTGCACTGGCCGGTTTCGGTGTCGCACTCATCGCTCGCGCTGCCCGCGGCGTTGCATTTGCAGGGCGTGCAGCTGCCTCCCGGTGTGCTCGGATAGCCGTAGTAGCCGTAGCTGCAGCGCTCGCAGCGCGAGCCCGCGTACCCTGTGTTGCCGAGTATGCAATACTTGTGTATAACTATAACTACGTAGCTGCGATTAATGTAGCTTAGCTACATACGGAAATACCTACCGGGTTTGCATACGCAAACGACTTGGTTATCTGCGCGCACGATGCAGGTGTTGGAGAACTTTTTGTCGGTCTGCGGGCACGGGCAGGCCGAGCAGCTTCCGAACTTGGGTTCTCCGTAGTAGCTCTCGGCGCAGGCTTCGCAGTGGAATCCGGCCGTGTTGTCTCGGCAGTCCTAGAGAGAAAAAACAGCCTATAATACTTGCGTACAAAAGCGAGAGAAGAGAGAGAGAGAGAGAGAGAGAGAGAGAGGATCGAGTTTCGCGCTGCAGGGCCAGCTGCAGTCGAGCGTATAACGTAGTATAATTCGCGAAATAATCGTAAAATTCCTATTTTCAGTCGACGTATTACCAGGCAGTGTCCGGTTTCGCGATCGCAGATTTCGGACCTCCCGTTACACTGGCACTGCTTAGCTCGACCGACGAGTTGGACGAAGCTGCTGGTGCTGGTGAGGTTGCTCTCGCGCCAGCGATAGTAGCCTCGACTCGGATCCTGACAGGAGCTGCCGGTGTAGTCCTCGGGGCAGTCGCACTGCTCGACGCTTGTCGCCACGGGTGCCGAGTGGCTTGCCGTCAGCATAGCTGCGTCGAGCGATGCTTCCAGGAGACTACGCAGTAATTCGTGGCATCATTCGTTCGTTCCCCAAATCCCGACTATAATAAGTACAATTACCGCGAGGGAGTACTTACGTAGCCCGAGAGAAGTCGGTGTAGTCGGAAGCCTTGACGAAGATGTACTGGAGATTCTGCAGGACGCTCATCATGATCTCTCTACTGACCTTGAGATCCGCTCGATTCTTCAACTGCCAGCCGGTCTCGTGCATTCTTACGAGGTAGCAGCTCTCGTTATTCGAGCTCAATGGCGGATAGTGCTCGAGAATGATTCCGTTGCCCTGCAGCTGGACCAGGGGAAAACGGTGTCCCGATCTAAGCAGGTAGCCCCCCTCGGTTATCGTTGTGAATCGGAGATTTCCACCGTAGGATACGATCTTGAATTTCATTGAATGACGGATTAAAGCAGCAAGTTGTTTTTAACGAGCCAACGAGTATATATACTGACTTTATCATTGAGAAAGGTATCGGGTAACTGCCAGTAAACCGGACACTCGCGGTAGTAGTTGATGGGCAGCGTTACATCGCCGTCGACTCCGGGCAGCACGTAGAGCGTATTCGTCTTGTTGAGTCCGCTGTTAAAGTATGGCAAGACTATGGAGGATCCGTAGTTGGTGAGCTGGAGCAAAGGTAATGATTTCCAAAATTTACAATTGCGCGCATCGAATTGAAAAGGGGCGGGTTGAGTTGATATACGTACAACGACTTCGTTGACCGTGTCGTTGACGTAGAGAACCCTCGGGCGAAGCAGTCGCCTCTGCCCCCAGCTAAGAGCGGCCTGTCGGCAGCCAGTCGCTCTTCCAAAGCAGAAGCACTCGGTGCATCCGTCGGGATTGTCGGCCGACAGACCAAAGGTCCCCTCGGCACACTCGCTGCACCTCCTCCCGACGGCGTTGGCTTTGCAGGGACACTGCCCGGAATCGTGGCACTCGCCGAGCGAGCCGTTGACGTCGCAGTTGCAGGGTTTGCATCTGGGATAGTCGTAGTGTCCGGGGGCGCAGCGGTCGCACTGCCTACCGGCGAATCCCTCGCGACAGGGACACTGGCCGTCGACGAGAGTGCACTGCTGTTTCTGCGAGCCCGCGGCACTGCAGCTGCAAGCTCGACAGCCGAGGCCAGCTCGGGGGTCGTAGCTTCCTGGGCGACATCGGTCGCAACGCTCCCCGAAGCTTAGGGCTGGGCAGGAGCAGCGCCCGGTCAGCTGGTCGCAGACGTGGCCCGGGCGCTCGCAGCGCTCGCACACTGAACAACGATCCGCATTATTAGCGCCTGCAATGATACTTAGTAGTGAAATGCGATTGTGCGACTGGCTCTCACCTTGGCATCCGTTCTCCGAAAATCCGTAATATCCCGGGAGACAGGTCTCGCATCGCAATCCTCCAACGCCGGGTTTGCAGTGGCACTGGCCGCTCGCGTCCAGACACGAGGCGTTGTGCGAGCCCGTCGGCTCGCAGTTGCAGGCCGAGCATCCGTTGCCCGTTGATAGACCCCACTGATCGGGCTTTTTTGTCAAACATTTTCACTGTATAAGTATGTATAATTCGCTCGCCTCTACCTTTTCATAGTCTTGCAGGTCAGAACTGAGCTGCTGCTGCTGCTGCGGCTGCTGCTGCTGCTGCGGCTGCTGCTGCTGCTACTACTGACACGTACTACTACTTACCGGACACCTGTCGCACTGACGACCGATGACATTCGGCTTGCACTGACATTGGCCTGAGACGAGGTCGCAGCTCGAGGAGAACGAGCCTAGAGGATGGCACGAGCAAGCTGCAACAGACAACAAAAGACAATTTTCTCTCTGCGATTTGCTTTCCTGCAACTTTCATTAAAATTGCACGCCTATACATGCAACTATATAGCTGCATGCGCATCCTCATTCGACAAATATTCATTTTTTAGGATAAGTAAAACATTATAACTATAATAATAATAACAAGGTTAACCTGCTCGGCTTATCATTCAGTTTCAATAACGCATTTCTTACGTAAAGGTATTTCGATAAAAAAATGTTGAAAAGCATCGGCTCGCTGAGTAGTAAACATACACTCGCTTCTGCAGTATAGCGCGAAACGATGTTACTTAGAACTTTACTTTCTCAGGTCAAATTCTATTTAAAGTATGTCCTCCTATACGGCTACTCTGGCTTCGTCTGCCTTATCCTCCTGCCCTACTTCTTTCTTCATCCCAAGGACATCTTCAATCAGTTGTGAGTACAAAACTTAATTTAAACCTAAAGCGATAACACCTAATTTACAATTAATCGAAACTACCAATGCAGACTGTACTCAAAGTTCGCGATACCCATGATCCCATTAATTGGACTTGAGTACGAGATCAGAGGTCAAAAGCACTTGGCAGAAGATCGAGCTTGCATCATTGTGTCCAATCACCAGAGTGCCATTGACACAGTGGGTATGGCTAGCGCAACGCCCATTCTCAAAAAGTACGTAGCTGTGGCGAAAAAGAGTCTGTTCTATGGTTGGCCAATTGGACTGGCCTTTTGGTTCATCGGATACATCTTTATCGATAAGAATAATTGGGAAAAGACCAGCGGCATTCTCGACGAGGCTGCTAAGGCTGCCAAGGAAAACAAGGTATTTAACTTTATACACCTAACTGATGTTCTTTTAGGTTAGGTGCATCCATCTGATCTTTCTAGATCATCATCAAGGATAGATCGTACATATTTCCTATTGGTATTGGTCTATACTTACTAGTGTCTAGGTTAGCTTATATACCTATATTAAATTTATCTTGACCCGCGGTGTATTCATGCACAGTCTTTTTCGCGACTATTTTCCAAGTTAGATATATCGCGATCTGGCGTTTCTGAGTTAAAGGGTTAACGGTCGAAATTTTCTTTAGCTATAAAAATGTCATTATGTACTCCACTTAAATTTTACTGTAGGTTTTAAGGAGTAATTAAACATTTAATATCCTTTATTCAAACGCTTAGAACAGTGCACGCCGCATGTTTATAATAATAATGGATTTGTGAGATGAAAAATCAATATACTCACTCGCTTAAATTGAAGGCCTGAGCGAACAGTTTAAAATAAAAGAAATTATGATTGCATAAATAGAGACATTTCCACAACTTTAAAAGAAAAGAAAAAAAATGTTTGACCCTTAACCCTATCGTAACCCCTTAAGATAAGTATATGAATCTTTCGCGAGGGTATTATTCTATGCGCATTTGTTGTATTAACATTTGTAGGTTAAGATATGGATCTTCCCCGAAGGTTCTAGATATCACGAGGGTGGAATCCACGAATTCAGGAAAGGTGCTTTCTACATGGCGATCAAACATCAGTTGCCGATCCTCCCCGTGATCTTCTCCGAATACTATTTTCTCTCGTTGAAGGAAAAACGCTTTGATTCAGGTATGCTCGTGACTTGCGATCGGGTATGAAGGAGGACTTTTTTAAAAAGCCAATTCGATATCTGTTAAAAATAGGAAAGATTATAATGACTGGACTACCGGCAATATCGACAGAAGGCCTAGAAATGAAAGATTTGCCGGAGCTGATGACTCGAACAAGATTGCTCATGATAGAGTCTTTTGATTCTATGAACAAGGAACTCGAAAAGTCATTGAATAAGAGCCGAAGACGAACATCATAGCTGCTTTCTTAGACGTTGGACTCAAATAGGAAAATACAAATTTATAAAGAATAAAATGTTCTATTATCAACTCGTTATGCCCGGACTTTCCTCGACTATAATATAGTTATATACACAGACACATAACACACACACACACACACACACATATATATATCGGCGCTGACGAGTTGAATAGACACCGATCGTCTAGCCGTATAGTATAACCGTCGTCGCATTACACCTTTACAGATATTCTTCTATTTTTTTGTATATCTCATATTTGTACATACGTGTATAAAAGCACCAAGAAATAATGTTACACTGTGTAATGCATATAATATAGAGGCCGTTGATTGCTCTTGTAAAGCAAGCTCTTATTTCTGGCTCGTTATAACGATTCAATTTGACCGATCGAGTCGGGCAGCAGAATAATTCCAAGTGCCAAGATAAGCTGAGCAGTTTGTGCGTAGAGGAGGAATTTCCCAACAGCATCCCTCGAATATAAGAAATTGCGGAGATAATAAAAGACCCATGCACAGCTTGCATGGTTTTTAAGCAGGCTGCACTTGGGAGGATAAAACTCCCTCGCCGCGCGAGACACGCCTCGCGACGACGAAAAAGAGGTCGCCCGTGCAAACACGAAATTACACATTGGCGCGAGATAAGAAAAGCAGTCGCGTCTGGAGGACTATCTTGAAGAATACCGTCTCGACTTGAGAGGAGAGATTTTTCCCGTTTCGTTGATCTTCATCGTTGTCGTGTCTCGAGCAGACAAGGTTGCTTTTCATGTTGAGTTGAAACTCTTCCACTTGAAACGAGAGCTCCGCGCGGAGAGCTTTAGTAGTCGAGATTTTTCGCGATCTATTTAACCGCGCGGATTATTTCGCAAGTGCCCCGCTGCACCGGCCTAGATTTCTGCACGCTGAGAAAAAGTCCATTACTGCATTGCGACTGCGTTGCGTCAGTGAGACTCAAAGCTCTTTTTCTCTCGAATATCCCGCAGAGCTGCGCGTACAGACGAAGACGAGTCGCATAGAGAGCTGCAGCGGTGCAGCGGGCATGAGACGACGAGAAGCTCATTTGAATGGCCGAGCGAGCCGCGAGCGGGGAGAGAAAGTGCAACAATAAATCCATCGAACAAGAGATTGAGGAGCAGTAAAGCTCATAGAGCATACTCGGATTTTACGCGCAGCTGCTCTATTCTGCCGCCGTGAGCTCCGGCGAAAAAAGCCCGCGCGCATATGCACTCTATGCTGTGTAATACGCGGAAAAGCAGTTCTGGAGCGCGCTCATAAGCGCATCGAGAGCGAGAGAGACGCGAAACTGGTTTGTTTTAAGAGGTCATATATAAGTTATTGCCTGAAAAATTGCAGACTGCGCGCGAGATGGCCAAGGTGCAAAGCCGCGTGCAGGAGACGGCAAATTCTCGGCGCGCGCGAGCGTAGGACCGCGCGCGGGCTATAAGCTAAGTAAATACGCCAAGTAAATACGCGTAATTATTTAGGCAAAAATAATATCCGGGCTTATAATGATATATTCGACGGCTCTGCAGTATTTTCCCTCTGCATCATTCCGACAAGTCGCAGCGTCCTCTACTGCAGCGCGTCTTGCGCTTTTTCTTCCTCGCACTGCGTGCTGCGGCGCAGGGTCGACGGAAAGGTGCAAACACCTCGTCACTATCGATGCATCATTATATTGCAAAGTGAGTGATAAATGCGAGAAAGCAAGCTATAGGTTTCAATTAATTAACTATGCGCGCACGCAGCGGCTTATTTTGAAGGATCAGCATCCAACTTGCGCCGATACAACACAGCGGAACGCGGATAGCAGAGGAGGAAAGGAGAAAAGAGTATAGTATCGAGTAGAGTGGAATGGAGTCGATCAAGGGAGATTTATCGGCTCTCGAATGGCGGAAGCGCGCGCGAGTCCCATAATCCGCGGTGCAGTTCAGCTATTCCTCACCTCCGATTCTCTTCTACAAGTCGAGGGTTGCAAAAATTTTCAATCTGCGCACTTAGCCTGCTGCTTATTATTGGCTAACTGTACGCGTAGCTAATTCGGAAAATATTGATAGGAGAGGAACTAGGAAGGTCTCGCACGAATACTTTGAATATATATTTTCAAAACTGAAACTTCTACTTTCTCTATACAATTTAATTTAATTAACCAAGAAGAATGCCTATTTTTTTAGCAGGATATTTCATTTCATGCACTGTAGAGCAACGTCGTCCATTAACTACATGTTGCGCGCAAGTATATCATTAATAGGCAACGCTGCGTGGCGCCTCCCGCGACGATCTTAATTAAGCCTGCAAGCTTTTCTCTCTCGATGCAAGAGAGCGTTTTTCCGCGCACGCAGACAGAATAGGAACAAGGCATCGCGTATTTGCGTTTTAATAAGCGAGCCGTATATAACATATACAAACAAGCGGATTTTCCACGCGAACTTTTAGAAAGACCTTTATACTTTAAAGTTGGACTGCCGCAGTACGAAGCTCGTTTCGATTAATAAGGTGCAATTACGCGAGTCTAGAATGTCTTGAATTCGTTATGAATCGAGGCATTAATCACAGAGAGCTATAGAAGAGAGGAAGAGAGGCGGGCTCGGCATGAAATTGGGTTTGCATGGGGGGGAATGATGTAAGGCAATCGGTTTTTGCCTATATCGTCGGCCCTTTTGTATTACGAGAGCCGAAGGAGTTTAGAACGAGAGATATCGCTCGCGGAGTCGTGTTTGGACGTTAATTATCTTGGCGCGCCCTATAGCACTGAATTTCAAGCGGTCTCGTTACTGCATGCCACTATGCAGTCTGCACTAAATAAAAAGCAATAATTAAGATATTATTGAAATTAAGAGCTGATTAGAGCTGCGACACAAAAGAAAGCAGCAGATGTTAAATAAATGATAAACTAGTTAACAATGAACGTCTCTCCGCAGTCACGAGATCTTCCTGAGAAACTTCCGAGAGGAAATCTCATCCGATAAGCTGCACAGCTGGGACCAGCTGATTGATGCGTTGGCGCATCTTGTACTCTTTACTCCGCGACCTATGCGGGTTAGCTGCGTCTTACGTAGCTCTTACCTCTGAAAACCGTTGCGAACCGATTGCGTCGCTAATGCTATGCAATAAAATAATAATTTTCTAGAATCAAAATCATCGCTTGCAGGTTATAGGCGCATACAGACTTTTGAACTCTGACGCGGACGCGGAAACAAGAGAGAATTCTCTCTCGCTTTCGCTTCTCCTCTCGCATACAAGTGTACTTGTACAGAGGCTCGTAGGCGCGATCAATCTTATCCTTGGGGCGTCAATTGTTGAACCCGCTGCTGCAGTAGAGCGTCGAGAGGACGGGACTGTACATACGTTTTTGGGATCGTCCGATAAGGAGCTTTACGACTCAATTTTTTTCTATCTCTCTCTCTCTCTCTCTCTAAATAACGATCGTCGTAATCAGACAGAGCAAACTCGACAGGTCAGGATTTTTGTCAGCAATTTTCTCCTCCTCCACCTCCTTCTCCTTTAAGAGATGATGCAGGGAGAGAAACTCACTTCCGCTATACGCCTCCGCGTATAGACGCTCTCCTGCGCGGAAGAGCGCATATTAGCATCTGTTCATATCCGATGGATTTGCTTTTTACAAATTAAGCGCGTAGGTGAGGTACGCGGGGGGAGGAGGAGGAGATTCGCTCACTCTCCGTTAGATTGCTGCGCAGCCAAACGGGTTTCTAGCGCTGATTCTCGCGAATATGGCGAATACGACCGGAAACAATGAATTAAGGCGTATAACGTTGCTGCTTCGGGACGATTTTTAAGGGCTATCAATAAAGTCTTATGCGCTGTTCGATTGATTAGCCTGTACACTCCTCATGTGAATTTACTTGTTTACTCGGAGATTATAAATGTTCTCGTATAGCTGCAAATACAATATCGTACCAAAAATTGCGCCTACGGTGCGAGTATAGGCGACGCCTACACGCAACGGACTGCATGCGTGGGAGGAAGTCATGGCGCGCAGTTTGCCACCGTGTGCTTTTTAACGATCGGCAAATATAGCGTAACGAAGATTTATGATTTTCCCGGGGGAGCGAAAAAAATCGGCGCAGCTTTGCAAACGACGGGCATTTGTTTGCAGCGCGTTCTGCTGTGACTCGTCCGAGGATTCATCTTCTCTTGACAGCTCATTATTCGCGTCTAAACTGATGCGGCGCAAGCGATTTGCGCGCGATAAGCTCTGGATTTATCTTCGAAGAAAGAGAGAGAGAGAGAGAGAGAGAGAGAGAGAGAGAGAACTCTGTACAACATCTTTACATTTTTCTCCATCCAAGTATAATATA
Source organism: Philotrypesis tridentata (assembly GCA_018906965.1). Lineage (NCBI taxonomy): Eukaryota > Metazoa > Arthropoda > Insecta > Hymenoptera > Pteromalidae > Philotrypesis > Philotrypesis tridentata. Next base: position 3,104,034 of record JACCIB010000022.1, read on the forward strand.
ACTATATATATATATATAGGAGTAGGCAACTCAACACTTTCAATAGTTAATTTAATATAAAAATTTGTACATCATTTTAAAATGAAGCCTATACGCATAAAAAGCGCAATGTTTTTGGGTGAATTTTTTGATGACTTTATGATAGCGATCTGTTTGCGAGGCGATTATTATTGTAATACGAAGCCAGCTCGGGCGAGTATGAAAATCGTGGCTCTGCAGTAAAAGATGGTAGACGGTCAATTTATCGGAGAACCGCCTAAAATTCACGCGGGCCAGTTGAAAATTGCAGAGGCTTAGCACATATTCTCGTGGCGGAGCAATTTCGTCTTGGATCGTAAATCGGTGAATCGCTGAAAGGCTCGTTCGCACTTTCGCGCCCGGTCATTAAGTAATATTTATCGACGCGCCAAGAATCCGTTTAGTCTCGCGCAGCACTCTCGTGATTGTTTGCATTTATGCATGAGTGATATCATTGATTGTATAAACATCAGCATTCAACAGTTCGATGTATGTGCGAGATTAAGGGTCGCTGAAAAACCCTACTCTCCTCTACTCGCTACGCTGCGGGAGACATTTTTTTTTTTTTCATATATAATCTTCCATAATTTTACTAGTTTTTACTCAACACAAGACAAGTTCAAATTTTAAGGCAATCTAGTACATTTTTTCAGAAATTGAAATATTTTTAGTTTTGACAGTCTCTAACTGCATAGACTTTCTTGACTCTGTGCAAAATAAAGAATTTAGTTTAATGGTTTTGCAGTCATTGGAATGAGTTATGGAACAAGAACAACAATGACTTGTGTGTATTGAGGTCTTGAGCTAAAGGTTTCTCGTTAAGGTTTCCATGAGTAAAAGCATAAGTCTTTTTTTTTAAGCGTATACATACCTGCAGTCGAAGCAAATAAACTTTCTTTTCTTTCGAATATATTGCGAGTAGACACATATTTTCTTTTTTATTCGTATGAATACGAAGCAAAAAGAAAAATCTGACAGTAGGTCATATAGACAGACATAACAATACTGAACAATATACTAAAAAACAATGAGCACTGACTAATAATCATTCTATGAATTGTTTAATTAAAATTTATGATGGCATTTTTTGTTGGCGCGTAAATTATAAAAATTTTACAGAGAAAAATCGAAGAATATTGCTAAATTTATAAATTGCGCGTGAAAATGTCTGTTGCGTAAGCGTTGATAATTTGTATTATATATTTCAAAATAACACGTGATTGAGTAAGTGACACATTTACATGCATATAAAGATATACTTTGTAAATATATAGATATAATCTTCTAGATAGCTTTAATTTTCAAGTAAAACATTCTCGAAAACATTTGAATAGAGATATATAGATTTGGAAAAGTGAGTGAAAATCTCGAGTAGTTTAATTACGAGGTGTGCACGAGAGAGAGAGAGAGAGAGAGAGAGAGAGAGAGAGAGAGAGAGAGAGAGAGAGAGTGTATGCGTAATACCGTTTGCAATGGTGCAATAACTTTATTATTTTTGCTTTTATTCGCTTTGTTGTAGAATGAGCGGGCTTGAGAAGATGTTTTCTTACTGCGTCCGCCACGGGTGACATATTACGGCAGAGTAGAAAATTTGAATGTTTAATGAAGGGACTTGGAAATGCCTTGGAGGCAGTTAATATTTATCGATTAAATGAATAAATAAATCGTGTGGTCGACGAGTCTGTAATGGAGCAAAACAAGTGATGGGGGGTATTGTTGTGGCCGCGTGTGCGCAGTAAGAGAGATTTGGCGCATATAATAGTGAAAACCGGCCGGCGTACGCCGCCTTATGCGCCGTCGGCATGCCGACACGCGCGCGCATCGCTGCATCGTTGCATCGCTGCATCGCTGCATCGCAGGATTATTCTCGGCTGAGCAGGAACCGGTCGTTTTTCATTCATGCCTCAGGTATATATATGCAGTCGATTACGTTACAGACGCTCACTCGAGGTCGAGAAGGACTTCTCGGGGAATAACATGTGCGGCGTGCGCAGGTGTTTGGATGATGGTTATTTTTTCTTTTCCCCATCAGCCCCGACGACTTGCCACATACGAACATACGAGTACCTCTAGGGCTTTTTCTTTTTATGCGCGCACATGGCATGAATGGACGATTTTATGTAAGCGATTTTTCCTTTGTCGCCTCGGCTGCAGCAGCAGCAGCAGCAGCAGCAGCAGCAGCAGCAGCAGCAGCGCGGCTTTTAGAAAGCCGCGTGTAATCCAACGGAATATAATTTATCAGAGCTGTTTATTTTAATCGCGCACAGATAATAAGCAGCGGAGGATCTAGCCTAATTTATTCGAGCGCGCGCGCATACATAAGCAGGAAACTGCGTGAAATCTCGAATCTGAAATCTTACTTGTCAAACTACGTCACATATATTAAAAGGAAATTACAATAATATAATTTACCTGCGCACGCGCGCGATTAATCTGTCTCTCATCTATGGTATAGTGTAAATGCATTTTCCAAGCATCGGAATACATGTGAAGAGAGGATAAGAGAGACGATGTGGGCGGTAGAGGTCTTCCGCTTGGAGCACTTGGCGCTTCGGAAAAAAAAAGTTTGGCACGAACGAATGGTTGCACGACTAACTCGAGTGTAACTCAATTTATACTGCATCGCTATGTATACACACACACACACACACACACACACACACACCCACACCTCTGATCAACTCGACTCGTCGTAGTGGCAGCTAACGTCTTTTAAATGAAATATAATGCGGCCGCGCGTGCGCGAGTTCGTTAAAAATAATGGGCTCCGTAACTATGCAAAAAGGCTGTTTGCTCAACTGTATTCCGGGACGAGAGCGGTCGGCATATATTATCGGGAAAAATAATAACAGGGGGATATCGGATTGGCCAGCTAGTAGTAGCAGGTCGCCGATAGAGCAATCGCTCCGCGCGCGAGAGATAAGCCATCTCGATAATCCGGCTACTATGCAGCCTGGAAAAATATCGAGATTATCTCCCCGCACGCGTTTATGCGAAGCTCCATCCTCGCAATCCCGTTTCAGAGCCTCCGCTCCTCAGCGCATATTGAATATGGCTGTAATTGATTTTTCCCAAGCGCGCCAGAGGAATGATTAACAGGGGACGGGGAGCTTTTTTATCGTGGCGTCCAAACATTATTTACCTTTCGATTATTTAAGACTAGTCTCGCATGGCTACTTTATGCATTACAGTTGCCTAAAGATTTTTGTAAGAAACGATGAAATTGCGACGATGGAGCGTGAGAATGAGAATTGATCGCGGATTTTCGAGGATAGCTGGCTTGTGCAGGCTAATTGGAAGTAACGGTGGATACGATTAGAGACTTTGATTAAGCCCGAGTTAGGAATAAATTCATCCGTTTTTTTCTCCCTGACTGTAGAGCTGCAGCAGACTGCACGAATGACGTAGGCAGTCGACTCGGCGAACAATGAGCGCAGAACAATTACCTTAAGCAAATAGAGGGACAGGGCTCGAGGCGGCAATATGCAAATGCAGACTTGTGTAAAGAAAATAATGCCGCCGTAGAAATCAAAGCGGCTGTTACGCGTGCACTCTCGCGATTAATCAAAAATAATAAAGCGAGTATTTATATGGGGAGGGGGGGGGGGGCAATTGAGCCTGTCGAGCTCCAAAATATAACGTCCTTGTAATGCGCAGGGATAATAGCGACGAGACTACCAAGTCCAGGATCGCGTGTTGCAAGCGTTTATGCAGCGCATTATAAGTTGGTATATATGTATACTGCTTTTACTTACAGTATTCAGCAGTACGTGTGTGTGTCAACTGCAGACGTGCGGCGTGACGCAAAAGTGCCAACTAAACTTTCTCCGAGAAAAGCATGGAACGCCGCTCGCTTTTTTCGTTATTTACGCGCATAAATGTTAATAACTGCACAAAGGCTCGTCGCTTCTCGACTTATTGTTGAAATTCAAAGTGTTGATTTAGATTTTTCGGAAATTTCGTAATTTTTATCCGGTCGAAGCGCCAAGCGGAAAGGAGAGTTGTAAAGTGCGCGCGGTTAAACGCAAGTTGTGCCGAATGCGGTGGAAACTCTTACCGGTGGATTCCGGTAACTGAACGCTTCGAGCCGATTTCACGTATCGGATTGCGCGGCGTCTGTTAAAGTACGTGTCTACCTGCCGGCTGCAGCGTTGTACACTTGCGAGGACTGCAAATTTCCTCTTGGCTGATTTTTCTGAAATTCATCTTTCTAGCGTGCAAATCTTTTTGGCTCTATACATGCTTGTAAGTATAGATGCAGTATAAGGTAACATTGAAACGAGTAAGAAATCGCAAATGAAATTAACTCCCGAGAGAATAATTGAATGGAGAGCGAGCTTCTTCTCCTCACGTACTTTTTCCGCTATTATGATGATGGACGATCGATCAGTCGTGCATAAAGCCGACTGCGCAGAGTGCAGGCAAACTGGCAGAGGCAATGCAGGAAGATTGTATCCGTCGCTGCGATGTAGCTCGGTAATTTGGCCTCGCAAGTCCGCAAGCCAAGTATACAGTGTATCTATCTATCGCAGGCCGGCCAATCGCAGATTATTTCAACGGCTTCACGCCTAAATCGTCCAAGTCGTGTAGGCTATAGTGCGCGTAAGGACAAGCAAACGAGTTCTTATACATATTGGATTTGATTGAAATCCTTTCTTTCTCAGCTGCCACCAACAATGAAAGATGAAAGATGAAAGATGAAAGACGAAAGGAAAGAGGAAAATATAGTATGCGCTCGTGCACGTGTGTTATTATTGAATAACAGGTGTAGTGCGCAGTTTCATGCTGCACTATAACTGCGCACAACTGCATCTAATAATAATAAGTAAGCAAAAATTTAGCAATTGACAAGTCATCTAACATCTGCTCGAATACGCAAGACGCATTTATTTTTCTGTGTAAGTAAGTATAGGTATACCTATTTGCTTATTAGCGACGAAAAGCATGGACTTATAATCCGACTTGGGAGATTTGGTCGTCTGGTTAAAGAGAAGTTGGGCTCTTGCGAGCGCGGCCGTGGATTGTCGTGTGGAATTGAGGGGGAGGAAGCGGGGCAGCGCTTTCGCGAATAATCGTTGAGCATGCAGTTGCATCTTGCATATAAGCCGACTCATCCCTCGCGGTAAGCGTATAGGTCCGCGAGTCGGAGAAAGAGAAAGGACTGCAGAAAGTGGGCAGGAAGGAAGTCGGCGAGAGATATGCAAGCGATAGGAAAGCTCAAAGGGGCCGCCCTTGCATGCGGGCTTTATATTTCTGAAAAATGGTCTTTTCGATAGGAGATTGCAGTAAATAGTGTAGCTGGTGTATATAGGCGTAGTGCCCCCTCGATCGTCGATAGAATAAAGAGAGCATCGAGAGCATCCGCCCTCTAATTAGAATTTTCCGCTCCAAGAGCGCTGCAAAGGTATGCGCGTACTTGTATCCGCGAGCGGTCGCCGCGCCGGTCGCCCGTCACGAACAGCTCACCGCTTGTTCGAGGTGTTCACGCATGACGAAGCTTACTGCACACGAGCTTGCATCTCTCGATCCAGATCGAGACCTTTTTTTTCATTTTCTCATTTCTCTCAGCTGCTGAAACAGCTGCGGAATCTCTGCGCGTCTTTCCATTTATGTGCAGACTGTCTTTGCTTTACGAGTGCGTAAGGGCGTAAGGTGTCTTATCTATAGTTGCAAGTATTCTCGGTTTGCTTCTCGGTATGACGCAGCTGCTGCCCTCGAGTCCAGTACGTGCGATAACCGTCTCGTATTTTTAGAGCGAGTCACGCAGCAGTTTGATTTTTGCCTTTTGCCAACGTCGAACGTCGATACGCGTCTATTTTGAGAGAGCTGAGAGAGAGAGAGAGAGAGAGAGAAGTCGCGCGAGTGTAATTGCTCTTACCGGACGACGGCTTGCGTCCTGGCCACCTGATGGGGGGTCTCCTGATGTGCAGCTCGGCTCTGCAGGGCTTGTGCCTCTCGTAGACGTAGAGGCATCTGAGGGAGCACTTGCGCTGCTCCTGGCGACGATGCTCCTCGAGGGGTGCAGCTGGCACGTACTCATGCTGGGCTCGGATGTAGATGTGGGCCGAGGGGGCGACGGCTTGGTCACGGGGCTCCGACGAGGCCAAGCCGCAGAGCAGCAGCAGCAGCAGCAGCAGCAGCAGCATACCGCCTTGTCAAAGGGACTGGGGACTAGCCCGGGAGCAAGCACAACCGCGCGAGTATAGCATTTGAAGCGGCGCGCAGCTCGGCTCGCGAAACACTGCAGCGGCCGCGAGTGCCGCGAGTCGCGACTGCTTCGCGCGCAGTTGCCGCTTGCCATTGGCTCGATATTCCCCACCTCGGGCTCGGCCGCAGTTTTGCGCTGCCGCCGCGCCGCCGCGCCGCCGCCTTTGTCATTCGCGTATCGCGTGCGCCGTCGAGCTGTGTGCATAGTTTACCCGGCGGCACACGTGCAGCCCCGCGGACACGAGCTTTTCACAGCTAACGGCTACTCTATTCAACTTTGCTTCCAGCAACCACAATATCAAATTATTTCCACAGAGCCAAAACATTATCGGCGAAGCAAGAATCATTCACGTCGGCGCGTCCTGGATCGCTCTCGCAGCTCTCGGGGGATTTAATTAAAATTTCAAAGAAAAATCCACCGGCTGCAGTTGGCTCTTGGCTTCAATAGCACGCCAAATAGCGCGTGTACCTGCAATATTCTCCTTCCATATACTGCACGTGTCTATTTTTATTTTTTTAATCAGCATGCCGATCATCAGCTCACATTAATTATTGTAATCATATAGTGACGATTATTGATTATAATAACAGCTCTGATCAATTGAGTCTAATATCATTATGAAATGCTGGAGAAACTCTGATGATGGCTATAGAACTGCAAGCGCGCAGGAACGTACTAACGCAGATGAGAGAGCTATTAAGCAATTCAAGTATGATTTTAATGAGATGCTAATAGCTGCTGCAATATCGGTAGAAGAATAAAAGAATAGAAATTCAAAGAGATAACCTATAGTACGGAAGCTGAATACTGATGGGGCCGCTTCGTTAACCCGAGGCTTAGGCATCTCTCTCGTCGTATACCTACATTAGATCGGCTCGTAATTAGCAATTATTCGTGTAATTGCAGTTATCGCGTCGCCTATGATAACGCATTGGTCCGCTGCCTAATTAGCTCTTGTTTATGCGACACTGCTCAGACTAAATTTTTCAAGAGAGATTGATATTGCACGTGCAGCTGAGTAGTTATATAAATGTATATATTTTATATGCGCTCTCGTCTTGTGTATATATAATATATAATATATGCAGGCTGCAACATCGTATTTTGCTTTGCGCCTTTCGTATAGTCAAGTTGAATTTGATGTTATTGCAAGAAGTACTTATATCTAATGTAGACTGTAGACTGCAAACTGTCAAACGAATAAATGTTCGAAATTCACACTGTCTTGCAAAAGCATTGTTCGGATTTATACAGGACATTAAGTTGGTTCTCACGGGGCAGAGGCATCTTTTACTCTGGAAAGTCTATTTCCTGCAGTGCTATTCATTGTTTAATCTAATATAATGTAAAAAGATCAAGTTAGAAAAATTTCGGAAAATACTCAATTTTTCTTTTTCTTTTTCATCCAATTCCAATAAACATCAGTAGCTTACTTTGTTCCTTGGAAAATCTGAGAATAAGTCACCGAGGGATAGTTTTTGAGGTAGCATTCGCATGTAATGCACAAAAGTCAATTGCTCACGTAAAAAACACAAAGTTAAGTAAAAGAAGCATAAAATCACGGAAACAATTGGATTTTGTATTGAACAGCTACGAATATGCTTTCACAAAAACTCTCTCGGTGCAATTGAATTAGCAATCATAATTTAATTTGAACAAATAAGCCTTTGTTATACTGGAATCGGATAAAAAACCAAAAAGATTCAAGAATTTTTCGAAATTTTTCTTTTGTTGAGAATTATTAGGGCACACGAAGGCACAATTGGTTTTAACAAAACCAATTATGTTGCTAATTTGTAAGTCACCTCCACCGCCCCGGGAAAATACTTGAGAAAACAAAGTTCAGACGCTTCATTGCTGTGAAAATTCTGTATAATTGAAAGGATGTTTAATTGTTGAATTATAGAACGTTAGATAAATAAATATTTTGGAAAAAAGTTTATTATGTAGATTTATGTAATGGGAGAATTATGGAAGCTAATAGTGCAGCGCAACATCGAAATTAGCCAACATCTCGCGTTAACCTTCTTATCAAGATAAATTTAAATTTATCTAAATTGATCCAAGAGTTATTGGCGCAATAATAATAGAAGTAGGCCTTATACTAATTTTAAGAAGGCTCTTTAACGCAGATATCTGTAAGCCTGAGCAGTGCTGACGCAGGTGCAGCGCTGCAGATTCGCCGATAAAGCAATTTCTTTATTTCTCTCAGTATTTTAGTGTCTTGGAGAGTCGCTTACCGGCGAGAGTGAATTGCAGCCAAGAAAACGTCGGATCGGAGATTATTGTTTTACTTGTTTTCTAGACTATTACAAGATTTTTATTTCCTGTTACCTTTTTGGGACTGGCAAGCAGTGCTCGCCGATGTTAATTAACCCGCAGCTATTGCCACTACAGTTTTAAGATACGTAATTCGGCGATTTATCGAGAGGTGATTTTCTTACAAACACGGAATCTATCTCAGCGCGGCGGCTCGCTAGAAGAACATGCTATGCAGTCAGTGCTATCTTAATATTATTAATGCTGCACATGGTGTAAATCCACCAAGTATCGGAAAGAATGCACCCGAGTAAGTCGCAAAAATTTTTATTCAACGCACACCTACTAGACTTATTTTTTTTCGTTCCTTAGGTAATTTTGAAAGAGAAAAAACTGGCGTACATGGCCGATCGTAAGGTATACTTTTTTTCCGGAGCAAAAACGTATTTCATAGGCAATTTCCATAAATACTATCAGAAGGACAGATTTCGACTCTAAATATTGTTTTCAATGTATTAAAGACTTTTCTTTTTGGTGGTAAGGACTAAAATATTCTAAAACTTTATTTTCTTATACAAAAATACATTCCTTATTTCTGAAATCAATCTTTCGACCTTTTTAGATTTTTCTATACACATAAAAGACCGATTTTAAAAGTGGCCTCGAGGTCTACATCCAACGAATCAGGGGTATGCCCGAACATTTTTTTTTTTTTTTAATACTGTTTGGTTTAATGTTCACGGGTTTTTTTCTCAAAAACTATGAATTTTTATAAAGATTTCTTATAATTCATCAAATACTCCTCTCAAATTTTTTCAGACTGATCCGGTACAACTTTTTTGAAAAGTCGAAAAAATCCAAATTTCGAAAAAAGTCTGAAAAAAATCTGACATAATTTGAGAGCATTCTTTGATGAATTTTAAGACATTCTTGTCCTTATGAAATTATTTCTCGTTTTTGCTCTGGAAAAAGGTGTGCCTTTAACACAAATTTTAGCGACTTACTCGTCTGAGATAGTTGTTTCCGATATTTAGTGGATTTACACATATACTTATAGGATTTATACTTGTAACTTACTAATTTTCAATTTCTTTTTTTCTTTTTAACAGTGGGAGGTAATGCGCACTACTTCAAACAATGCGGTTATATCGATGAGAGACAGTCGATTGTCGATATGTATAATACTATATACAATACATATATGTTGCTTGCTATCAATAGAGTCGTCTAATTTATCGCTGGTTAAGTATACTAAATCACCGGCTTTATCTGTAATTATCAATGAATTATTGTAACGAGTGCACATAGCTCGATGGTATAATGTGTGTCGGTTGTGCGTAATATGTATCCGCGAGACTGGCTTAATTCTGCTCGTTATAATTATGCTATCCGATGTTACAGGGAGCTCTAGACTTTTCTCAATTATATGTTCAGCTTTATTTTCTTTTTATCTTTCACTTGAACATTTTTTTGCGTGCATACCGGCGATCCATGTTTCAAGAGATTTTGAGACGCTGCACCTGCGTGACAGCTCTTCGAGCCATTATGGTATCAGTAGTGTAGTCCCAATAGTTATAATAGTTATATTTCGATTGGTAAATGCGAGATGAAAATGAATATTTTCTGAAAAATAAGAGGAAAATATGTGCGAGCAAGCGAAGACCGTTAGTGTAATAGAGAGAATGTTGAGCCTTGGGCCGACTCCGTTAGAAGGGAGTCGGCTCGACATGGTATCGACGGCAGCTATGAGTTATATGGGATTCAATCGTGTGAGTGCGAGGGTGGGGGCGAACTGTGCAGCTGCTTTTTATTACCCTGCCGCGCACGCTCTGAAAGCTCAGTAAATATTGTTGAAAATATTGTTTCTCAGCTTATGTGCATGAGAATATAATATGTGTACGATTCAAGCGTGTAAAGCTGCGGATGCGGATGGCGTGTATATAGGCTGCAAAAATTGGACAAGTTTGAGGACAAGTTTTAGCTGAAATATGGGCTGAATATTATATTTAGCGAGTAAAGTTTTAAGGCTGGTAAAATTAGGGTATAGGGACGTAAGACGTAAGAGGCAAGACGTAACTCGGCGGTGTAATCGTTATTACTCGGCTGGCGTCGAGCTTCTTTGAAGGTTGCGCAAGGAAAAAAGTGCAACGTTTCTTTCCGTGTACTGCAGGCATAGGCATAAAAGGAGAGAAAAGGGAACAAACGAAACGCCTCTCTTCTCACAGGTGGTTCTCGTCCGCGGCGCGGCTGCAGTGGCGGATCAGTTCGCGGGTGTGCACGTGACGATGCTTATCTTCGAGCCAGTGTAAGAGAGATGAGGTCGGTTTATGTATAGCGTCCATGCTGGCTTTTATGCTCCCGGAATACTGATTTCGTCGCGGGCTGTACTTAGCCGCCGGCTCTCCTCTCATTTCGCCCCACGCCTTATTTCGTCAAATTGCAGTCCCTCGCTGCGCAGTTTTTCTTTCTTTTCGAATTTTCGAAGCGTCTTTCTATATACTCTACATTTTGCTTTGCACTTTCTAGGAGAAGATGAAATTATTCTCATTTGAAGCGGCCATCGTCTTAAATCAGCGTACTTATAATAAAAATGAATAGAACCAGCAGCGGAGCCCCAGTCACCAATCGCACGACCCGTATGTATACTGTACTAGTCGCGAGAGACGTGACGGCGAAGGTCAGCTCGTGGATATATAGGCTGTACTTGTGCAGCAACAGAGAGAGAGAGAGAGAGAGAGAGAGAGAGAGAGAGAGAGAGAGAGAGAGAGAGAGCTGACTATCTCTGTAGAGTCCGTAGTCCTGTGCATACGTGCAGGTATAGCTATATAGATAGATTATGCTACAGGTATAGGAGGCATTGTGTGCAAGAAGGGCTTCCGCTTCTGCGAAGCCGCGGACTACATTCTCTAGATATGGGGGAGTACATATATGAAGAAAAGAGTCGACTGTAAATGTTCCCACTGCTATTACAGCCGAGGACGAGTTTTTTCATTTTTTCCTTCTTTCTTGAGAAACGCGATAGCCCGCAGCCGGTGGATTTACACGCCTCGAGAAGTTTGACCTAGAGATAAGAATGCGTAGTGGGGCGGTAAACGTCCGGTGACTGCGAGATACAGTAAAATATAGGGAGATTCGCGCCTTGGACAAGGCCCGCAAGAGCGGAAGGCTTTTATCCGAGGGCCAGTTTCTCCATCGGCTTTCTTGCTCGGACTCATTCATCGGATCTGTACATTATTTGCCGAAACTTTCCATCAGCTTTCTTTCTCATTTAATGCAAATTTGACAAGCAGTGAAAAATTGTGATAAGCGTTTAGCTAGAATATTTATAATGAGACATAGTTTGTAAACTGCTAAATAGAAATGTATAAGTAAGCTGAGCTGGCTGGCGTCGAGGTGTAAAAAGTGTGCACAGTCCACAGTCATCCGGCAAAAGATCCGATCGGAAGCCCAACTGCACGCTCTACTTGCCTCGTCCCCGCGCATATTTTTCCTTTTTTCCCCCAAGCTATATACATTTACATTTCGAGCTTTTCCCCGAAGCTTTGACCTGCAGTAATTGCTATGCGCACCTTAATAAATTTGTCTAGGCTTTCTCGAGAAAGGACAAGTCTGTCTGACTATAGACACATTGGATAATTACTCGCCTCGAGATTAAGTATATATAAGTTAAGTGTAGTAGCCGAGGGGGACGACCAACATACCCCCACCATCTTCGTCTCCAGTATGAGAAAATTTTCCGAAAATTTACCTTGATCTAAGTAGATTTTATATAGGACGCAGTCTACAATGAAAATAGATATAAATATAGCAAAGTAGGATTGAAAATTTGTTCTAATTGCGCGAGCGCGAGCGCAATTAAGAATTGAGTCGATATTCGCATACGCGCCTTGGACGTCGCGAAGCTGCGTAATCGGGCATGAATAAACGATTAATGGTCTCGGGTTTTAACTCGATTATGATAATAATTTATATTAAGAGATGCGCAACGTCTCTAAGTAAATAATAAATTATTTACTTAGCGATAAGGAAGGAGCTGGGGGAGGGGGGCGGATTGATAATTTGATATGCGCTGCTTACGCTACTTTCTCTCGCAAAGCGCTCTCTCCCTTTTTTCCTTTCGGCACTTTTCATTGCAGCTCGCGCAGCTGACACTAAGTACTTATATGCGAGTTAGAAGCGGCGGCACGATTAAATTGAAGTTTTGCTAGCTTTCGAGGAATGTCGGTTTAATATCAAAAGCCAAAAGCCGAGAGTGTAGTACAGCCGTGTAGTTTCAAGATATACGGGACACGTCTATTGTGCTGCAGCACGCTGCTGCGCAGCGGAGAATTTTTCATCGCTGAGCAGCTATATAGGCTTACCTATGGATTGAAAGGAGAAGTAGGTATAACACGCGCATGGAAATACAAGTTGTGTAGAATTTAATGTTTCTTATTCTTTTTATTTTAAATCAAACTCGATTGTATTATCATTGTCAAATACTTTAATATTTTACATTCAGATTTGAATAGAGAAGGAATAAATTAATACGCGTCTGATTTGTAATTATACTGCAACTATTATACATGCTGTTATATAGGCTCACATGATTATTTTCTAAAACTAATTTATTTATATGAAGTTCTCTAGTACAGTACATTGTTACTTTGTATAAAAAGGTGCATTATTTCAGTGGCGCTTCTAAAAAGCTGCTTGTGCAAAAGTTTGTTTAAAAACGTGATATGCCGCTAGCGGTGCTAGACTAGAAAATCGCAGCTTGTGGCATCTCGTACGGGACATTGAGCTTTGCAATTTTCGTAGGACTGTAGCACTTCGAGGCTAAGAAACTTCATTCAACGGATTACGCAAATTATTATAGTGCGCTTGCAACTATAGTGCCGAAATTATTTCAAGACTCGCGACAATTATTGTCGAGAAGCTAATGCAATCGAAATTATTATGGAGCGACGTGACAGCCTTTGAGAAATTCTAGAAAATTAGAGCTATTATATGTGCACTATAGATTTACTGCAAAGACAAATTAAAGGCCAATAGTAAAACAGCTATATCGTGATCGAAGGCAATAAGCAACCAATAAAATGTAAATGGATCTACTAATTGTAGATAAAAGACAGACGGTGAAAGAAAATACTCCTTGTCCCCAGTTAAAATATACAAATGTATTCTTAGATGTGTATGTCACACAATCTAAATATGACTTTATCCCTCGGTAGTTGTTTAATGTGCTTGTCCTTCTGAGAAATTAGCCGACAGAGCAATACAAATAATAACTGTGTCGCTCGGCGTCTCTCGTCCACCGCTATTAAATAGCCGGGGGAAAAACATCATTGAGATGTACAAAAATCACGACAGCTCTGATATTGTCCTGATGAGGGCGACAATGTTCGCCGAAACGTTGACGATATAAGAAAAGGGCCTTTTTATTTTAACCCTTTTCTACACGATTGCCTCGGAGAGATCGATAAAGCCAACAAGCACATTAAAAATATACAAAACTGTTCTTTCTTCGTATACTTGAATCTTAGATTTTTATGAAAGTAAAAAATGTAACCCAACCCACCAAAATGTAATTTTTTTACTTTGACAACATTTTTAAATATTATACATATTAAAATTAGAAATTTTTCTTACTACAAACTTATGCAATATTTTGAGAAATCTGCTGTTCCTTCTACTTCAATGTCGTGTGCCCAATATGCATGGCTCCTGGAACGATGAAGAAGGAGAAAAAGAAGGAGAAGAAGAAGCGGTATCCCATCAACTGCTATATAGCACTGTATATTTTTTTAATTCTCTTTTTGTGACATGAAAATATACGTTGCAGCAGACAGCGACACTCTCTGCCGATGTTCGGCGATGATTCTTCTATATATATATAGGTATGTACAATATACATGCAACTTGATGAGACATATATCTATTGAAATACATAGTTTAAGTTGGTACATGTTGTCGTGCTCGTTGTACTTGTAAGAGGAAAAACAAGCGTATCGACGCGTGCAATTACCGAGCATTTACGCAATTATATATGCGTATGTCAACGCGGCGTATTAATTGATGCTTTGAAAGAGATGTTCGAGATGGCGATGCACCGGGGCTCCCTCGCTAAGCGTCAGATGCTTATTAAGAAAGACCCCTGTTAATGTAGACTATATATAAGTTCAATAGCTAGATTTTTATACTGTGGCGCTTATTCATTGCTATTTTATAAAATGGCATGGAATTTCAAAAAAGCGCTAAGAAGAATCCGAGATGTTTATTACGAACTGTAGTAAAGTTGACGTACTGATTGTTTTAACTCTCAGAATAGTCGTAAATAGTTATGAATTAGATATTAAATAAATACAAATAGCTGGCCACTAATTATTTTACAGGTTACAAATCGTTCCTACAGACGATGTGGAAAACCCAAAATACCGGCCCGGCCCTCTCTCGACAGCACAGATTGCACCATTAATCGGCGCGTGACTGCAGACAGGGAGTGATTCGGAAGTTAATGGGGCGTCAGTTGTAAGGGGGGGGGGGGCGGAGACTACGGCGTAGGCAAACTAATACAATTGGCGTTTCTCAATTTTTCGTTTAGTTAATAAAATTATGATATGTCTCAGTTGAATTGTGTAGCTGCATGAGTAGATAACCGATTAAACACAAAGCATCAAGTCATCTGAGCAGAAAAGTCGGTCAAGCGCGCAAAATTACATTGATGAACATGCGACGATCAAATGCAGAGCTTCACTGTCATACTGAAACTATTGAATGAAAAGTCCGAAGGCTTGGCTACTTTTCATCGAAATGTCCAAATTAGTCGCTTTGAAATTTCCCTCGCACCGATAGCATAAACGTCAACAGCGCAGTTGGATAGTCCATCTTTGAGGGGCGGAGCTCATGCTCGAGGCTCGAAGGCAGCCGTACCTTTTCACCCCCACCATCCACCTGTTGCACACCACCCCCCGCATTACAGTTAGATTCGTGAAACGCAAATATACTGTTTTCGATGCTCAGGTAGGGAAATTGGCCTTTGCACGAGACAGTAAGAGTTGCGTCGTTGACGGGGAAAGGTATACGAGTACTGATCGCTATTTCGACGGAGCTTCATTTGCATTTATGGCGAAATACACGCTTTAACATAGCTGCGAGTCGTGTTTTCATTCAAGCAAGGTAGGTTTAATTGTCCTTTTTTTATCCGAACAATCCGTTAAGAAAGGGCCCGTTCATTTGTTCTCAGAGTACATCAGCAGCATCAGCAGCAGCAGCAGCAGCAGCAGCGTCGATATGGATAAAAGCTCAAGCGCTTCATCGATAGAGAATTCGTCTGCCCCGGACGGGCAAGCGTCAAGCACCAGTTCACAAGACGCATTGTTTCAGTATCTCTCGATTCAAGCTGTCCCAGAAACGCCGCTGAAAAAAGCTGAATCGACGGGCCATAGATGCGGCGCGCCTAAACCTGCCTTTTCTTTCGAATCTGTCGAGCAAGCTTGCGAAATTCCGATCACAGGTTACATTTCTGGGCCAAATACCAGAAAGGAGGAGTCCCAATCTCGGGCCGTTCGGTTCCTCATGAAAAAGTCGAAGCGCTTCTGCGAAGCCATGCATCTGACCAAGCCAGTTGCCAGCAACAAGAGCAGCAAGTTCCAGAAGCTCATCTCCAGTCTCAAGGATTCCGTGAAGAGCACCTTGCAATCTGGCATACCCTCGTCGCAGACTATCAGCGGTATTACGAATTCTTTGGTGAGCACTTTGAAGGGACAGCGGCTGCCCAATTGTCTGCACTTCCTCGGCTTCGCGACGCCGCCACCGCCGCCGCCTCCGTCGTCGTCGTTCGGCAAAAGCCGCGCCAAGACCCTCAGGATATACGGCTTTATAGCCAAGCCCAAGAGTAAAACGTTCGTCAACTGGGATAGAAAGCCGGAGCCAGAGCCAGAAGGCGGCCACCAATTTGCCAAGCCCGAAGTCTACGAGTGCAGCTTCTGCAAAACGAATATCTGCAAGCAATTCTATCTGAAACACATACGGCGTCACAGGAAATATCACATCTGCTTGACCTGCAGTAAACACTTCAAGACAATCATCGACAAGAGACGCCATCAGCTCAAGTGTAGTCGCCGAGCGATTCTTTGAAGACGTGCAGCTTTTTTCTTTATAGTTAAATGTTCAATGTGTGTGTGTGTGCATCTTATATTACTTTGTCATTCAATTTTTTTATTCAAATTCTCACTGCAGATATAAGATCGCACGCGAGAAATTATCAGACGATTGATCAGTCAATGATTGTTTTATACCAATTCAACTATTTTCGAGATTATGAAACTGCTTGTTCAAGTAGAATTTTTCATTTGCTTATTTGTATAGTCGTATGAGAAATCGATTCAAAGTCTATATATATTAGAATTTTCTTTTATTTCCTTGGTTGATTCTTATACTGCGATATTTTTGTATTCAAAATGCTCAAATTAGTTAGATATTTACGGTAAGATGAGGTCTTTCAAATCTAGATCCATAACAAGTAGATTAAAATTTTTCTTCTATTAGCGAGATCCAGTTTAACTGCTTACATTGTACAAAATACAGTAATTCTACAAACTTGCAATAAAAATTTTCACTCATTTTTTGTTTCTTTGTTATATCAGTGACTTTTATAGGTTTTACTTAATTTTTAATGGAGCAATAACATTTCATACCTTTGTGTAACAAACTCTAAAGAGGAGAGCTTATAAGCAATCAAAGGAAGCAATTTACATCAAATTGACCAACAACGAGTTTTATCGACGAATTAATCAAAATAACATGCATTTTTCATAGATTTCTTTGAAGGCGGTGAAAGTGAATGTTTTAGGTAGGTTTTTCAATTCAATGGGCAGAATATAATCAACGAGCAATGATGGCATTGCTACTTACTGTATAAAGGCATTCAGCCGCACATTAAAAGTAGTGTTAGAATTAACATCACTTGTAAGCTCGAGAGAAACTTCAAAACAGAAATTAGCTCGGTAGATAAAAATTTTATCTTTAGATTTTTTATATATCTTAGTATATAAAATTAGTATCTTGTTTATTAAAACAACTAGCACAAACAATGTCTCATGGCATAGATCAGTGATTGTAATAAAGCATCATCGACGACACTAAGAAATTTTTACTATTTGTTACACATTGTCGGAATTCCAAATAGCGTGTAATTGGCTTGTACTAAATAAATTGTCACTTCTCATAAATAAAACTACATGAATTCTTCTACTTGGCATTTTCAAAATTCAAACGTATTATTATACAAAGTTAATTACAAGAATCCAGGTTCATCTGTGCATATATGCAGTCACACTCCTTAATACGTAATCACCAGTTTACGAAAGTTCAGTGGTAGTGCGTATTTTTATAAATTAAATGAAAATCTTAGATTACTGTTCCACCTCTCGTCGACTCGACATACACGTAGATGGTTGTATCATTAGTCGGCATATAATCACACAGGGCGTGAAATAGGCGTTAATGACACCTTATAACAATGCGGGATTCGCATCACTTCGCTATTTCGTTAGGTACGTATATGAATTCATGGACATGGATTTCATTTTCCTATTTTATATGCACGTATATTGTTACACGACAGTATTTTTTCATATGTTTTTCCACATTCCTTTTTTATTGTCTCGTTGTATGTATTGAAAATTTAAATGGACGGTACAATTGTTATAAATCAGCTGCCATAGACTTATAATGGTATCTCAGCGAAGGACCAAGTATAGATTGAGCAGACTCAAATTAAAAATGAAACTGTCTGGTTTAAGTAAAAAAAATATTATTTAATTAGAATTAGTGTATACAATATATAAAGCATTAGGTTTGCCATACTTAAATTTTTAATTGATAGGGTTTTATATTGTCCTCTTAATGGTTTAATTTAATGTAATAGCAAAGTCAGCCGAAGAATCAACAATTGTTTCAGGCTCCACCTCTAAAGAGAGGAGCTAATGCTCGAAGGTAACTGTCCTTTGTCACCTCTAAAATCTTTAGAAATTTAATTATCCAATAAAAACATAAATTATTTCTGATAAAAAAAGATTATACTGAATAGCCGTAAAATTTATTGCTATTTTTAATTGCTTGTTGGACGCTATAATTTTATAAAACTATGAAGCATATGTCTAATGTCTATAAAATCCCGTAAAGCACATAACTGTGAAGCATATAGTTTTTTCTTTTGTTAGGATCTCTGTTAGCAGCTATGTACTCTCAGATGTTTTATTTGAAAGAGTAAAATGCATTCCTTATTGTATTTTATGTGTTCGTTGCTACTGTCGTGGAAGCTGCAGAGTATAGTAAATTTTAACAATTAAAATTAACTGTTAATAAATATTTATAATTAATTAAACCTATTATCCTAGTATTTATATATCCTTAAGAGCCATGCAGCGATTTTTATTAGAAGAGTTGCAACAAATATCACGCATATATGTGCAATGTACATAATAATGTGCTAATAAATAATAATAAAAAATAATAATAATAATAATAATAATAATAATAATAATAATAATAATAATAATAATGTGCTAATCAGTGCTCTAGAAAATAGTATACTTATATACTCGTGGTATAAGTAGTCCTTCATAGCACGACTCTAACCTCACTCGCTACGCTCATATCTTTACACACGTCGTGTCGGAAAACTAGACTTACGCTGCACTTGTATCGTATAACGTACTATTGTATAATACACAAAACAAAAATGTACATAAACTATAGATGGATAAGTGGAAATGTTAAAATAAAAATATATAATTAAATATACATGTAAAACTTTTTTTTTATTGTTAGTTCCTCAAACTATACTTTCATGTAAGATGACTATACAAATTTTATTTTGGGGGATTACATTTTTGTGTATTAATTTTTAATATTTTAAAACAAAAAAGAACCTTGATTGTATTGTTTTGCTGCGTGACATGTATATGCACATAAGCAAGCTAAATGCCTTTCTTGTCTATAACTTTTTTGTTTGGTTAGTAACGTTAACTTTTTGGCATGTCATTTTATTCCTATTAAAAAATTTTTTAAGTACATTTAATATTTGTTAAGATCCGGTATTTGATTTCATATCAAAAAAGCAATAGGAACCAGAGATCCATAAGACTACGTGTTAAAAGCGGCATTTTCAACCTTCTTTTTTTGAGATATTAATTGTTCAAGGTTTAAAAAGTTGTTAAACTTACCACTCATTGTAATAAATTAAGTTGAAAATATTCTTTTCTCTGATTTTCTTATTAGGGTCAGAGTCGGTGATCATACTGTTTATTTTAAAATTCTAAAAAGTTAAATTTTTGAAAATAATGGTTATTGCGCGCTTATGCGATTATTTTATTTTGTACATTCTTGTATCTCTTGGGAAAGGTTATTATAGAGTAGTAAAAAAAGAAGATAAAACGTTAACTATGGAAGCCGTTTTCAGTAAATAAATAAAATTTGTACTTGTCTAATAAAGTACGCTGTTTATTATATAA
The DNA here is from genome assembly GCA_018906965.1 of Philotrypesis tridentata. Lineage (NCBI taxonomy): Eukaryota > Metazoa > Arthropoda > Insecta > Hymenoptera > Pteromalidae > Philotrypesis > Philotrypesis tridentata. The sequence continues at coordinate 3,124,017 of JACCIB010000022.1, forward strand.
AATTTGTTTATATTATTTTTTGCGACACTAAAAAAAATGTTGGAGTGAATTTTATTATCGAATAAGATGAGCATATAATACATATTTTTTATGCCATGGAATTCGAAAATTTTTCTTCAAAATCACTAGTATAACGAGATATTAAGTTTTCCCCTAAATATGGCGCTAAGTGGGAGTTTGTTTCTCTAAGACCAACAGGTCACTGCAGGCTTAAACGTCTTGGTCCTATCTGAGTTTAGTCATACTTGTGTACAACAGTACGACTGTATGTCGATCTGTACGCAACAGAGGAATTTCAGTTGGTTGCAGTGTGTTCTCATTACATTAAATTAGCTTTAAGCATAAATTGCAAATTTGCATTAGTTGATCAGAATGGTAGATGAAGCAGTAACGATTGATCAGTTGACTAGTGACGAGTGGGAGGTAAGGAAGATGGATATATAAAATTCGTAGTGTACTATCTCAAAGCAGTGGACAGTAGAGTTTTAGTTTAATTGCTTTCTTTATAATAAGAGCTAATAATGAAAATGCAAATTCTTTGAATGAATTTTTTATCTCCAGATGATAAACATGGCACTCGACTCAATCGAGTCAGCAAGAAGAGTATCATTAGAGCCAACTCATGTGAGAAAAAGTGTAAATAACTGGAGAAATCCAGTCGACATGGATGATTTGCAGAGTTGCCTAACCGAATGCTATGAGGAATTTCGCAGCTCATTTGCAACTAGGAAAACAGGGCAGCAAAGCTTCTCTGAACAGATAAACGCCGTACCTGAAAGTTCCGAGACGACGACAGTAGCTTGCTGCCAATTCCCGTTGCACGGCATCAGGCCAACGCTCAATCCGACGTCAAAGGACGTATCTAACGATAAGTTCCAAAGGCCACTCATCTACAAGTGTAAATATTGTCGCAAACAGTGCTTCAGCGGAGAAGCTCTAAAAAGGCATCTTCACAATTACCATGCAAAGCGACAATTGCGTTGCTGGGAGTGCGGATTTCTACCGATTAGTGCCGAGTATTTGCAAAGGCATCATTCTTACAATCATTCCGTGGCTACGAGAAGTTTTTATTACAATATGCCGACTTTTTAAATGTAATTTAACGCAGTTTTATATTTAATTACTACGAGTAAAATAAAAAAAAAAAAAAAAAAACAGACATGGAAAAATCGAGTGGATTTTTCTCTGAAAGATGAGTCAATTTTTCATGACAAACTACTCTGCAATAAGCCTTTTGATTTGAAGCAACAAGCGCGTTGGCGTGCAGTGTGCACTGTGCATAAAATAAAACTGTCAACTTCTGGCGAAGCGCAGCTACTCGTGATACGCCCATCACTCGCACAAAATGTGCTTGTCATGTTCTCTGCGCAGAGGTCTATAATGTATTCGCCGTCCTGTTGACAGCGCTGCAAGTATATATATACTTATTTAGGTATGTATAATGCGTGTATGCGCCGCGTGGGCGCGTTCAGAAAAGCGTGCCGCTTTTTTCACGGGGCGGTTATATTACAACTTGGTAAATTAAGCATCGAATGGTAGACGTGGCAAGTAACGGGGTTCCGACGCTCCATTTCGAGTTAATTTCAAGTTAATGAGATCTGCGCGGAAAGTGCAGTGTTACTGCAGCGGAATGATCTTCAAGCGTTCGCTTCACTTATACTTATATTGCACTCACGCGGACGCGGTTTTATTATTGATCAGCAGGATATACCTTCACATGGGATATCTCTCTAGGGGATTCGCACATTTCTTTCATTGCTGCAACATTACCGCTCATGTTAATTGTGCTTATTTAATAACTCTTGCCGCCAGCTGTCGACATGGCCATTCCATTTTATTCTAATTGCAGCTATGAAGCTTTACATCTTTTGGAATAAATATCTCGCTTTATGTCCTGATACTACGTGTTTACGAAAATATAAAGCGTGAGTTAAATGCGTAGTATATGATCAAGTCTGCACGTTTAACAGAAAACTATGTTTGCTATATAGCTGCTTGGAACTGATGCCGTCAAAGAGACGTCGCACAATGGGGGAAAACACTCCAAAAAGGCACGCATGTTATTTTTTTTTTATCAGTTCGAATAAATTCCAACTTTTTCATGAAAAGACGTTTTATCCGTTAACACAGCGAACATTTAACACGATTTTAGCTGTGATTACGTGGTTCTCTGCGGCAAATCTATAGCGGTCAATTAGAAAAACGTGACCCAAAGTGCGTCGCTTTATCGAATGACCAACTGTTATTCCTGCCGAAGAAAAAACATGAGAAAATGGCAAAATAAAGATATTTTCAAAATTTTTTAAAATTTTTTTCAAAATTTGGAAGAGACATTTTGGACATCCCGTATCGGAGATGAGGGATTCTTTTCAGCTATCCTTCCAGAAGCAACTCAACGTTTCCGATAACGCAAGGTACGATCCGCCTCCCGTGCAGAGTATAATCCGTCTTGCGTCCCGATAGAAGGATTAAACTGGGAGAATCTCGCGAGTGGTAGTTGCAGCGGCGCAAAAAAGGAGACTGATCGCATCGCGTGATACGGTGACACGCTCATGCGTTAGAGCTGCAGGTTGTAAGGTGTCGATGAGATTAATGGGAGGTTTTAAGCATTTTATATGCGGAGGCTCACGGAATGAGCCGGAAATCAATTCGAGCCTCTGCTGCTGCGCTGCCTTACAGTTTTTTCTTTTTCATATGTCTTCAGAGATTCTATATCGATTAGACGGAAGAATTTCAAAATAAACTGAAATTTAAGCTCTCGTTTTCAAAAAGTTTTTGTTTATTATAATTGATAGTTTGATGTGTATAAGGTACGTCCGTACTTGAACTTGAATAGTTTAATAAGATAAAGCTATATTGGAGGTCAAGTCTTCTCTCTTTCTCTTTGTATATGTTATTTCAATTTTCTGCGGTCGTGCGATTGGATTCAAAACTCGATTAAAAATTCGGCTTTCGCGCAGATAAAGAAACAACTTTATACCACTCTAATAGCCTAATAATCACAACTTAAACCATACTTGTTTTTAGATACTCGAGGCACAAAATATCGTATGGAACTACTACGTAAAAGGGCTTATTCACAAAATTCGTTGCAATTAGGTAATCTCTCGTTTCGTAAATAAAACATTTCATAGCCCTTCCTATATTGTACATAATGGAAGCCTTATTCATATTAAGTATATATAATACAAATGGTTTCAAAAGGAAGGTATTACCAAAAATTTCTTGTAATAAAATCCCTTATATATATACATAGATAGTTATCTCTCCTATCCTAACCATATTATTTTAAAAATGCAATTTTCTTTTTTTGTACCTAGACTATTCTGAAAACAGTGGAATCAATGATTTTAAATTTGTATACAACCTGATTCGAATTTTTTCGAGGTTGTAGTTCTCGATATTTTTACAATGGTTTTTCTCAACAATTTCCTAATAACTGTGGCACAAAAACTGTGTTAGCAGCCGTGTTGCACTTTTGCTTCGACCAGCGGATAAATATCGGTGCTTTTTTCAAATGGCTGGAAATATTGAAAATGGCAAAGTAGCTGCAAGTTATACGTGCAATTAGGGCCGAACTCTTGAACACGTGTTATATATGTTGCAGACTCCCTTTTGCCGGGATATGAATTACGAGGAGGCATCAAGCGATGTGCACGACAATGCCAGCAGGAGATTCTAATTGACCTGGAAAGCTGGTCGATTTCGAAATTCAAGCCTATCGATTACATCGATAGAGTATTTTGATTTGCAGTGCGCACGATCTATATAATGCTTGCGCATTATATATAGGCTCCGTAGAAAATAACCGAATGCAGCTAATATTAAAATGGGCTCTCGTAAATTTACGAGGCTCTTGACGTATGCGCATGTGAGAAAATCTACCAAAAATAGGACTCTTTTTGACCGAAAAGTGAAAACTGAGTAATTTTGAGGGCATAATGACCAAACTAGATTTTTTACACTCGTTAGGACATACAACAGAAGAAAGATAACCAAAAGAACATCGGCATATCCTATGCCAATAAAAAGTTACGGTTCAAAAATTGAAAAAAAGAACCGTCAATTTTTGCGTTTTTTCCTTTTCTTTTAACAGTTTAAGAAGCCGGACGAATCCCAAATAAAATTTCTAGTAAAACAAAAAATTACCCAAAAAGAGCTTTGATTTAAGCTATAGACAAACTTTCGCTCGGATCAACAGTTAGAAAGATTTGAAGAGAGGGAAAAAAAATCTTTTTTTATCTTTTTCCTTTTTTTTTGCATAAAACCTCCCGAATGGCGATCCAACCAATCGTTTTTAAACTTTGAAAACGACCAGTTCGATTGAAAGGTACTCTCTTCAAATGCCGCTAACATTTGATCCAGTGGTCTCTTTTCAATGTTTAATAGCTTAAATAAAAGATCTTTTCTCCTATTCTATTGTTGAGTCTAACTTTAAAATTTCTTCTACTTGCGAGATCGACTTGCGAAGCACATATCGTCGCTTCCAACAAAGACTAGCACAATTCAATTGATAACGCAAGATTAACACATTTCGTGCCGCGAAAAATAGTAAATTTACAAATTTGTTAATAGTGTTTTGATATAAATAGATAATTTATTTGTTGATAAATTGACAATGATAATTGTTGAATTTTACATTTCATTTATAATTGTATAATAATTAAAATCGTGAAACCAAGTTACCATAGCCCTAAGATCGCATCTCTTACAATAGCTAACGTGCTAGTCTTGTCAATCAGGCGTTGAACTGTGCTGGTTCTCATTGGAAGCAACGATTACGGCCCATCATACACGAACCGAAACTTTTTAGGGGGGGGGGGGGGCACGTAGAGTCCAATTATCGATAGATTTCCCCGCGTATATACGTTTTTTTATTCTACGTCTCTATTCGCTCTATCAAATTTACCGGATTTCGTTGATAAATCGACTACGGTTATTGTAAAATGCGTTAAGTCATTGATTTTGCAGGCTTTCTCACTGGCTATTGTTTTGTCATTTAGAAAATGTGCCAATGCTATCTTAAAAATCGAGTAGATATAAATGAGAAGGGCGTCGAGGTGAGTTGCCGGCTGTCGAAAATAAGTTAGCGAAAGACAGCTACTCGTATGGTAAATTTAGTCTAGGATAAGGAAGCTAAATGTCAATGCGCATCCATAGGTTGGTCGTCAATCCACGACATAATGCGCACATAATATACTGCTCGCGAGTGCACAAGAGTGGAAAAGTTGATAGTCTTGTCTTGCGCGGGAAGAAAAAGACGCGAGTGCAGCGGCGCGTATAGCGGGCGTCTGATTAAAGAGCTGCGCGTATAGCCAAGAGCAGAAGAGGAAAAGAGCTGGTGCAGGAGGTGCAGGTGTCGCGCTTGCATCTGCTCGGTTTCCGAGTAACGCCGAGCACTAGGCGGAATTGCGCAACGCGCTCGGGACCATGCCGATCCCAGGCGAACGCTCGATTCCCGGCGATAAGCCGCCGATCGGACTGATAAGGCAAACTCTACAGCAGCTTTCCTCCGCCTCGCGGCCGTTCCGCGCAGCAATCTCGTCTTTGCGCGTATCGATATTAACGCGCATTGAAACAGAATTTGGCGAAGCGGCTTGTACGTCGAGGCAGTATACAGCGCAGGGTCAGTGAACGTGGCAGGATTGCGAGCTCGCGCTCGAACGACGCATACGTTCATGTGGATCCTAGTAGCTGGTAAGTATATATTGTATATGAAGTGACTCACGAGAACAGCCGTCGAAGGAGAGTCCGTAGTGATCGACGTCGCAGTGCTCGCATCTCGGGCCAACGGCGCCAGGATTGCAACTGCAAAGTCCGCTGATGGGGTCGCATTGAATGTCCTCGGCGCCGATGCCGCAGTCGCACTCTGTGCAGCCCGCTGTGACGTTTCCGTAGCCCTCGATGCAGAACGAACAGTCGCGGCCTTCGAACAACGGACGACACGTGCATTGGCCGTTGCGCGGCTCGCAGAGCGGCGACGTACTGCCCAGGGGATCGCATGCACAGGCTGAAATTCAAATTCAGTTTTGTCAACATTCCCGCAGAAGGCCAGTTGATGATGATTATCCCGGTTATTCGGCACAATCAACTTACGCAAGCAGTTGAGCTCCGCCGGATCACCATAGTGAGCCTCCTTGCACTTATCGCATTTCCATCCTTCGGTGTTTCCGCGACACTCGAGGCATCGGCCGCTGTTCTGATCGCAGGCTCCACCGAAACAGGGGCAGGGCTCGCAGATTTTGCCGAGGACCAGAGGGTTGCCGAAAAATCCGATGTCGCAACTGTAGCATGACGTTATCGATAATGTGCGGCGGGCAAAGGTTGCAGGGAGTGGCATATAACTTATAACGGCTCTACTCCGCGGGGTACTCACCTTTCGCAATGGTCACCAGTGTAGCCTAGAGGACACTGCGTGCATACGTAATCACTCTCCGTGTCGTATGGATTGTCCGTTTGACAGCTCGGACTGAAATTGTTGGACGATATTTCAAGGGGGCAGGCGCATCTGCGACAATCTTGGGGGCTTCCCCGAGTAGCGTCACCGTAGTAACCCAGTGCGCAACGATCGCACTTTGGTCCAATGGTGTTGTGCTCACAAGTCTAAAAACCAGAAAGGCGCGCGTAGACTGATAATAAACAAATATGAATTTCGCCAGAAAGTATAAACATGTCGCGCCATCTCGTGTTCTTCCTCCGCCGTGTTTACCGAGCTGGCGGGTTAAAGATTACACGCGAGATGAATTTCTACTTTACCGATGATCGTTAAACTTGGATTTTTACAACTGCAGACGCGGTAAAAATGAGAGAATTGCATAATTGCGACTTACATTGCACTCGCCCATCAGGAGATCGCAAGAACCAGCATGACCGTTGCAGTCGCACTTGACGCATTTGTATCGGGTGTGACGATCGGTAGAGTTGATCGGTACCTGCGCGTACCCCCAGTCGCACTGTTCGCACGACAAGCCCGTGTAGCCTATCGGGCAAGAACACATCTCGACGAGGCTGTTCGCTCCGTCGTTGAGGGAAACTTTGCCGACTGGTAAGGCTACGGATTTTAAACTGCACAAGCGAGACACAGGCGGCATTGAAAAATGTTGGAATTTAATAATTGAGAAATTCTGATGGCTGAAATGCGCGTACCTCCCCTCGATCTGCTCCGTGTGATACTGAGCTCTGATGAGTAGGTGCTCGACGTCGGCTAGAATCTCGAGCATCTGTTGACGGGTCACAGGGTCACCCCGGTAGTCCGTTCTGCGGAACCGCGTCACACCGTCGACGATCTCCGGCCTGACCTGCACGTGGAACCAAGCATTCTCCAATATCGGCACAGCGATTTCAGCCTCCTGGCCCACATGACTGTCCTCGCCGAAGGCTATTCGCATTCCATTTTTACCCTGGAAAAGTGGATGAATTTGGATGAATGCAGGAGGGCGGCAATTGCGGAGGCGCGGACTTACGATGAGTAGGACATCGGGCTCGGAGGTGGCTCTGCCGCTGGTGTCCCCCCGCATAACGATCCAGCTGACTAGGAAAGTGAGATTGCTTCCGTAGGAAGAGAGATGATTTCCGGCGTAGATTTTGGGCGCGAGCCAGTAGGGGCTGCGATACTCGAGCTCGAAGGCGGCTATCGTCGGCCAGCCGTGCTCGCCCTGCAGACTCGGCGAGACGACTCGCGAGCCGTTAATGTCGCTCACTCGCCAGCCGGCGAGCGTCGAGAGCTGAAAAGCACACAAGGGCGCATGAGCTGCGTTCTGCCGCGACAGCGTTCGAGATAGCGTTGGACCGGCCTACCTTAGCGAGGCTGATTTTTGCGGCGCTACACTCGTCGGACAGCCCGGAGCAGAAGCACGGCAGACAACCCTCGACGTGTTGGCGAGCGAGCGCAAAGTATCCGGGCTTGCACCGGTCGCAAAAGTCGCCGGTGACGTAGGCTTTGCAGAGACAGTTGCCCTCGCAGTCGTGAGAGGGCTGGATACCGCGAGCGTCGCAGGGACAGGGCACGCAGTCGGGGAATTGACGGTAGCCCGCGGCGCACTGGTCGCACTTGTGGCCCGAGTAGCCGACGCGGCACTCGCAAGCCCCTGCCACCTTGCGTGCAATTGCCAAAAAGTCGCAACTCTCAGACTGAATGAATATAACGACAGCGGACTTGGAGATTTGCGATTGCCTACCTTGCCCAAGCTGGTGAAGGAGTCGTCCGGTATGCAGAAGCCGGTGCTGCCTCTCTCGTGGCAGTCGCAAGGCACACAGGGTTGAGGCTCGTCGGGCAGGATCCCGTTGGCTCTGTAGTAGCCGGCATCGCATTTCTCGCAGTTTATTCCAGTCGTGTGATCCTGCGGAACGATGCGGTTGAGCAGTGCTTACTTGCAGTTGCGGCGCGCGGCGGTTAAGAAAAATTGAGAGGCTGGCTCACCGAACAATTGAGGCAGACGCCTCCGCCGCGGTACTTGCCGCGCACGTCCATCGAGAGCCTCATCTCGGCGACTTGGTTATCGTATCGACAGGCGCTCGCGTGTCCGTTGCAGTTGCACTTTTCGCAGTGGAATCCCTTGCCCGAGGTCCCGGGCTTCCAGGGCATCTGGTTGTACATGGGACAGCAGCTTTCACACATCTCGCCGCACGTGTGTCGTTCGCATTCGCACTCTTGGCGCTGCGGGAAGAGAGGAAGAGGAGCCCATTTGAGAAAACGGGCAGTACAAGGCGACTCCAAGACTTTCAGAGTCTATGGAAGATATATAGAGGGGCAGATAAGGCACGCTGCTGCGGAGAGCTACAAAGCGGCGCGGCGGGCGCGACAATAGTCGCAGCTCGTATATACAATTCCTTATACACCGCTGCGCGCAGCCGTCGGATAACGGCTAACGCCGGCCGCCCCGTGCAGACTAATGGCCGCGAGTCGAGGAATTTCGCAACGAGCGCACGTCTCTCAGAGTATAACCTGCAGTCTTTCCCCCCTCTATTTTTCCTGCGCTACACCGAGAGAAACGAGCCAGCTCGTGTAATAAAAGTTCAAAGTGCGGCGCGCGGATGACTTTTAGAAAATGGAAATGGCCAATCGCATGAGCCGCAAGCCAAGTCTAGATTTTAAGCTTGCACCTTGTGTAGCAGGTCGGTTCTGCATCTCGAGGCATGGCCCGAACAGATGCATCTGCCGCCGATGTTGATCTCCCGGATCGAGTAGAAGGCTCGTCGCTTGTCGACGATGGCTTCGCCCCTGCGGCCAAGACCCTGCAGCCGTAGTCGGACGTAGCGGGCTTCCGTCAGGTCCTCGATCGCTTGGCTGTGGTTTAGAGCACCCGGTCTACCGTTCACCAGCTGCGTGTGTATCTGCAGCTCAGTTAAACAAACCTATTTATTCCTTGCTCATCAACAAACAACTTCAACTTGAAACAAATTTCACATCTTCGAGAACGGGTTTTGCGTAAATAACCGATTGGTATAATGACCGCGCGAGATCGCCAAAAGCGGAAACACTGCGCAATCAGAAGGCGACGCGAGTCGACGCGTCAGACAGTTCCTTATACGGAGCTATATGGGATCGTACAGCTATTCTGGCAGTGAAAAAAATTCACATACAACTCATCACGCTTGAATAAATAATATTTAATTCCGCGAACAACTCCACCCCCACGGCCCGCACCGTATCGCGCGCTCGCAGATAGACGTGCACACCCGCATGCAACGCCTAATTAGAGGAATCTCTCGAAAGAGACTGCGCAAGTTCTCTTTCAGCAGTTTCAGCTCCCTCCCTATATCTTTCTCGGCGAAACCGATGACAAAAACACGGCGATCCCTACATTCCGGCCATGTACGGTACAGCTTGCCGGGGGCCTTATAAGGAACCCTATACGGATATATGTGCTGCTCAAGGGAGGCTGATCGCTCGAGAGGTGTTGGCAAAAAAGGACGAGGAACATTTTCGAAAAACTATATATACAAGTATTGAGAGTGATCGGAAAGAACGTGTCAGCAGTGTTTCAATTGCATGCGCGCGCATTCAGTAAATGATAATTGTCTTAAACATTTTTTTAATTATTGACTTTATGAATTGTTTCGCGCTTAGCAAAGGAAAGGCAAACGTGTAGATTTTCCTTTTTCCTGAAATAGCAATCAAAATTAATTTAACGCACAGCCTTAATCGTCAAACATCGCTCCATTTTTACTTTCTCATTTTTCTGAATTTTGTCTGAAGCTCTAGTTTTGGATATCGAAAGTATATATGGGAAAATCCGCCAAAATAATTCAGATAATTGCAGCGGAAATTGACCGAAAAAAAACCTCCTGAGACTCGTCTGGGGCAGCGTTTTTCTTGTTCTACAGGACCCCCAGAACACGAAAAAAATAGTGTTCCCGCGAAATCGAAAAAGTGTTTTTGGGTATTTAGGTGTTTGTGTAAAAATTTACAAAAAAAATTCTGAAGGAATTTTATTTTTACCGTCGCAAATATGCACAAAAGTTCACAAATTTTCTGAGCTTTTCAAATTAGTCAAGCTTTTTTGTCTATGATTTTTTTTAACAAAATGACGGCGGATTTTGTTAAAAAAACTTTTTGCACAATTTTTGAAAAATTAAAAAATGGCTCAAAATTTTTTGAAAAAATTCATACGTATTCAATTTTAAGCATTTTTTATTCCCCAACTTTTTTTCGTTAAGGTGATATATCTCGAGAAAAAAAATCATGTTTAACATCACGCTCACAACAAAGTTTAACATCACACTGTTTCATAAAATCCGCCGTCATTTTGTTAAAAAAAATCATAGACAAAAAAGCTTGACTAATTTGAAAAGCTCAGAAAATTTGTGAACTTTTGTGCATATTTGCGACACTAAAAATAAAATTCCTTCTCCCTCTAAATTCGGATTGAAAAAAAAAACACTTTAAAAAACGAATTTTTTTTGTAAATTTTTACACAAACACCTAAATACCCAAAAACACTTTTTCGATTTCCCGGGAACACTATTTTTTTCGTGTTCTGGGGGTCCTGTAGAACAAGAAAAACGCTGCCCCAGACGAGTCACGAGGTTTTTTTCGGTCGATTTCCGCTGCAATTATCTGACTTATTTTGGCGGATTTTCCCATATACAAGATAAAGTCAGATTTGGAATAACATAAAAAATACATTAAAGTTGCTAACATGATAACTTGGTACTTTTTATACCTACATTAATAATGTTACTACTACTATTTTCCAACCATGTTGATAAATCAACATTTAAATTTTAATTTTCGAAAAAAACTTTAAAACTAAAATTTCGCACCAGCTAAACACGTCAAAAAATAAGAAATCAATTTTATTTTTATATTCTTGTTAATTTGTTTACATAATAGAAAAATAATTTAAAAAGCATATAACAATAAATTTTATACATTCCATATTCCAGGCACAACTAAGTTTTCGAACAGCAAAATTGAGCACTTTCATTTTTACAAGTACTGCAGACTTTCATTAAGTAAATCTGGACGCGCAATTATACAACTTTTTTAAAATGTAGATTTACTTCAAGTGCATTAATTTAGAGAATGAGTGTAAGAATTGAAAAATAATTTTAAAATAATTTTAAAATATAAAACTTCCTTCTTCACTCATTCTCTAAGTTAGTTTATTTGAAGTATAAATCTAGATATTAAACTTGTAAAAACGAAAATTGTCAATTGTTGGTCCTCGAAGACTGGTTGTACCTGGAATGTGAAATTTATTGACATGAGCATGCAAATAAAGATGGGAATTTGTTATTTTATTGAGAATTGAAAGTTTAGAGGGTCGGATTAACTGCATAAGACTTACCTCGCCGTTTTCCATGGGCGTCTGCCTCGAGTAAAAACTCGTGCAAATAACTTCATCGTCTTGGGCATAGCTCGGCTTTCCCAATACGGGCGGCATCGAGTAGCGCGTCCAGCATTCCTCGTCGGTCGGAGCGTAATATTGCCAGGCTTGAAAATTTTCGCCGTCAATCGACTTTTCGAGTACCCAAGCCGCCGGTCGAGGTGAATTTGCAGCCTTCACTATCACGTACTCGACTTGATATCTCTGCAGGAAAAAAGGAAGAAAGGAAGAAAGAAAAATTAAAAACTGTTGCTCTTGTTTAGCTCGATAGGCTAAAAGGGACTCGTGAGAGAATCTTAACAAAGTGGAGCATCCGGTGCAGCTCTCACGACTTTTCTCTTTGTTTCTCTTTTGCGTCGTGCGCGTCTTCTCCTTTTTCTCGCTCCTTCAACGTCGCGTTTCGTAGAACACGAGGAGCTTTTTAACCGCTTTGGCTTTATACGGGAAAAGTCATTTTCCTCTCTTTACAGCCGCAGTCGCAGCAGCAGCAGCAGCAGCAGCAGCAGCAGCAGCAGCCGGATATACGCGATGAGCTTTTAATATATAACTGTTAAAGTTAGCAGCTTGATCCTTAACGTCACGAGAGCTGATTTACAAAGATGCTGTAGTCTTATTGCAGTAATGGAGAGAATCTGCACTGCTACAAATTGTAGCTGTGTTTGCGGGTGTAGGTGTGCACGACGCACGTTCAGGTCAAGGCGGCATAATGGTCTCGAGGGCAGAAGCCGAAACTACGTCCTCGAGATTCTCCTCGCGGATAAGCTGCAGAAGCCGAAGGGAGAGATCGGCCTGCGATATTTTTCCAGTTTTTTTATTATGCTCAGATGTGCTGAGGTCTTATTCTCTTGCCTCATGTCAGTGCTGAGATTCATTTTCTTTTTTTTACGAGCCGGACGAACGGATGAAAGTCGACGGATTCATTTTTATGAGAAAATGAAAAAACAATTTTTATTCTGTTTTCTATGTAGCATACTTTCTCAAATTGTATGCAGTTATGAATCATTTATAGCTTAATTTGCATTTTGAAAATAATATTCCTTTTTTTACTCTATTAAAATTGTTGTGCCTACGCGGGATCAGTTTCACTCAAAATTCCTTAAATTTTGTTGATTAAGAAATGTGAGAATTATTTAAAAAAGTAAAATCCGTTAATAGGTATAAGTGTTGAACATTTGTGATGATTGACGAATGCGCAGAGTAGCGCGGTAGATGACATGTATACGCTTGAGTGGAGAATTTTTTTCAAACGACTCAGCAGGAGTAGATCCTGCTGAGTTATAAATATGGTCAAAAGTGCAGAGGAACATGGGAAAAATTACCATATTAACCATATTTCTGAGCCATATTTTACGCTTTTTTACAGAAAATTAAAGCGTCAAAACACTGGAATAATAGCAACTACGAATTATGTTCCCGAGGCACCAATAGAATTTCGAATAACACTATATAATAAAGTATTACAAAAGAGCTTTAATTTAAAAAAAGTATGCCAAGTTTCGATGCTCTGATCAAAAGTTATGCCCATTTAAAAAATAATAGCCAATTTTTTCTTTTTCCTTCATATGCCAGCTCCTCACGTTAAATTTTCATATTCTATATTTCGCATCTTCTTCGGCATTTTTCATCATCTTTTGGCTTACGGAAGAAAGTCCCATTGGTCCGAAAGCTCTAGCTTAAAAAATTTTTTTTGCGAATTCTAGACCAAACAAAAGTGCATTTATTTTTTGAAATTCGACATATGGGCTAATCACACTTACTAGACCTATATTTTCTGGTTCCTTAGACCATATACTGAAAATCGTAGGGTATACTGTTTTCTGGAGCAAAAAACGACTCGAAAATTGCGAAATAATTAACAAAAAAAGAAATCACGGATTTTTATCGCGAAAACTATAAACTTTTATGAAAATTTCATTAGAACAAAAAATATAGTGGAAACAACTCACCTCAGAAAATTGCAAAATTTTTTTAGCGAAGGCACACCTACTCACCCTATGTTTTCTGCTTCCTTAAACCATACTGAAAGAGAAAAAACTCGCGTGAACGGCAAATCATAGGGTATACTTTTTCCGCAGCAAAAAACGACTCGAAAAATGAGAAATAATTAATAAAAAAATAATTCATATATTTTTTCGTGAAAACTATGAACTTTAATTTCATTAGAAACAAAAATGTCTTAAAATGCATCAAGAGGCGCTCTAAAATTTGTTCAGATTTTAAAAGGACGGTTTACGAAATTTCGATTATTTTGACTTTTCGAAAAATCAAAAATTGTACCGGATCAGTCTAAAAAAAATTTGAGAACATTCGTCGATGAATTTTAAGACATTTTTGTTTCTAATGAAATAAAAGTTCATAGTTTTCACGAAAAAATATATGAATTATTTTTTTATTAATTATTTCTCATTTTTCGAGTCGTTCACGCGAGTTTTTTCTCTTTCAGTATGGTTTAAGGAAGCAGAAAACATAGGGTGAGTAGGTGTGCCTTCGCTAAAAAAATTTTGCAATTTTCTGAGGTGAGTTGTTTCCACTATATTTCGTGGATTAGCTCACGTATATGGAAAAAAATGCTGAGAACTTGAATTAACGGATCATTTACAATGAAATATCGAGATTTTGAGCATTTCAGCCTCGTTTGGTGTAGAAGAGAAAAGAATGCATGTGTAGAGGAAGCCTTGACATAATAGGAAGAACAAATGGTCGCACTAATTTCTTACAAATCCCATGGCGCAGCGAGAGCATGCGGGCAAAGCGACCAAGCGAATAATAAGAGCTTCGTGGCTCGGTGTTGACTTGCAAATCCTCTCTCTTTCTCTCTTGATCCGTCTGATTACAAATGCGACTGAAGAAGCTCCCGAGATGCGGATCGAGGGCGAGGGCGAGGGCGAGAGCGAGAGAATATCGCGACGTCGGCGCTCGTTACGCCAAAGAATCGGCTTCATTATCCGAGAAAGTGCGCGAGTAAATCACGCTAAAGGAGCTGATGGCGACTCGCGACTGCGCTGCTCTGCGCGGGCTTACTATGAATGCCTGATGTGCTGCAGCGGCTCTTGGCTCTTCGCTTTCAGACGTCCATCTTCGCTTCGCGATCAGCAGCAAGTGACCAGCTCTACCTGCGATATTTGACTTGAACCGCAAAAGGTCTTTCTTTTCAGCCCCTAACTCTCCAGCTCCATATTTACATTTGTACGGGCAAATGCCAATTTCTTAATGGAGTGCAATTTATTTATTGTTCTTAAATTCTTGACATATCTTGTATACTGTTCAGCAAACAATTTTTTTCTAATATTCAGAAAATTTATTAAAATTAATTCTTTAAGAATTACTAAAAATTTGAACTAATCGCAATACGTTGTAATTTTAAGAATTGTTATTATTTGCTGTTTATATACAAAGAGAAAAGCTCGTCTCCCCTAATCAATCAAGACACGCTACCAAAAAAGTTACTTCCATGATCCAAAGTAAGGTATTACATACACGACAGCTTCCTTCGCTGCAGATACGAATACCGCTATTATTTTAAAATTCTCCGCGTAATTCTATATCCCAGTTCTTTTACCGGCAATTAACTCCTGCGAGAAAAGGAGCAGCCATAGCAGCAGCAGCGGAGCTATTTTTAAATTCTTCTCGTCCCCGCATCTCTGAAAAATCCTCGTATACACACTCGCGCCAAATAATTGCGTCGATAAAAAGTTTCTTGCAAAAGTGCCGCCACCGCTGCTGTGACGAAACGACAACGGCGCTCTCTGCCTCCAGATTGCGTAATAAATTTCTTTTTATCCCTGTTTACACACAGAGCGTTTAAAAATAGCGGCGACTCTGCTTCCGTCATACAAAAAAATATATAGGTAGCACACTACTGCTGCTTCATTTTTTCTCCTACATACGCGTAAAGCGCAATTTAAGATCGTCTCGATCGATTCTCTGCGGAAAGCATAACCGAGAGCGTCACAAAATTATTTTCAAATAACAAAGAAGGACGTTGTTCAAGTCATCAAAAAAGGCGACGAAAAAAAACACATGCAGAGAAAAATGATTCCAACTGCTTTTTCTATAGTTGTATAACAATTATTTGATGTGATTGATTAAAAACAAAGTTATAACTTATATATATAACCGCTTCACAGAAAATAATTTAATTTTATATTATAAATATTGACTTTAAATTGGAGCTCTCTTCATCTTGCACTTTTCTCTTTGAATCAAGAAGATTCTAAAATGAAGCGTATTCCTGCAGTTTTATAAGTAAAGGCATAAATTGAAGACAGCTCATGAGTTGAACAACTCCGGATCGAAGGCTAGTGCATTTTTTCCATGGCTTTGGAGTAAAGTTCATTAAACCCGAGAGAATCCATCACTGGGGGGGCTACTCATTGTTTTTTTCGACAACTGAAGCTCACACGCAGTGTTATTAAATTAGTCGCGTTGTTTTTGCTTCGAAGGAGCGTCCAGTGGATCAGCCCGAGAGATAAGTGCCACCTTGAAAATATCTCAATAATGAATCGAGAGAGAGAGAGAGAGAGAGAGAGAGAGAGAGAGAGAGAGAGAGAGAGAGAAGCGAGGATCAGAGGGAGACGCTCGCGCGCCCAAATGAGTCAATAATTCATGAAATTGTTTCCCCAACCGGAGAAAGCTCTCCTGCACACGCGAGGCATTCAAAATTGCACTTGTGCGCATTACGATGTTATAAGCAAATTTTTAAAAACATTTGCTATTTTACCATGGAAACATATGATAGAAAAATAGAGAGGAACGATCATCGTAATAATCCTTTAAACGAGACTAGTTATATACTGTAGATATCATTATAGGGATCTATAGAAAGCAGATACAGAAAAAACATATAATACACTCCTCGAGTAGTGTTGGTGTAATTATTATATGGCGCTGAGCGTGAGAATTTCAGGATGTTCCCAAGTGGCGCGGGCGAGAGAGAAAAAAGCGTTCGACAGCTCTCTTTCTCTCTCTCTCTCTCTCTCCCTCTCTCTGCAAGACTTCAAGAAGAAAAAAGAAACTTGCCTGCAAGGCGTTGTTGCGAAAAAATTAACGCTAGTGTCGCATACACTAGTCGAATTTTTTCTTCGGCGCTCTCAAATCCGCGGGAGACAAGATCAAAGCCCCTTTAACTACAGCGAGGCTCTATCTCGGCGAAAATTCCGGAGTAAAGGGGAGAAAGACGGCTATCTGAGCGCTGCAGTACGTGACAAAATGCGTATAAGTATTACTCGCTCACTCGGGACGCGCGATTTAAAGGCTGTCAACTCGATGAGCTGTAATTGCGAATCAATTACATAAAACGAGTCGTCTTCAACGTAATTAATCTGTTTCTAATAGTCTGTAAAAGTATATAAGTTTTACACTGTATCTTGAGCTGTTTCCGAAAATTTCTCGAAAAAGTTTCGTTAAAGGAGAAGAGGAGTAGGATAATTTGAAATTCGGAAAATCTCGCCGGTCGCCGCTTGTTTCCAGGGCGAGAGACAATTATTTTCTCGGCAGAGAGAGAGGAGAGGGAGAGAGAGAGAGAGAGAGAGAAAGAGAGAGAAGTGCGTGCCGAGACGGCTTCATCGACGGCTAAAGTAGCCGCAAGTGCCAAAGGTGTGCTACTCAACTCCTTAATCCGCATGGCGGACACAACGCCGCAGATTACATTCTTCTTTTCTTCTCTCTCGCTTTTAGAGCCCGCGAGGTATTTTCAAATAATCCATTGTGTACAGAGGATTCTGTAGAGAGAGAGAGAGAGAGAGAGAGAGAGAGAGAGAGAGAGAGAGAGAGAGAGAGAGCAAAAAATCCATTGCTTTTAACCCTGAGCACAGCTGAGGCATCAGCTCATTCCAGCAGCGGTATTTCGAGGCTTTTTCCTCCTTTTTTCCCTCTCCCTGCGAGTCCCGCTCACAAGTGTCTTCCGAGTGAAATTGTGTACGAATGGAACGAGAAAGAGAGTCATTGTGCGTGAATGACTTTTTGAAATAGAAAGACGCTCACGGATTAGTGAGAGATTTACATTTCGTTGCTTGTGCTGCAACAGTCTCATTCGGGTTTGGCTTCTCTTCAGCGAATATTTTACTCTGTGCAGTCAACATATATTATGCAGTATTGCATATTGGGGATTTTCTTTTTTCAATAATTAAATTTTCAAAATAACAGAAAGTAAGTGATGAAAATTCGTGATGGAACGTGAATTGTTTTCGAGGGATGCAATTTGTACAAGTTTCGCGAAACTGCAGAGTTTAGCGCAAGGCGATGATAAAGTCCAATTAGCCAGCGGAAATATCGCGTTTATTTTCGATTACGCACTGGTTGCAATAATAATCACTTTAGCGGCTGATTGAAGCAAGGTTTGCAAAAAAAGAATTTATAAGGTCGCGTCTCATAAAGAGCGCTGATTAACGGCTTCGTCCCAGTGAACTCGAAAAATTTTCTCCTTTTACGCAACGCGCCGCGCGGCGAGATAATCGTCGTCTTGTTTGGAGAAAAGTGCATAAATCTGCAGTATGTAGGCAATAAAGCGTTAATAAAGCTACGGCGGCGCTGCGCTCTCGCTTCAAAGAGAAGGCGCACGAAAGAGTGCGCGCAACCTTTTGATAGTCGGATTTCGCGCAAGTATATCATGTATGTATAATATAAGCCGACGAGTCAGCTCCAGCAAGTATTATTTTCGTTCCCCTTTTGGTGATGCTGCTGCTGCTGCTGCTGATCTTGTCGTCTGTCGTCGCGCTCGTAAAATTAATAAGCGCGACGATGGCCGAAAAGGAGAGCCTCGTAAACGCGCACGCGGCGCGGCAGCGACAACCAACAAATCTCTTCCGCCGCATTTAATCCGCATAACAAGGAGCGCGCGGCTGACGTAATATTTTGAATATTACAATTTTCCCGCGCGCGCGAACCCTTCGGGAGCTGTCGGGATTTTACTGTTCCTTTGCATGCATAGTTTTATATCTACACCTATACCTACAATATACATTATACAATACAGTTATACATATGTATTAGTAGCGGGAAATCTGTGAGAAGAGGCGCGAGATTTCGCCCTGTGGCTCGTAAAAATCAAGCGGCGCGGTTTTTCTCTCATTCTTATGTAAATAGCCGACGGGCGACGGCTCTGCGCAGCTGTTTAAAGCCCACTGCAGGATTTACGGCACCTATATTCCTACTTTCTTTTTAGTGTTTATTAAAAGGGGCTTCACGTTTGTTTGATTTCTGCAGCGAGAGAAATAAGTCAAGCAAGATAGATTGTTGTGATCGTGATGTTTGCTCTTGAGGGGCTATTAATTTTCAAAGCGCTGGCTTGGATCGCAGGCGAAATTTTATAATTTATTGGTGATCTCTAACTACTTAGTCTGATAATAATTTTGTCAATGCTTGGTAAATCATATATGAATTAGCTGCTCAGACTGAATAACCAGCTGAATTGGAGAAATAGCGAAATCAATTGAGCACTTAACGAACAGGTGGAGAACCTGCTATGCGCATATAGTAATTCGTCAATGAATTAGTATGCACGCGCGGAAAACTATGTGAATTTGAAGAATGAGCTAGGGAAAAGGAATAATTCTTATTTGAGAAAGTTGGCCGCGACGATACTCTTACATTGGTAGTCCCTATAGGTATATATGCGCGCCTCGGCTTCTGGTACGTCACGAGCATTTTATATTTCAAATGCCTCGCGTTCCTCTTGCCTCATCGTCTCTCGAGCTTTTCTCACTGCAGGCTGCAGCCAGCAAAGAAGAAGCCGACTCGTCGTCATTTTAGTAGGACAGAGCCTCGTTAAATCGGCTAGGAGCCGCGCAATTTGTTAGTATACGAGAACTAGGCGCTCGTTTCGGGCCTCTGCAGGTATACCTACATCTCTGAGCCAGAGAATTCCGAGAACTACGACAGTCCCAAACATTTTCTCTTCTTCTTTTTTCCTTCTCCAGCCAGCTCTCGTATCGATCGAGACTCGGAGAGTTTCCAGTCTTGATATTGCCTTTTAATTCGACTTGTTCCGATTCCTCTTCTCAGCTGCGCGATATTGTGGATGATATACGAAAATCCCGTTTCTCGAATTTACTCTCTGCCGCTGTGTATCAATATTATACAATTTTTCGAGGACATGCGCGTACAAGCTATTCAAATTTAATGCTTGTATGTAAAACCGATTTAATCAGCTCTTTCCGATCTCTCTACGTTAACATAATAAATACAGATAATATTTCAGATAGATCTCCGTACAGTTATCCACATTAGAGTCTCTTCCTCTCCTGGAAACACATCTGCTATACCTCTCGATCTCGTAGCTCATGCCAAGCTAACCCCGTGAAAAATTGACGAGCAGAAAGAAAATCACTTTTTTTATCTGGCTAGAAAAACAACATTTTCCAATGTCTCGCCCACGATTATTTTTAGGCTTGTCTTTCTCCGGAGGCGCGAGAGACGAGCTCTTTGTCGGTACGAGAGCGCCGGACAAGAGACACATAAATCGGAAGGGAGAAGAAGAAGAAGAAGAAGAAGAAGAAGAAGAAGAAGAAGAAGTACGACCACAATGCGTCGGATTGGCCTAACGAAAGGAAACCGGAGAAATTTACGATTTTTTTTGTCTCCTTCTCGCTCACGCGCCACAGCGGGAGAAAGGTTTCACTGCAGCGCAGCGGCGGCGGCGGCGGCCCTGTCTTTCTCTTCATTATTTTTTTTTTCTTTTTAGCTTGCTCTGCGTTATTTTCTACCTTTGGTCAGTTGCTTCGTATGTGGCACTGCGTATCCCTTCACCTGCTGTTTTGTCCAAGTGAAGTTTTTCCTTATTCGGCGATTTGATCGAGCGAAATTTTTTTGAATTGTCCAAGGTCTCCATTCATCGTTATGTCGAGTGGCATTCGCAACATTAGCTCATATTCTGGCGTTAATCATTAAAAGCTGATATTTAGTCGGCATTTTGCATGTGCAGACTGAAAAGTGGTTGCGCTTTTTTAAGGCGTTTATTAGTATTTGCTCGGACCGGCGGAGAAGGCTCGTGGACCGGATGAAAGCGCTCTTGCGAGTGAAAAATAATCACTTATAGAGATCGAGCGTGCGAGAAGAAAGATAAACATTGTTCGTTTATTTTTGTCAGCTTAGGCTTCCGGCTTTTTTCTCCCCGCTCGGATCTCGCGAGCAGAGAAAAGGGCTGCGTTGCGACTGTGCATAGTGTTGCGAGCCGAGCTGCAGATGAGGCGGCCGCGAGGGAGAAATCCGAGTATAAATTGCGAGGCAGGTAATCCGAGAGCGCACTTGTAATATACTTGCTTGCGGCCTTTTTTCTCAAGACTTGCTTGTATTTTTAGTCGCTCGCACGCACTGTGGGAGCAGCGACTTCTAAATGCGCGGTATACTATACAGTACTACTCTCGCCTGGATTTGCAGCATTTTCAGGGACAGCTCTTATATTTTTCTTCTCATTTTTCATTTTTTCGCTTGGCCTCGTTTCATCGTATTTCGCACGCATATATAAAGCAGCTCTGCAGCAGCGAGCGAGGAGCGTCCGAGATTTACGCGCAGATAGGATCTATCGTATTTTCATTTGGCCTGCTTTCTTTTCGAGGAAATCATCCCGCGACATATGAATCACGAAAAAGTTCATCAGATTGCAATCCTCGCTTACGCGATCCACATACAAGAGATGCTTGATATACTGCGCGTGTATACGAGGGTTTTGTCTATTTCAAATTGATATTACACTGTGCCTGTATAAAGGATAATAACGGAGTTTTCCACGAAAATATGTTATAGACTTGGAATGTGTCGCAAATAAGGCTTATTAAATAAATGAATTATCCTATGAATTTCATGAATATTAGTGCGCCTGGCAATCTGATCGGAGAAATAAACGTTAGCCGTCTGGCATGAATTTGGAGAGCCGATTAGCCGCACTGGATGGACTTTAAAGTATTCATGAATATTCGATGAATTTGAAGAAACAGCGAAACACGCCGCACTGAATAATGAAATGCGCGAGGAAAAATTATCATTGCAAAAAGCAGCCTTGATAAAGCCATTGGACAGCGAGCCAAAGTCAGAGCTGCTTCATAAATCAGGCAAACTCTCCCCAAAAAGTAAGGCCTTGAAAAATCTTTCGCCACCAGTGCTAAATTGTTTTCCCTCCGGCGGTAGATTCCCAGCTCCTAGAAGAGCAACACAATAGCATCGGAGAGTCTCTCTTTCTTCAGCCGAGATTTACGGTCGCAAATAATCTGGCAACCCCCCGTGCGTCATATATTATCTGCCTTGCGTTCTCAAAGGGCGGGAAAGCGGTGAGGAGGGGGGGGGGGGAGAGAGAGAGAGAGCGAGAGAGAGAAACTTGTTACCTGTTTGAGGTCGAGGACGATGGTGACGTACTCGAACTTGTCGCCGCGAGCGACACTGGGACTCTGCCACCATCGACTGGGGCTCGAGTCCAATGCCTGGTTGATGTTGTGTCGCTTGTGGGGGTCGGGACTGCGGGAGTCGCAGACGGCGCAACGCGACGACTCGGCTGGTTTGCAGAAGGTCTCGGGGCCGTCTTCGCCGCAGGTCGCGTTCACGCTGATCTCGGCCTTGGCTGCCACGTTGAACACCGAGGGGAAGAGGCCGCCGTTCAAGCTTTTTATGCCGTAGTGACCTGCAATCAATTCATTATTTATTCAAATTCCTGCAAATTAACAACCATTCTTTCATTATTTGCTTAGCTCGCTTTCGCTAACGTTTCTTCACACTTTCTATTCATAATTATCGATTCTTTCGCGCTTTTGGGAAATTGTAAATATAATTAAAAAGTCGGATGAAAGAGTGGAAATGACGGGTGAGCCTGTTGCGAGGATTGGCTCTTTCTCTAATCTGTTTTGCGGTTGGGACGCGTTTCCACTTGCTCATATATTCAGGAGGAGGATTTATCGCGGCGTTTCGACGCCTGATGGGACAACACGAACCTGCCGCGGCCGTGCAATCATTCGTCAGGTGGCGAAACAGGTTGCACCGTACAACGAGCTCTTGTGTAGCTGATCCTTTCTGTCTGAGCTGATGTGAGTACAACCGAGTGCTATAGATGAACTTCTTTTTTTTTCATCAAGGAATTTGCAGTTTATGGGACATTTTTTATACCTGTCGTTGACTTGCGGCTGATTAGCATTCAATATTCATAATTTTTCTTTCTTTATCGGTAGAATGCGATTAGAATTTATAGTAGCCGCATAATTTTTCTTTCTTTATTGCTAAAATAAACACTGAGCATTACGCTTTCATTTATATATAGTTGCCTTGGGATCGTATAGTTCAGAATTCAAACACTTTATTGTCTAATAGCTGAGATGGTGATGTATTATAGTTATTGTTTGATAGTGAAGTGTGCTCTTGGTTGATCTTAGATATCATCATTATGACAAAAAGAATTTAAATTAATTGTAATTTAAAAATGATTGTAACGATAAAGAATTTTGCTACATTATCTTGTTATAATTAGCGAATTACTATTTATTTAAAGAATCTTTATTCAAAAGACGAATGTAATAAATGAATATTTATTGCCAATGTAGTCGTTAGCAAAATTATTAATTTAACGTTTTTACGCAAATGGATCCAAATTTTTGGGACAGGACAACGGTTTTACAGTATTTTGGGCATGCTCTTCCCGAAGCTGGACTCAAGGCATTGCCGGAAAATGTGAACTAAAAAAGACTAAAAGTTTACCTAGCGCGTGGGAATCTGAAGTCAGGGAATCGGAAACCCACATAGTTGCCGGTCAGCGGAGAGATAGAAAAATAATTGGATCTCAATTAATACATATTACTTGTCCTTTGTCTTGGCATTACCAAAGAAACAATTAAATACTTTGTATTGTTTTTTATTGAAAAACTCATATACAAAAGGAGAATACACTACTCACTTTAACAAATTCTACTTAATAAATATTTTCTATACGTTAGAATAAACGTACAAATTTATATAGATTTGTATCAATTGAATTTAAAGAGAATTTTTTTTAATAAGAATCGCATTTAAAAAGTTGTGCATTAAAATCTTAATTTAGATTACAATTGCAAATTTACAATGGCTCCAGCAAGATTTCAGCGTAAAGGTTACAGAAATATATTACCAACAGCACTGTAAATAATTAGTTGACCTATTTTAATAATACTAATCTTTTTAATATATTTTCTTAATCTTTATGCTCTATACTTGCTCTCTATATAATTGTTCATCAAATGTCTCAAACTTTTACACATACACTCTCTCTCTCTCTCTCTCTCTCTCTCTCTCTCCTCTATTAAACTATACTTTTGGATGTCTGACCTAATTGTTTTCTTTTCTTTTTAGCCTTATAATAGTTTTTTTTACAACCCTCTGAAGTTGATTCTAGGATTCATTCTATGATAACGCTCTCAAGTTCATTGATTGTAATGCGTTGAAGTTGACTTTAAATTTCAATTCGATATCATGTCGCGTTCTCCTTTAGAAAAGTGGTTAGCGATAGCCACGAACTGTTTTGACAGAAATTGAGATGAGTTTAATAGTTTGAAATAATGATTGAAAATTGGATTTTTGCAAAACGTTATAAATATAAGATGGTAGAACGGTAACGGGAACGGGAAGTGAACCGTTGGATTCATAAGATGATTTGTAGCTCGAGATACAGCGAGAACAAAATAGAGGAATGAAAGTAGAAAGAGTGCGAGAGAACTGCAACGGCACCGAGAACTTGGCAATACGTCGTTCATTCTCGCTCGATTCACGATTAGTCAATATTCGATTTGACAGTTATTGCGCCTGTATCAAGCGAGAAAAGTTAGAGTATAGCGCATATAGGTGTATATATATATATATATATATATATATATATATATATATATGTATAAGGTGGAACTTGTGGCGGCGTAATCATTTCTTTGAATGTGCTGCAATGAATTGAAATTAAACCGCATAGAGTAGAAGAGTTCAGAAGCTGTGATATTGGAGAGACACCTTGTACTCTTGTGAATTGTATAGGATAATTGAAGGGAGTCGCTGGGGAAAGGTGCATCTCACGAGGACACGACGTGTTGTGTCTGGCGCCATCGCGCGTCCGTCTTTCTTTCTCTGTCCTCTCGCGCGCATACTTAGAGTGGGCTCGAGTACGTGACTGATGGCCTGAAAAATAAGCCCGCGAGCAATCCTCTTTGACATGCGCGTGTCCATGCAGGCTGCAAGTATCTCGTTCCCTCTTCTCCAAGAGTCTCGCGCATGGCATTGCTGCTACCCATGGAAATTCAGTGGAAAATTTAAAATTCAACTTTATTATTCGTCTCTATCGACAAAAATGCTGGAACAATTCAAAAAGTACATCTGCCCCCGTGAACCCTAACCGTAGTAGTTATTGAAAATCTAAGAGATGCAGACGCAGAACTGCAGCAGCAGCAGATGGCGTACTTGTATGTATATATATAGAGAGCGCGGTGCAAACGAGACCAGTCTCCATTGTTCTGCACAAGCGAGTACAAGTATATACTCATTTATTTCAGAGGATTAAAATAGCCGGCTCCGAGCGCGTTTGTCCATCTAAGGAAGCGATGTCGCATTTGTATCCAGCGCAGGGCTTGTTAACCTGGACTGTTAAAAAGAAGCAAAAAGAAATTTGAAATGTCAGTCGAAAGAGCATAAATGCAGCCCACAAATAGCGCACATTGGGAAGATTGCGCACATCCAGACGTGCTAAGACTCAGTGGTACTCGTCTGTGTGGAGAAAATCCGTAAATAGTAAGCCTCGACGTCGTGACTGTACGCGTCTAGTTCTAATTGCGTTGAGGGAGCAGCAGCAGCAGCAGCAGCAGCTTCGAAGAAAGTCTCGTTTGCGCTGGTGCGCGACTACTACAAGTACTAGTCGTATCAGTAGCGGATCTCCGTATATAAGGTCCCACTTAGGCAGCTTGTGCTCGGCCGCGATAAGACGAAGGGTTTGCAGTTGTTGTTCCTTTCCTGCAGCACCGCACATCAGGATGAAAACAATGAGGAGAACCGCGAGAAGGAGTAGGATGATTATAACGACGTCGATCGACTCGGGGTGGGGCTCTCGCTCTCTCGTCGTTATACTTACGCGCGTCGAGGGACTCTCGAGATCAGAGCATCAGCCTCTTTCGGAGGTTTAGGATAAATTGGCCTCGATAGAGAGCGAGTGTGTGGCTCCAATTAATTTGGCCCTCGAGTCTGCTGCTGAGTGATTGCGTGCTAGCTATTGTTCCCCTCGACACATACATTTCGCCTTTTAAGCCAAAGGCTTCATTCAGTCGGCTTGTTTCGGCTTGTTTGCTGGCATATCAACTCGTGCGCGCAGTCCCTCTTGCCCCTGCACTATTTCCTATAATTACACGACCTATACCTATATTCGGAATGCTGCTATACAAAATCGAAAGAAAATCGAGGATATTAAACACGGCAACTGCGTATGAAGGTGTCAAATTTTTTAGCATCACTTCTGCTGCTGATGCCACCGCGACTAGATGAAACATATAATAATAGCCATTAATTCAGCTTTTCATATAGGTAGCGAGCTTTTATTTTTACAACTCATATTCTTTTTGAGCACTCCTCAAGTGTGCGACGTACATTGTACAATTACTTTGTACTAACAACAAGGTACAGCATTTCTTCCTTCCCATTCCCTTAATTATTCACCATTCTCGCGCTAACTTTTTTAATTCGTTCTGATCAAAGAAAATTCAGAGTAAAGCAATTTATTTGCATAATAATAATGCAAAGTATTAAGCAGGTACCGAGAGCAATTGACCATTGCTATGGCTCTTTCGAGATACATAAAATTATAACGATAATAACAAATATTTTCTGCTAACCCCGAGATTTCGGGGAAAGAGATAAAGAGGGACGGGGGGGGGGGGGTAGAGCTCTATTGTGTTGAACTTGAATCTTGATTGATTCGATCAATAATTCAAGACAAGATCGTAACAATGCAATATTATTTTACTTGCATACTTCAGACCAAGACAATGTACAATTTTTCAAGATTTTATCAAAAACTAACACAACCACATTATTCAAAATCTTGTCTTGTCTCACTCTTGTGAAATGGTGTACATAATGTAGAAAAAATTGCTCGAAGCTTACTATTATCGCAGTTTATATGCCTATATCTACATTTGAAGAAGTGTTTTAAAAATATACCTTTACTTTGATATTGAGCGAAAGAGGAAATAATGAGAGTTGATGCCCATTTCTTATACTCTTGCAACGACACTGCTCTTGTAAGTGAGAACAGCCGTAATTCAGTGGCTTTTAGCCAGTTGTGCTGTAAAGCAAGGAGGAACATTCCGCGGCAAGCGCGTAAAAGTCGATTCGCATTAACCGCACCTGGCTAGAGCTCTGTTCATCCGGAGCCCTTTTCTGGCGAGCACGAGTTACGAGTAAAAAAAGCACTCCTGCATTCATCAGTCCTTTGGGAATTTTCTTTTATTCTAATTAAGTTCAAAGCGACGAGGCTCTTGGTTAATTTTTAAAAATGTGCAGTCCAATTTCATCGCGCAATTAAATGATGGGTTACAGCTGAGGCGTATCAGAGATGGTCTTGCGTCTCTAACCGGTCACTCCTCTCAACAAACAGCTACTTGTAAGCAGAATAAGAAGCTCCAGCCTCTCTGGCCATTTCTGGCAGCTGCAACTGGCAAGTTGCAGCACAAGCCAGTCGTCATTATTAACAGATCGTCTCTATCTCTCGCATTTCCAGGTAGTTACACCTATAAGTACTATCCGGAGATCGAGTTTTTCCCTCTCGACTCCAGTGAAGCAGTCGCGTCTCATCCTTGAAGAGTCCTCTCCGCGGTCCGCCGCAGCGGCCGCCCACAGTTGCCAACTATGGCCCGAGTCTATACAGCTTTGTTTGCCAAAGAGAATGTATGTAGGTATATGGACTCCATTAATTGCCTGCAGCGCGGTCCACCCACTCGGCGGCATAGCAGCAGCAGCAGCAGCAGCAGCAGCAGCAGCAGCTTCCTCTTTTATTTTCCAGAGGGAGGGGGAGAGAGCCAATTGATTTTTATAATTTATGCGGCGAGCGCGTCGCTTCTCGCTCGTTATCAAAATTTTGTCTGCGCTCGTACATCATCCCCGGAGGATAAATAAGCGTAGCCAGAGTCAAGCTCTTTTTGTCGCCGAGGCTGCGAGCTCCTTGTTCCAGTCCAGCAGGGATAATTAGAGCACCATAGCTATGTATAACGAGAAATTTTTGCATAAGAACAGCATCGACAGCATATGGTGCATGTGATGTTGTCCTTTGACATGAGAGCACTGATTACGATTGGCCGACTGGTGTGTTATAACATAAAGCAAGGATCTCGGCTGTAGTTGGGTTGCCGCTCGTTAAACAAGATATTTAATCCGCTCTTGTGTTTTGCAAGGATTTTTACAGCCCATTCACGCAGCACACCACGCCTCGGCATTACTCAAGCGGCTGCCGATAACAGCTCCGCGAAAGGAAGTTACTCTGCTGCGCGCCGCGGAAAAGTGTCGGGGCACCAGCCAGTCGAGAGAGGGATAGCGCTTCAATAAAGCTCAGCCGCCGTATAAGGGGGGCTACCGAAGGTAAAATCGTGAGGACTAAAAAGCATTATGAGCGCGCACCGCAGAGCTCTTTCCACAGAGACAGAGAGAGAGAGAGAGAGAGAGAGAGAGATACGATCTCGTTGCACAACCGGTATATATAGCGGATATGGTGTGCAGTCTCTTGTATGTTACGATTATCCTTGTCAGCTTGTGCAGTCTTGTTCGGGGGAGAAAAAAGGAGAGGAAATCCAGAGAAAATCACTGCGTGTGGACGATGCTCGTTAATCAACTATTACACTGTTGTTTCGAGAGTCAACAGTACTTTCGATGCACTTTCAACAATCTCCTAATCCTATTATGCATTGTATTATTAATATTTTGCTACAGAAGGTAAACAATGACAAATTAATTCTTGGCACAATACTGTGTTTTTGGCACCAAGTGTAAAACAGTTCATTTTTTTTTACCATTAAAAGCCGATTTTTCCAACGAAACAAATATTTTCGCTAAAAGCAAAGTATATATTTTGTTTTATTACTGTAGTAGGAAGGAATTTAATCTTAAGTGGTAGACTATACTAGTGCCTTTACCCTACATAAGATAAAATTGTAAAAATTGTCATTTAATGTCACGCTATATTGCTATCAAGTGCAACAAGTTTCACTACATATAAATACTACCATTAAAGTTTTCAGAGAGGGCAATATTCTGCTGAAATCGTTTACATCGTGGATAGAGTTAATTTTTTTTATATAATTTTTCATCAATTATCCAAAATAGTTGGTTAAAAAAAGGTCTCGAGAAAGATAAGATTTTTATGCATTAAAATTGTATAATGATATAGCGTTTATATATTATAAGAATCGATGGTCCTCTGCACGTAAGAAACAGGTTTTCTATCTCTCGCGGTATCGTTACTCTCCACTCCATCTATTTTGTCGCCTTCGATAATCACACTGTCGACAGTTCCATGATCGCAAGAGCGTTATATACTGCACCCGAGAGAAAATTCGCTTTGCAATTTCAAACCGTCATTATATGCGAATCTAGGGCTAATGTTCGCCGCAGTCGTTTTTCTTTCTAACTATTTCGAAGGCTACTGCAGCCAAGTAATTTATGGGCTAATTGTGGCAAAAAATTCTCATGGAAAATATACGGCGTTTCGTCACTAAGCATTCATTTCACATTGCATAGTACAATGCTTGTCCCTCAATTTTGATAAAGATCGAAAAGTTTTATGCAATCCCCCGATATATGTACGCTTTTACAAAGCGAATAGAAAATAATCCCAAGATAATAATTAAGTCGAGGTTGAATTTTGGAATATATGGTTAATTTGGGTGTTTTTTAGAATCACAGTTCGATAGAAAAGGCTTCTTCAACCTCAAGGAATTATCAGATCATAAATAATAAATACCTAAAATGTATAAAATGTATAATTCGCTGTTGAATTATTGAAATAAAGGTTAACTACGATCCGAGGTGAATATAATGATAAAACTGAGAAGGTGTAGGAGAATGTCAGCTGCAAAATGTTTGCAGTGATTTAAAGAATGTCTTGAAATTTTTTTGAAATGTTCCGAATTGGAATAAACTAGGTATTGAAATGACATGTTTAAAAGCTTATAATATGCATGCGGGGAATAAGTGAGTATAACTGGTTATAAATTGAATAAAAATTGAGAAAGACGAGAGAAGAAGAGAAGAAGTGTGGAGTGCTAAGCGCTTGGCAAAAAGTCGCTATATACTATTATACTCTATATTAAAAACAGTGCAGTATAGGAGTAACGTGCAGTGGTCTGCATAAAATGTGTGCTCGAAAAAAGTGAAGCTCACGTGCGTAGCAAGTGCGGCAAGAGCAAGAGCTAATTCCTATAATAATAGCCTATACGCATCATAAAACATGATTGAAAATGTATGATTTATCAAGTGTTTGTTTATGTTTAATCGTCTGTTTATACTGGTTCGGGATCGGCCGCAGCTTTTGCAAGTGCTTGGCAATTACGCGTCCATGTTCGCGCAATATAATTGCATTGAAATTGTAAACATGCAAATATTAGTGAAATAGATTGGGTGTGCGACTGCAGATGTCAATTGGGTGTCGTATAAACAGCGGACTTGACGGATCGATGGGAAGTTCGATATGATGACGACCCCGATAAACAAAGCTGGGAGGAAAATTGTCAAATTTGTCAGTGATGCGTAGTAGTTGGATTTGTTTGCTCAGCCTCAAGCTCGTTCTTAGCATGATTCTTATCGCGTGCAGTGTGAAGAGTATATGACTGTTTCCGCGGACTTGGCCTCTCTTGACACGTGTTTATTTCAATGATAAGGTCCCTCTCACTCTCTCGCCGACGCCGACGCCGAGGGTAAATGAATCGACATACGAAAAGATCGGTTTCGACACGCGCCTTCAAGCTCTCAATAATACACTCGGCTAAAGATTCTTATTAATCCTGCTCGTGTATGTCTTTTCTGAGATTAATGCCTTCGTTGGAATATAACACGAGGCAGTAAATCAAAAGTGATATCGGCTATTTAATTACAACTGTCGATGTAACGACGATTGATTCTGAAGCTACTGTCAGTCCTTGTGTTTATTTATTGAATGCATTTGCAATTTGCATGGGATAAATTGTGACGAAACATTTTTTCCCTGCCATACAGGGCATAATACAATATACTGCAGATGTAGTACGTTTTTACCGGCCTCCTTTTGCCTCAACACGTATTGGTCTTACTTAAAAACGAATATAGCATGCGTTTTATTTTTAGAAACACTCCGAATTCGAAGGTCCAACAGCAGGAGTGTGCAGAGAGAAAGAGAGATAGAAGTGATTATAATGTATATAGTGTGTCGAGGTCTCGTGTTTCGCGCTTATTATATCGCAGCGGAAATGGAATAAGGTACAGGACCGCAGCGAAGGACGACGAAAAGGGTGAGGGAATAACGTGCGATGCAGAAGCCGCCGTTGCTGCTGCTGCTATGCTGCTGCTGTGGCGGCGGCGGCGGCGGCGACGGCGTTAAGGAGCAGGAAGTGCGCGGAGCGAGTACATTAACGACCCTGCAGACAGTGTATATAATATATATTATATATATAGGAGACGCAGATGCGCGCGAGATCGCGTTTCAATTGAATTTCGGCTGCTTTTCATTTAGACAGCACTGTTGTGTATACGATGGAAACACGACTGCCGTATGCGTGTGTACTGTGTATAATATATATAAATATATAATATACAAGTTTATCTGAGAAAATGGATACTTTTCGCGCTTGTCGTTGTTGGATTTTAAACAATACTACAGCATACATACAATCTATACCGCAGGTTTTGTGTCTTAACAAGCATACAAGCAGCAGTCCTAAGAACCTGAAGCACGCTGAATGTTGCTAGTTGTAGAAAAAAGATAAGGATAACCAGCTGACTTGTTCTAAAAGAGTTTGAATTATAGGATTATAAAAATTTTAAAACTTATTCAGCTAATTCATAAAGTGTGCATTAAACTGCACGGATGTATACTAAATGTATCGATTAAAAGAATTTTATGAGAAAAAGGATCTAAGCTATTGTAAACATAGCTGCTCGTATTATGCAGCAGTCTACACAGAATCAGTGGTTTTTTTTCACAATTTACCGCGCACGCCCAACAGCAGAATCATCAGCAGAGAGCGAGTCAGCAAAAACGTGGCAATTTTGTGGCCAAAGAAAGAGAAGGAACAAGCAAGCAGGAGAAGACGAAACGACCAAGTACAAAGCTCGCCTTTCTGCCCTACCCGTAATTACCAAGCGATCTTCACCTAATTGCAGTGTCTCTACCTAGGCTTATAAACATCACTTCAAAGTTCGCCTACTTCCGGGATCTCAGCACCACCCAGTCTTGTTTTAACATATTTTAATAGATGAAAAAAAGCGAATAACCATGTATACATTCAATGAAATAAATGTAGTAGAAAGATTTACTTCCTCGTGCGGATCTGCACTAATTCTTTGCCTGATAATCGATTTTCAATACACAGGTATCGATTAGATATGGTTTAAAATTTTTAAAAGCTAAAGGCAAGTCTCATGATATATATAATTATAAATGTCTAATTATTAATTTTGTAAATCTAAGGAAAAATCTGAAACGCTGATTAACACTAAACTGCGAGATTTGTATAATCCATTGTACAAATGTACAACTGTTTATTATAGGAAAGTCTTGTTTTTCTTTAATTAGCTAAATCTTTATCACATTTGATCAAGGCAATAATTTTCAGATTTTATGGCCATAACAATGCTATTATTTAACTCAATACAGGTTTCTCGTCTTGCATACTTTTTACAAACATATGTTATATATACAGGAGAGAAAAGCTGAAACGGTACCCAGTTCAATTCTATGTACTTATATAACCTTGGATTTTTTTGTCCAGAAGTACAAAAAGGAGAATGCGAAAATTGTGCGAAATGAAAAAATTTCTCAGCAATCCACACACACACACACACACACACACACACACACACACATTATATATATACAGTGGAAAAGTGGTAATTGCCAACAATGAGGTGGTTTCGAGTTTACATATGTGCCGTGCAGCGAGTAATACTATAAAAACGAACAATTTAAGGCAAACGATTCACTGCATAGCATTGCACTCGTGGAAAAGAGTGGAAGAACGCAGAGACGCGCAGAAATAACAGTTGTAATATATATGTACATTGTACATTGTACAATGTAAAACTTATTTCTCTTTCAGTTTTGCTTCTAATTCTTCTATTTTTTGCCAAAGCCCACCGAATGATATATGTATAATTGAGCCATCAAATATACCAGGAAAATTGTCGGCTATTTTCCGCTTTCATGTGAAATAGCTATAATTATTTACTCTGGTGAGTAAGCTGGAGCGCGGAGAAATGGTGGGGAGAGGGGATAAGTAAGTAGATGGTAAGCGGTGGATCGTAATATGAAAATAATTAGGATTCGTTTAAGAATTTATGCGTGACTATTGTCTCGCGAATCTAAGGTAATTTAAGGTACGCCTATTCGTGAATGGGCCCGAGCCTCGGCGAAGCCGGTGATAAACGTAGTGCTATAAATTATTCTTATTATTATTGCGATAGAGTGTAGGTATATAGAGCTGATAGTACGTGTAGGAGAGACATAATAGAGCCTTTAGTACCGATGTCGATTGAGCTCGTCGAGTCGTCAACTACAGTGTGCTCTGTTTTAAAAGCTGACTTCCTACCGGTGTCGTAGACCGCCGCAATAGAGCATGAGAGAAAGCGAGCCATTGGATTAAAGTCGAATGCGTGAACGGAATGTTTGTCTGACGCGAGCGAGAGAGAGAGAGAGAGAGAGAGAGAGAGAGAGAGAGAGAGAGAGAGAGAAAGAAGACGTCACGCCCACCGACATAAGAAGGGATTAAGGCATTGCTCGCGTACAGCACACGCAAAGTGTGCTGTCGGCTCGTAAATCATTCCAAGATTCAACATAGTACTTATAGAGCGCAATCAAGGGCTTCTCGTTAAATTTGCAGCTGCGCAGATGCGGAAAAGAAAACATAAGAAACAATAGTCTAAAGATATCGGCGATATGTCTGCGAAGTATGCCGTATTTGCACTTTTGCAGGGAGTGCAGTAAATTGTCCAATGTGTATGAATGAAAGACACGTGCGAACAAGGACTCGCGTGTATATATATAAAGCAAATTTCAAATGTTGTTCTAATGCTGCTCTCTCTGCAGCGTCGCGAAATCTGTGTGTATCAAATATATATAGCCGATTTAACGCGCACCGTATAAGGTCCGCCGCCGTTCTTCGGCTGCGCGAGGGCAATTTATTTTCAGGATAATTTGCGGGAGGATTTTAGCCAAGACACTTGTTTGCGCGCGCGCTGCTTTATCAATAAATCATCGGCGCATGGAAAAAAGCTTATTTTTCGTCCGTAAAAAAGAAGAAGAAGACAATCGGCGATCGCGGCGGCTTTTCTCCGAATTTCAATAATAGCCCCGCAGCTGTGTCGAGTGAATTATAATAATAATGCCTCAACACACACTCCAAGGGAATATCCATCTCAATTAAAAATTTGCCACGTAACTCACTCCACGGGTTATTTTCGTGTGGGGCCTTTAATAAGTCTGCATTATAATCATTCAGAAAATTTCGGGCCGTCTTGCATGTATGCGCGCGTCTACGTGCGAGAGAAGCGCGAAACAGGAAGCAATGAAAGATTAACAGGTCACGGGGGCTTCATGCCGCGCAGACTCGGAGAGCAATAAAAATTTTCGCCGAGAGCCCGAGAGGCGAGAGTCGCAGTGAGACTCTAAAATCCGGCGTAAAAATAACATTACATTATTTTAAGAGAGCACGTCGCTCAACTTTTTTCCAGCATCTCTCTCGTCTTCTTCCTGTCTCTTTCACTGTACCTCTTTCTCTATATACCTTTCGAGCTTTTTCTTTTTTCTCTTTTCTCTCTCTCTCTCTCTCTCTCTCTCTCTCTCTCTCTCTCTCTCGCTCCCGTTCTCGAGGCTCTCGCTTCTGCTTCAAAATTTCTCCTCAATTTATACGCAATTTTTCAACGATCAATTCCTCACGTGTGCATAATGCTGCTCACTTGGAAATGTTCATTAAATTAATTTTAAAAAAAGAGCTCAACTTTCCATTTTTCACGGGGAAAATTGCATCGATGTTATGCGCGCAGCAGCAGTAGTAATTGCGAGAATAATTTCCGAGAATTTGATTGGTAGCTTTCTGATCGATCAAGAAAATTGTATACAAACATACATTTAAAATTTCTCACTGCCCTTTATCGTACACAATACATATTACAATATACTGTATGTCGCTTGTAGAGGTATTTTCTGTGTACTTAGCTGACGACTGAGCATATTATCGAAGGGACCATTCTTCCTTGGTCTCGCTCCTCTTGATGAAGAAGGCAATTGTCTAGTTGCAGGCGTGCGACAGATGTGCCACTCTCGCCCGCCGCGCCGGGGGTCCTGCATTGAAGGTCCGAAAAACACACCGCGAAAATAAAAGAAAAGGTAGAGGAAGTGGAGGTGGGAAGAGGAAGAGGAAGAGCGGAGCGTCGTCGGTGGTCAAATTGGCCAAATCAACTTGTCTCTCGACATATTGCGATACAGCTGGATATAGTGGATACATTGTCTACTACATACAAGTTGTAGCTGGTGATTTATTTAATTGGCTAATGAGTGTTATTAGGAAGAATAACATTTGTCTTTACGAGCGGCGTAAATAACATTCTCGATTGGACGCCTAAACTCTGACAGGTGAAGGTTGGCATTATCTTGCGCAATGTCGCGTGTTTGGAAACATTTTGCCTGGCGGCGAGTTCGAGTCGCGAGTATAGAATCGGGAAGTTCCTAATCAGTTCGCCCTCTGAGAGATGTATCGGCATTCGGCATAGGAAAAAATGAAAATGAAAATGAAAATAAAAATAAAAATGGAACATGAAATAGGTAGCCGTGAGAGACGAGTGAGGAGAGTGAGGAGAGTGAGGAGAGTGAGGAGGGAGGAGGGAGGAGACTGGCGTTGCTTATAATCATACAAGAGTTAGAGTGCAGAGGCCAGCTCGTAAAGAAGAAGCCCCGTGGTTCAGTCTCGTAGTATTCTCCTCCTTCCGACAGTGTCACCCATCTTGTCTCTTCTCCTTCTTCTCTTGGCTGCGCAATGCGCGTACCCTGCAGGCCCGCAAGTATTATTATGAGAGACGCGCGCACAAAGCCGCAGAGCGAAACAATGGAAGCAAAACGATATCCGACGATTCATTATCGCGCCCTTCTTTTAACCATTCGTCTACTCCACCGGTTCTCCTCTCTGTCTCTCTGCTATATAGAGAGGATTTTGTATAATCTCTCTGATTTGACTTTTTGGGTTATTAGTGAGGATTAGAAGCTTTTCACTTGGCGCCCTTTTCCAATTCTATTGTCAACTTTCTCAGTTTATCGTCTAATCTTTGCAATACTACCTTATGTACTATTTTATTCATGCTGATATTCTTTTTCACGAAGAAGCATAACAGCTTGGTTCTAAAAGATTTACTTCTTTTATTTTCTGGTTTTTAGATAAATAAAAATGTAGAACGAAAGAAAGCAAACTAATTATCAGTGTAAGTTATGATAAATAATAAAATTTACTTTCAGAAGAAGCGATATATAAAATAAGTAAATTCAATAAACCTTTGTTTCGACTATAACTATAATTTATTTTGAAATTATGAAATTTCGATGATTAGATTTGTTAAAATGGATGTTATTTAGTTGAGTATATAATTATATGTATATAGTTGGAGGGCCAATACGGGAGTGAGTAATCGGAAACTTGAATTTAATCAGTAGGGCCGAGAAAACTATTCGAAGACAGCGATCCTCTCTAGATGCCAGAGTATTCGAGTAGACTGAAAGTGCGACCGCAAGTTTTAAATACGCAATCTTATGTATAGGCTACAGTCACGTGCAGCGGTGTAGGTGCTTTAGTTCTACTCCCGTGGCCATGAAAAAAGGACTGCACCGCAAAGTCTGGCGTATAGATGTTTCAAGGATTACCGCGTATACTCGGATTTTATTTTTATTCTGCAATATAATATAATAATTATATAACGACGCGGCAGCTGTAGTGCAAGGAAGAATTTGAGATTTGCTGATAAATCATTGAGTTGTCCGTAGATTATTAAACATTGTATATAGTATGATCGGAGAGTTGAAAAAGGAAAAAATAATGACGGAATTGATGAGTGCGAGCGATGAAGCAGTGGATTAAGTTATAGGGTTATAGGTGTCGGTTATTAAACGATGTCTGTAGCAGCGCAGCAGCAGCAAGTATATACGCAGCGGTAGTCCCAATATCATATTAAACACGGACATTAGACTCTCTCGGAACATGAGTAGCAATTCATCTTCCGCACGCAAGCAAGAGTTAATGCTCGCTTTATAAGCGTACATAACCGTTTGGATTTGATTATTGTTATAATATACGTAGGGCGATCGCCTCTATCAATCGGCAAGTGTCAGCATAAAATTGCAACTGCATGAAACCTGTCTGAATTTAAATGACTTAACGGATCGAGGCTCTCTTTCGCTGCACTCAAAATAAGCTCGCATTCTCAAATTGCTCTCATTTAAATGCCGGCAGCAGCAGCAGCAGTCAAGAGTGATCCAAGTGAACGTGCTTGGCTTGCGAATTGACGAATCGAGCTTGCGCCGAGAAAATCTCCAACTTTTCCGAGATAGTTATGTAAACTGTTTCGTCAACTGCCCCATAGAAACATTATTTGCGCAACATTTTTCCAGCGGATAAGAAGGAAGCAGCGTGTCTGTACCTACATAATATAGCGGCCGCCTGTATAATGTACCGCGGAGAGAACAACTCGCTCGATATGCCTCTATCTGCTATTAGGGAGCGCGAAGTATCTTTTATAATACTGCACGTGCGGCGACGCTGAGTTTGAGAAAAAAATGTCTAATAGCAGAGAGATCTGCGCATAATTTCTCTCCTCAGAAGCTCTATAAGACGGGGGAGAGACCGGGACCGGGAGTAAATTACGAGAGCCACGATCGGCTTTTCCCAGTATAATCAAGCTGCATCGTGCATCTCGAATAGCTATGCGCGCGTATACATATACCCCCCACACCTCACATACTGCTGCGGAGAGAGGAATACAGAAGAAGCGTGTGCTTACGAAATTATTTACAGCTTCGTGGAACATTCTCTTTTACACCTGCGATATCATTCATTATAAAAAGCGAGAGATAGAAAAAGTAGAAAAGAAAAAAAATCAATCGAAAGCGGCGGGATAATTGCTGAAAGCAAGTTCGAGCCCGCATGAATGATATGTTGTACAATGTACAGTGTTCACGTATATACAACATACATATACTAGGCTGCAGACGCAGCGCACGTGTTTCGAAACACTATTATTCTTTCAGCGATATTTCTTTCGATAATATACACGCATTGTAGAGTATATACGCAGACAGGGTATGTCTCTCGTAGCTCGCAAGCAGTTTAACAAACACGCGTGTATATACAATAATTACGTGGGGGCTAGGGGAAGGATGAGACGAAAAAACAGATGCAGCTCGCGCTAAAATTATCGCTGTAGCGAACGAACGCACGAGTCGACCCTGACCGCACCGTATATACATACTGTCCATGACTCTGCGATGGGTTTATGCGTTATATATGCGCGTATACCACAAGCAAGAGAGGTACAGAGCAGAGGTTAGAACTCATATGCTTTCTACATACTATAACCTTTTGATAGAATATTCGTGGTAAGAGGAGCGAATTTCATTCTCAGCTATTACTATCGAATTAGCTGCAGCAACACGAGTGCGCGCGCGCGTCTTGTAATCATTTTCAAGACTTAGCTTTAATTGAAATGTCTACAGTAAAGTCCGTCGATCGATCGATCGATCGAATATTCAATTACTTTAATTTCTTACTTGTGTACTTATGTGATTATGTTTTAAAAGTAATCTAAATTTATCAATATATTTGTTTGAAAATGCAAATTATACAAAAAGTTTGAATCGAATTAAATTATGTTTGTTAATTGAAACAATATATAGAGTAAAGAGTAAAAAGGCAATCATTTATATTACGTTACAAATGTAAATCTAAATGAACCGATAATGCTTAAAATTATACAATTAAGTACACAGCACATATACATTTTACTGGAAAACGAAAACAAAGCGATAATTGAAGGCTTTTAAATTGTGTTTATAAGTAAATAAATTTGCTACAATACACGGGCTTTAAGCGTAAACAATAAATTAACGCAGCGGCGTTAATTTATTGTTTAATAATTAACCTCTCTTTTTTAAAAATCCACATGCAAGCATCAAGTGCTGCGTGAATCACTGGAAAAATCGTTTATACTTTTGCATGTTAGTTGCATAACGGTTTTGTAACCTGTTACAAATGTACTCACAGCAGACAAAGCGGCTTTCCGTATTTATAATAGAGACGACTGCGCAAAACGCGAGTTTACCGAGAAAGGCACTCTTCTGTCACGCACAAAGAGAGGGGGGGGGGGGAGGGAGAACAATCCTGCAAACATTAATTTGGAAAAATTTGAGTCACTGTAGGAGCTGAGTTTCTCTCTCGCTCTCTAAAGAGAGACGATGCAGCAGCAGAGCACTACGCGTATAAAGGGCTCGCGCCATTAAAAGCGCCGTTTCGTCACGTGTTTCGTTTCGCGTCGGGATGTTTATAGCTCGCGAGCGCGAGTGAGCGTGCATGACTAGGCAATTTTCATTCAAATGAAGGAAGCAGCTCGCGCTCATTGAATTCCAAAATTTCGAGGGTACTCGATTCGCATTTTCTGTCCTTCTTGTTTCATGATGGAGCAGCATTACATGAATCCACGATTATTGAAATATTATTATGAAGAGAAGTATATATGAATGGCGAAATATAAACGCGGTATAAGTTTTGGAGCTTTCCAGCTGTCAGCTCGTGCTATTTTTGTATTGTATTTATATGCGCATATAACAAATGTGTAATAAATCGAAGTAGTTTTTTTTTGTCCAACATTAAAACTTTTGAACTGGTTATAGATCGTAAATTCCCATGAATGACTCTCTCTCTCTCTCTCTCTCTCTCTCTCTCTCTCTCGGCATATGCACATTACACTGCAGAGAAGCGCGAGATAACGAAGACGACGCACGCTTAATTCTGAAATATTTGCAGTCGCGCTACCGTACTACCCTTAGTCGCCATTAACGCTAGCGTACGTATGCCAAAGTACTACAAATCGTGCAGCGAGTAAAGAATGCTGATCTCGCTTTATGTCTTGTAATTCGGCCGCGGCATACCTGTATAGAGAATAAGAGAGTCCGGTCCCTTTTAAGAGCCTCGTTAATTGCCTCGTAAAAACAACTTGCCGCCGCCACCACCGCCGCCACCGAGTGGAAAAAGGAAAAGTGGCAAGAAAACAGAATGGAAGAAATGGAGAAAGTGGCCGCGCATGTGTAGCGTATAATGGTGTAAGGTATGTATTATATAGTTATATATTAGAGAACAGGTGGATCGGTCATTTGC
Source organism: Philotrypesis tridentata (assembly GCA_018906965.1). NCBI lineage: Eukaryota > Metazoa > Arthropoda > Insecta > Hymenoptera > Pteromalidae > Philotrypesis > Philotrypesis tridentata. The sequence continues at coordinate 3,164,410 of JACCIB010000022.1, forward strand.
AGGGACGAGGTCGAATCGATCCTTTCCGTAGTATCTTCCACACGCGGAGAAGATTACAAGCCACGGCGAATATAGCGCGCGTGGGCATATGACTGCAGCGCGAAAGATCGTTATCGAGTTCCGAGCTCGCGCGCCAAATCGGAACTCGTTCTTATCCTTATCTGCAGCGCGCCATACTAATGAAAAACTGATTAAAAACGTGTTTGCGGCGTGCAAGCGAGAAAGATGTCCTTTTTTTCTCATGCAAATGCAACCTACAAGAGTAAAGATCCTTTCCCTGCATCTTCTTGAATGAGAATTGAGATGAAAATTCGAATGCTACTATAAGGCGGCGGCGGCGGCGGCGGCGGCGGCCGACCTGCGAAGAGTCCAGCTAAATTTTCCTCGAATCCACGGCGTGAGAAAAGCAAAAAAGGGTAGTAGCAGAGCAGCAGCGCATCGCATCGAAGAGCTGCGCGTCTGTGCGCTTGAGCTGAGACAGCGGCGCGGCGTCGAGGTCTTGCTTTGCTAAATATAAAGCCAAAGAAGCGGGCGTTACGGTATGCCGGCTATACCGGCGAACTTGTCTTCTTCCTCTCCCTCCGACGCGTCACGCGCGCCTATATTTCATATAATATAGCGGTCGAAGAATTCCTAATTTTCCTAATTTTCCAACTGAGCGAGAAGGACCACCCAAAAGCTTTTTTCACTTCCATTCGACAATTGCTGGAGACTCGGGAAATAACAAGTAAGTAAGCGGAAGTAAGTAAACAAGCGCGGCGACGGATTTAGAATTGAGAGAGAGAGAGAGAGAGAGAGCAGACTGCTAATGAGCGCGCGACACACGATCCCCGGCGCGACTCGTAAAAGCTGTATATAAGAGAGCCTCACCTTGCTTGAGCTGGTGCTTGACGGCTGGACGCGCGGCCGTCGCCTGCTTCGAGGAAATGGCCAGCAGCAAGAGCAGCAGCGGCGCCGAGGCGAGAGTTTCCCGTCTTCTCCTCATCATCATCGTCGTCGTGGTCGCCGACGCACAGCAGTCAGTCACCCACGGACACCATCGATCACCACTAGCCTCCTCACCCCCCTCGCACTGTGTATATTCACTTGGTATTATGCAGAGCAGAGTGCAGCCGACGACGATGTATGCTCGCTTTATGTATACTTACGCCGGGTATGCTTGCAACGAGATTGACGCGCGACAATTTGCTCTTGTTCACTGCACCGAAGGCGACCCAATCAGATGCGTTGCGGCAACAATTTGCTTATTCGACATTCTCTGCCAATTCGTTATTTAGACTTTTTCGATTATCCGTTTTCGTTCGTCAACAACATATATATACATATAGAGAAGAAAAGCAGCGGCGGCGTACTACATATATACACACGCTGCAAGCGCCGCAAGCGAACTGACTCGACGAGTCTCTCATCTCGCTCAGCTCGCTCTCTTTCTCTCTCTTTCGCAGCTCTCGGCAGTCCCGGCGCGCGCCGCAAAACGCCCTCTCTCCTCCCCTCCGAATCTCGGCGGCGGCGCCGCCGCCGCCGCCGCTGCTGCTGCTGCTGCTGCTGCTGCAAGGTGGACCGACCGGCATGACGTGTATGGTGTAGTATACACTGTACAAGCTGATGTTTCAAAGCTCTGCTGCTAGTCAATGAACGCTCCGACGCGACGACGATACTTAGTCGTAGCGGGGCGATAGACCGTGAGATCGACGATGCGTTTGGCTGGGGAAAACGTTTCTTTTCCCTTTTCTCAGCTCTTGAGATTGATGTCTCTTCACGTGGAATGCCGAGGTGTAAGTAGTTGTTGTGGCTTGTGGGGGATTATCGGAGACTGATCTCTGACGCAAGTCAAGGGAAGACTGTTTGTTTGTTTTGAATTCGAAGTTAATTAGCGACGGTGACAATGGAAGGATGTGGCATCTGTTTTTCGCTTTTACTCGGGCCCAGCCCGCGGAAGGGGAATTATCGACTCGTATATACTTAGATTTCAGGATTTCACGGTGCATCGACGGCTAATGAATGGACTTGTAAGTAATAAGAATCAAAGCTCGTTTGTCGCGATATTAGCCGCGAAGAATCGTAAGTACCAGCTGCAGGATTCCGACTACCTACTATATAGATAGGTTTGCTTTCTTTATTGTGTGTGCAAAAATCTGCAGGCTGCGACTTGCTGATTTTTCAGTCTCGATATAAGCATGTTAATAGAGAGAGAGAGAGAGAGAGAGAGAGAGAGAGAGAGAGAGAGACAGAGAGATTGTATAGGTATAATGTACCGCTCATATTACGTACTAAAACTGACCCAGGTAAGTAACGCGCGGCGCTACCTCCGAGTGCGTGAGAGAGAACGAGAGAGCACGTTTTATATATTATAGGCACATCTCGATGAGAGGTAGAACAATTCAGTGAGGTAGCTAGCTACTCCAACTTTACTACCTGCTATACCTTCTCCATACTTTGACACCTGCTTATTTATTTTCTTTCTGCTTATATTGATATCGACAGTCTCTTCGCTGGATGCAATAATCATGGTTTCGAAGCAAGCCGCCTATATATATGAGGAAATCTAATGAGAGTCGGACTCTGTTTGGTTCAAAAGTGGAAAGTGAGTGGTTTTGAAGGTATATTGACCGGACTATAGGTTTTTTACACTCGTTAGAACATGCAAAAAAAAAAAGAAAAATGACCGAAATATAACGGCGCCCTATGCCCATAAAAAGTTACGAGCCAAAAACTGAAAAATAAAATACGTTAATTTTAGTGTTTTTTGTTCATTCTCCTAAAAGATTAAGAGAAGACGTTTAATTTGGATACAAGTTTGTCAAAATCGTATGCACTGGTCAAAAGTTTTACACGTTTGAAATCGACCAACTTGGATTCAGGCGTTTACGAAAATAGTCGATTTTACCTTTTTGATGTTTTTAAAAACCTTCTAACTTTTAATTCAAGCATCCATTTGCAACGTTCAATAAAGTTCAATAAATTAAATATCTTTTCTTGTACTTTTTCATTATTTAAAGCATTTTTCATTTCATGTATGATGAGCTACAACAGCTACGGATATGCTACTCAAGTAGATTGTGATTTGAACATAAAAGTAGAACAAAAAAGCTTTCATTTGAGTTATTAACTTTCAATACACACTACTGGATCAATAGTTGGAAGCATTTCAAGAAAGGGAAATATCGCTGAATTTTGCAAAAATTGAGCCAGTTTACGGAAAAAAGCTATATTTGCCTTTTTTAAAACCTCGTACCTTTCCAACTGATCGTTTTCAAAGTTTAATCAGCTCAAATTAAAGCTCTTTTCTGCTACTTTTATTTTTGAACTCTTATCTTTTATTTTATTTAAAATATGGCCTATTTCTTAAACTGTTAAGAGTATGAAAAAAACGCAAAAATTAACGTATTTTTTTCGGCTTTTAACCCGTAACTTTTTATTGGCATAGGGTGGTTATAGGTCCTAACGAGTGTAAAAAACCTAGTCTGGTTAATGGGATATGTTGATATTTCTATGTTCACGTTCAGTAAGTATATATAATAGAAGAATATAAATGCACTCGTACTCTTAAACGAGTCGTACTTTATATAAATTAATGCCTTAATTGACAAGATGATTGAATTTAAACATTGAATTTCGTCTTTTTTGGGAAAAAAAAACTTTATTTTGTTGTAAAATTAAGAATTATAAGCGTAAAGAATTTATACACACTACGAGAATGGAATCGAAAATCGAAATAATAATAGTGGTGACCTATACTTTTTAATCAATAAAAAACTGAAAATATCGTATAGGCAATAAGACTTTTTGAAGAAACCCATAACATCAAGGCGTCTGATACCACTGAATTGGAGGTGCTCAGGAAGGGATTAAGCCTCCTAATAACACAAAAAGGTCTCAAACTTGGAAGCCAGAGATCCTGATCAGACTCTGTACTGATAGAAGTGTCCGTGCATCTAAAACTACATAGAATATTTTCGATCTCAATAAATGGAAGCTATTTAAGATTGGTTTTGTACTTTATTGAATCATTCTTTCACTTTCAAATTACGCGCAAATCCAGATAAGTAGATTCTGGCTTTGTCCCGTCGATAAACATGGCTGATGGCCGGGGCATCACACAAACCGTCATCGACAGTGCCATCTACTGAGTATAATGTAAAAGATATGATTGATGCCGTATTGTATTGCCGATGGCCGATGCCGACGCTGTATGGCGTATGCCTGTATATATATACTTTTATACTTAAAATGCAAATGTATTGTATAGCTTACGTTACGACTTTACCATTTAATAATAAGAATGGAAATTGTTTAGCTGGTAAAAGTGAAACATGTTTTTCACTACTCTGATAGGATTGTGAGGGTGAAGAACAATTCGTAATGTGTAATATTCAGCCTTCATACGAATGTTTGATTCGTTGCACTAGCCTATTTATATATCTTTTTAACTCAACATTGTAACAATAGAAAACGATAGGCTTTACCAATTTTTCTTTCTGTAATTGCTATTCGCATAACTGATGAATTTTCAATAATTTATTTCTAATGTGTTAAAATCAATCTAATTCTTATGATACCATATATATCTTTGCATATCGCGTAATAAATAATTATTTGAAATTAACAAGAAAAAAACGAGTACCTGCCATTTTCCTGAAACATGTAATTAAAGATGACATACTTCAAACCTATACTTAAAAAATCTGTAACATTCCGTGAAATAATCTCGCGCTCGAATCACGCTTTTTCGTATATTCTATACTGAATTGTAATATCTTTTTCAGAATCTTTAATTTTTTTGTATTCTTTTATTACATTTTATCACTGAGAGGAACACATCTATATCTCTATTCAGAACTAAGTACAGATCATAGACTAAACAGTGGCATCAGTTTTAGGTTCTCATGGTATAAGACACGGTTTGATGTGCTGATGCGCAAGATTATTTTTTACATTTACACGCATCATTTTCCAATTGTAAAAATCTTTCAAATATACTTTATAAATATCGTTTGCATTTTATAGCAGTGTGCGATTGTAAAGTAATATGTTGCATTCTTTGTGAGCTCAGAATTATATTATTACTATATAGGCGTGGCTATTGGATGATCAACTATAACTTACTTTGAAACCTTACTCGCTATATTGACCTCAGATTCATTTTGACCTATCTTCTATTCTTAGAAATGAATATCATTTCTAAGAATTAACATTTAACAACATTAACAAATTAACATTATGAAGAGCCGTATCCGAATTCCGTGGTTTCAAAATAGTTGGTTTATTATTTATTGAGAATTGATAACAATTATTAAGCGCCGAAACTATGGAATTAGGATTCTTTACCTCAAAATACATATAAATTGATTTTTATAAGTATAAATTCTACGATAAGTACGCAAATAATCATTAATTATTCATATTCCCACGAACTCTTTGGTTGCCATGCAAACAACCTCCTAAACTATAATTAATGACAGTATATTGCAAGGAATATGAGTTCCTTTTTTTATAATTCACAATGTTTAAGTCCAAATGTTGACGCGGGAAATGTGACGCTAAAAAATAAATTACACAAGTTATTTTGAATTACTACATAATTTTATTTCCTATAATTCATTAGATTCCTTAGATGCAAGATGACAAAAAAAGGCTACACAAAAATAATTCTGTACCATAACATGAACAGGTTGGATCATTTTATATATCCTGCCGAAATAATGTGAGTGGGGATATGGAATCAATTACCGATCGCGCGTGTGTTGCTTTCACTCTTCTGTGTTTGCCACCCAACGCAAATTGCAAACACCTCCCTCCCTTAAATATGACTATATAGTATATATTATAGAAAACATGTACAGTACATATTATATTGCGGAATTTATTGCGAAAATGAAAAATACTAATTTGTAACCATTATATGTATCATAAGCATATGGGATTTAAATCTTAAATCCCCATAGGTATAGTTAAAAGATTTTACTTTAATTATTTAACAACTTGCTGACTTTTTCGAATTGTTCTAGCGGTCCCTCTTCAGAGCCACAATATCAATATGTTAGAAATCAAATTTTAATCGTTTTTGTAGGGATCTGATAGGAGCGGTTGACAATTGCCCGCAAATTATTGAATGAAAAGCACTTGAATAATAATAAATATTTTTTCGAAGTGTACTTTATGGAAACATATAAAAAAATGTAGCCTTTTCATATGGGTTAATGTTCGTCAGAATAATATTTCATCACAAGTGCTGATGGTGACAAGACAAGCACGCGTGTGGAATTACAGCAATTAATAAGGACGTGATGTAGAGACTTTGACCAGAAAAATCCCATTTTAATGACATTTCTCATTCTTTCGTAGTGTAAATACGCATTAAGGGGATTCGATAGCGACTGATAACCCGTCACTAAACGTACGACAAAAAAGTGCTTAGATCCAATAAATATAATGAATTACGCAAATCCAAGAGATAGTTGCCCTTCGTCTCGGTATTATCTATCGGCATACAAAGTTTGGAATGAAATAGTATATTATGCACCTAGGGAGTAAAAATAAACAATGTCTCAAATCGCATGTAATTATCGCCCGAGCCGAAGGCGAGGGTGATAAATATGCGATTTGATGCATTCTTTATTTACTCCCATGGTGCATATACGATTTTTTTTTTCACGCACAACCTTAAAACGCCAACTGTCTATTCCATTCCAGGGAATAAAGTTGGCACTTTATGGTTGGGTGTGAAAAAAATATTCAGGTATTGAGAAAAATGCAAACGAAAATCAGTACCACATTTACGTCAAGTTACGGCTACTAATTTTCGTTCGCATTTTTCTCCCTAATATTTGAATATTTTGATTCCAAATTTTGTATGCCGAGATGCAGGGCAACTACCAACAACTATTGGATCTAAGTCCTTTTTTATGATACATTTTGTGACGGCTCATTAGTGGCTATCGGATCCCCTTAAAAGTTAACTGAAATGAAATTTAAAAATGAAAATTTATTTCAAATTTTGTGAAAGCAAGACTTTGAATCGCGCAAAGAAATGCAATATAGTAATTTAGGAGCATAAAAATTATTGCTCATCAAACTATATTTAAAGCATATATCGCGCTACATGACATAAATCGTATTTATACGTCCCGTTTCGTTAAATATAATAAGTACTTACTCATTACACTACTACTGGTGTGGATGTAGTTCTGCTTACATCATAGTCTCGTCACATTCATGACAAACGAAAACGACATTAATCTCTAATTTGAATGAATATAGGAAAAGTTAGCAATGAGTAGTTGAATAATTACTAGTCTGGATAATGTTTAACCCCAGGTTGTAAAGTGATTGGTAGTTTAAGGATAACATTAATCGTAGTTAGTATATTCACTCAAAAGTTATAAAAATACCTTTTAGCACGTTTTATTTAATAATTATAAATAAGGTTTATATAAATTTCATGAGCTTGTCTAAGTGATATGATAATTTCGATTGCTTATCATCGGTTTAACTCAACCTAAAGAATTATATATTTATGGATTCAGTAAAAGGCAAGCATGACAATTTTTCTTTTTTGCATTAACATAAAAAATGGTTTTTACGCAAAGAGCTTGTCGCCGTTAACAGTATTTCAGACTGATTGAAAAGATTCAGTAACAGATTAATCATTAATTCGCAATGTCCTAGTGAAATGCAAAATGAACTATTTTTTATAAACTGTACGAAATCTTATGCGGTATTAGTACAGCAATCTGTGCGCTTACATGCTTGAACGTATGCTATCAAACTATAATTGGATGGAATATAAACTGGGGGAAGTTGGCTTATAATAAAATATTGGCTGCAACATGTATGTGAAGACTTATAAAATCTAAAACGGAGTTAAAATTTCTAAGCTAATATTTTCAGAAAAATGTAATATTCATACATTGTTGTATCTTACACGTATTATATTTTAGTATAGAGGTGAGCGTCGTCAGAATTATTAAGAACAGTAACGCTTGCGTTTAAGAACATTATCTTGTCATTGCATGATTCAACAACTTTTTGCTTTTCTTAAATATACGACCCCAAGCTACTTGCTTATTCAGTTCAAAGCCTGTAACGGGTTCGTTCGCATGTCATTCTGAGATTCACCTGATCTTGCAATAATCGAAAATTGTAATCATGGCCTTGTTGACCCATCAGTGGAGTCTCGATTGTATTTTACTTTTATTTTCTTTACTTGTCGGTATTTACCTCTACTTTATCAGGAATTTCAATTATTGGCAAAAGCGGGGTGTAAAACAGATTCCACCAACGGCCTTTGTCGGAAACATCGGTGGTCCTCTACTGGGTCGAAAGGCGTACGTCAACTTGTTGCGCGACATGTACAAAGCTGGAGAAGAGGAGCCTTACATTGGCTTTTATGTGCTCGATAAGCCTTACCTTCTACTTCGTGATCCTGAGGTGATAAAACAAATACTGATCAAGGACTTCAACAACTTCTCAAACAGAATAAGCACTTCACATAAGGACGATGTCATTGGAAAGATGAATCTTTTTGTGGCAAACAATCCAGAGTGGAAGTACATCAGGACGAAGGTTTCACCAATATTCACGTCTGGGAGGTTGAAAAAAATGTTTGATATTATCATGGAAGTTGACAGGGACTTGGATTTACACTTAAAAACACTAAATCTTGAAGGTAGAGTGTAGAATGTAATGCAATGTACGCACATTGCTCTTATATAGGTCAAAGGCATAGCGAAGTAAGTAAACAACTGCCCATCTATGTTGAAATGAATCTCTTACAAAGGTAAAAAAATTGTGATGAGTATATATAACAGTTTATACGCATATATATTTTTTATATGTATATTACACAGCCTATACCCAAGACCTGTGTATAAGCTAGTCTGTTCAATACCATGCAATGGTACTGGTCAGAGAGATTCCACATAGTCGCGGTGCATGCGTTTACCACATCGAAATGCATACATAGATTATGTACAGTGGGTTCGGATCCGAATCATTACAGGTGTATGTAAATAACCTAGAGGTGTTCCAACGACAGAAAAGCCGAGAGTCAGACTGGAACCTAGAATCTCAAGCTTGCCATTGGAACACTCTATCTATATTTACTTACGACATCAAAAAATTGTCTATAATTCTATATAAATTGTTCAAAGGTTATTCATATAAACTTAACTCGGTATGCCTTAAAGCCACATATATATTCCTTTACATTCTTAAAAAATTTAATTTTGAAAACTTTAAATTTAATTTTGAACATATTCAGGTAGTGGAAAAAATATTGAAGTGAAGGATATCTGCGCCAGATTTACGACTGATATCATTGGATTGACTGCTTATGGTATGAAATTCAACACACTAACGGATCCTGAGTCACTTGTACGAAAAATAGGAAAAGATGTATTCTACAGTGGTTATCGAAGATTTATAGAACTATTTGCAACTCTTCAAGTACCATTTGTCGTTAATCTGTTTGGTTACGAAATTTTTGGAGCGGCTGCAACCAAATTTTTCAGGAATTTATTTTGGGATGGAATGAAGCAAAGGATAAAGAGTGGTGATAAGAGACCAGATTTGATCGACTTGTTAGTTCAACTGAAGAAAGAACAAGAGTCCGATCCTGACAATCATTCCATTCGTAAGCTGATTTTATGATTTATTCCAAGATTAAGAAAGTTGTTGGTGATGCTAAAATTTGTTGTTTTTTTTAGAACTCAATGACGATGCTTTTGTAGCCCAAGCGGCTGTTTTCTTCACTGGGGGATTTGAAACCTCCTCGTCAACTATGTCATTTGCTTTATACGAATTAGCTAAGCACCCGGAAATGCAAGAGAGGTTACGTAGAGAAATTAAAGACACTATAAACGAAAATAACGGAAAAGTTACTTACGACATGGTAAGACTAAACCATGTGAAATATTGATTGTTAATGTATAAATGATTATGCCAATATGATTTCTTTATCGTGATTTTCAGATTATGTCAGCATTACCGTATTTAGATATGGTAATCTCGGAAATTTTGAGAATGTATCCAATCCTGCCTTACTTGGACAGAAATACAGAAGCTGACTACCAAATCCCTAATACAAAATTAGAATTGAAAGCTGGCACTCCAGTTATTATTCCAATGCAAGCCATGCATATGGATTCACGTTATTTCCCTAAGCCAGAGACTTTTGACCCAGAGCGGTTCTCTGCAGAAAATAAACCGAATATTTTGCCTAATACCTATTTTCCATTTGGTGATGGACCTCGTATTTGTATCGGTAAGTTTTGTAATTATAATTATATAATTTAAAATTTTGTACATTATATATATTATGATAATCTCTTTTTTTTATTAGGAATGAGGTTGGGACTTATGCAGACAAAACTGGGGCTGATTCATTTGGTATCCAAGTATGAATTTAAGCCGTGCAAGGAAACTTTGATACCCATGGAATTCGATAAACTCACAGTGCTTACTTCTTCACGCAATGACATAACGCTACATGTTAGAAAACTATAAAGTTAATTAAAATAATTGTATTTTTATTTTAAGTTAATAATTGGACCTGATAAGTTTTTATGTACATGAAAATTGCAATTCATTGTAGATGAAGAATGAAATGATCACTTGGAATTTATTATAAAGCCAATATTCTCCTTCTACAACTTGTGCAGTATGGAGCGATAACTGCATTTGCGAATCTAATTCATGCTTTTTTAATTTTATGTGTTAAATAATAATGTAGATATTCTTATTAAAAAATGGCGTTGATGACAGTATTTTTAGTGTAAGAAGTTGATTATTTTCTAGAGTTAAGCATGCGAGAGTAGTGCCTTAATGTAAATTATTTTCATCTCAGCTATTAGTTTCCACGAATTCGTGAAAATGAACAAATTATACTTTGAAATTACGAAACCCTTTTTCATTGAAATCGTTAAATTGTTTTAACAATTTTTTTTATTTACTGGTGAAACGAGGATACATTGAAAATGTCCTATTATACTATATTATAACTATACGATCGTAACAAACAGATTCGTAAATAAGATATAAGAAGAATTATGATTATCTAAGCTGAATGCGATTGACTTGACTTAACAATCACTTTCATATCACTCTTTTGATAAGAAACTGAATATTTTTCAATAAAATAAGCTCTTTCAATAATCTATTTTTTAAGAGATTATAGTATAAAAATAAGTCAACGAGTAGTTTTTAGTATTTATACTTGAGACCAATATAAATATTTTTACGTATGAGTATTTATACTGTGGCGAGAACAAAAAAAAAAATGAATTTTTAATGCGATTATTTACAAAACTGGTTGTTTTTCCAAAAGGGAGCCAACTTTCCAAACATATTTTTTCTTATTTTTTTATGTCTGATAAAGACATGATTCGACATATTTGCGACACCGTTTTCTAAGCGCTTGAAAGTTTGAAGTTTGCAAATTAAATGCACGATTTTCAGCTAGAATGTAAGACCGGTACGAAATTGTGCATAGATTCGTGTGGGTTGGTGAACTGTTTAAAATAAACGTTATAATATTATTCATGAATTTGAACATTAATTGAAAATTAGCAGAAATAAGCAATTTAAATTTTGACTCTTTTTGAAAATCAAACTTGCTTTGACTCGCCCAAGTGTAATTTTTAAATAGATTTCTCTTCGTAAATAAATATGTAATTTGCTTGACAGCGTCAATCGTGACTATTTAAATTAATATAACTTTGTTTTAGTAGTGCAGCAGATAGTAACAGCAGTCATTATTGCTTCGACAATTGACATTATTGGAAAAGTTTCGATAGGTAAAGAGACTCGTACGTTATGTACTAAATAAAATCAAAGATTTGTAAAGGCATACGAAGTGCGTGTAACGATATCAAATTGAATAGGCTTGAAATGTTTGAGTCAGCTCACGAATTGACAATATCTGAACGATAGAGGATTAAAAATGTGAATACTATGCATAGTCTCTGTAGAGTTTAAGAATAGATTATTTCTATATATATTAGGGTGACAGGAATCGGCCACACGTTTGAAAACTGAATGCCTCAGAGTCTCAAGCGATAGAGGAGGGTCCGTGGAGTACATTGCACTTTTTACTTTTTCCAAAAAGTTATTTTTTAGCCCTCTCCGTCGATTGCAAAGTTCCGTAGCAATGCTTGACCTACTATCCGTTTAAAAAAAGAGTGCACCTCAGTTTCTCAGCGAATAACTTGCTGAAAAAAAATCGCATAGAAAAATGAAAAGCCATATAAGAAAGAGAATTTATCTGCGCGTTGATTGGTATAAGTCTCGATTAAAAATAATTATTAGAAGCTTCACAATGGCGAAAAGAAGAGAAAAAAATGCAGATTTTTTGGCACTTTTGAGAGAGGTCAACTTTAGACCGCTGCCATGGGCTCAAAAATGGAGTGTCATTGCCGTAAAAAATCAGGTAGATGCTTGAAGGCTTTGAGAGCGGAAATGCGTTGGAATTTTTAAAAAATTATAAATAGTTTCGTTATAAATGAGTAAATACAAAAAAAAAAACTATCTCGGTAACGAAAAGTCGCATCAACATGGGACTAGGCTCAAAAAATTGGAAAAAAATTACAGATACTTAAAATACTCGACTCTTTTTCATAATGTTGTTATCTTCCTTGTGAGAGCCGTCGAAAGTTAAGAATTTTTTTTTTACCCGAGTCGCATGAAAAAAGTGTGAAAATAGCTATAAATTTCCAGATGTGCGTTATGACAAGTAGCCGGCGCGGTCCGAAGACAGTCCCAAGCAAAAGCATTGTCCTTCTCCGTTCGGCCCTTCAACCACCATGTGTCCATCCCATGCACTTTGTTTTTGGTCGGGACTGTCTCGGGAGCACGCCGGCTACTTGTCATAACGAGCATCTGGATTTTTATAGCTATTTTCCCATTCTTTCCATGCGACTCGGGTCAAAAAAAAATTCTTAACTTTCGACGGCTCTCACAAGGAAGATAACAACATTATGAAAACGAGTCAAGTATTTTAAGTATCTGTAATTTTTTTCCAATTTTTTGAACCTAGTCCCATGTTGATGCGACTTTTCGTTACCGAGATAATTTTTTTTTGTATTTGCTCATTTACAACGAAACTATTTATAATTTTTTAAAAATTCCAACGCAGTTCTGCTCTTAAAGCCTTCAAGTATCTACCTGATTTTTTACGACAATGACACTCCATTTTTGAGCCCATGGCAGCGGTCTAAAGTTGATCTTTCTCAAAAGGGCCAAAAAATCTGCATTTTTTTCTCTTCTTTTCGCAATTGTGAAGCTTCTAATAATTATTTTTAATCGAGACTTATACCAATCAACGCGCAGATAAATTCTCTTTCTTGTATGGCTTTTCATTTTTCTGTGCGATTTTTTTTCAACAAGTTATTCGCTGGGAAACTGAGGTGCACTCTTTTTTTAAACGGATAGTAGAGAAGCGAAATAGCTGAAAAACTTAACGAAAAGTCAAATGGAACAATAAGCCTCATTATGACAGGCTCTCTCAATCGTAAATACAGGACGGTCACTTTATGGCAGGGTTGGCTCATGGGTTATCCTATGTACTCGTAGTGCCTACTGTGAAAAAAAGTGACCGGACCGAGACCGACGGTTTTCGTCAAACACGTGTTTCGTTTCTGTGCAGCAGGAAGAGGTATCGTAGCAGCTTATCCCTTGAAAAAAATTTACAGCTTTCCCCTACTTTTTCTAAGTGAAGCCGTCACTTTTACTTGAGTTTTTGCACTGTTATTAATACTTCTTGTTAAAAATTTTTCCATCAATCACTTGTTCATGAGTATACCAGTGTTGTGTCCAAATTATAGTGCTCTAGGAGCTCTCTAAGATGCCTAAAAGAGCCTTCAAAAACCGTCATTTTTTACCAAAAATTCACCTGTTAACTTTTACAGTTATTAACTTTTTGCAAATCCGATTTTTCCTAAGCAATTGTTAACAACTCAGTAATAACATTTGAAAAGATGAATACCGAAATATTATTATTTACAGAGATATTTTAAGAAAACGAAAAATACCTGCTTGCCCCATGTTATTTTCCATTTGAATGATTAAATTCACGGAGAGGGCTGGAAAATAACTTTTTGGAAAAAATGAAAAGTGCAATGGACTCCACGGACCATCCTCCATCGTTTGAGACTCTGAGACATTCAGTTTTCAAACGTGTGGCCGATTCCTGTCACCCTAATATATATACTTATATCTGCATCATTAAAAAACTTTTGAAATAATATTGTTGCTACACATGATAAAAAAAAATGCCTCCGACCGATGATATATAATCTATCGTGACACTCTTGATACATATCACTTACGAAAAAAATCGGTGCTTAAAAGCGTAAATTTAAAGTTCTATTTACTTATTACAACTTTAATTTTATTTTATCCAAAGCTCAAAATCATTGACTAAAAATTTGTTTTAAATAATTCGTCAATTAATAAAGAGACTTATAATTCTAATTCTAACTTCATCTGGGAGTCTTAAGAGTTATGTACCCTAGTAGTCGTCCTCAAAAACATAAAAACAAAGTTTCCCCACGTGTAGTGACCATCTAAGTATATTTTAAAAAAAGTTTCATTTGGATTTTTGCAAAAATAAAGCTGTAGTTTGTGCAGAAAAATTGTAAGTTTGGTGGCGGATAAAAAAAAATATTTTCAAAAATCCAAATGAAACTTTTTTTAAAATATACTTATATGATCACTATACGTGGGGAAACTTTGTTTTTATGTTTTTGAGGACGGTAGATATGAGAAATTTAATAAAATGAACAAAAGTGTAGACTAGAGGTCGCTTTTAGGGTATATAGCACCCTTATAACTGGAGTCTTAAAGCTGTATAATATATGCCAGAATAATAAACGTCTTTTTAACTATCGCATTCGGGAACATTTACTTTGACTTCAATCTTGTAAAAATTATCACGCCTATAACGTCTGAAGAGACGTGTCATTCTTTAAACGTAAAACAGAAGGACAATTTTTAATATGCATTTGCACCATATAATTTCAAAAGATTTAAATAAATTGTGCGTGTTTTTTTTGAGAATTATTTCTAATAATATCGAAGTGATAGCAGTTACGCTATAAATCTTAATCAGTTTCTGATTAAGATTGACTGAGGAGATACATAAAAGACTTTTTAAAGAAGCTAGATGGATCAGTTGCCATTATAGTGTTACGGTTTCAGGCGCACGTTTAAAAAATGGCCTTGTTAACCCATCACGCGAGTCTTGACGCTCTGATACTTTTATTCCCTTTTTTTATCGGCGTACTTTACTTTTATTTAAGCAGAAATTTCAATCACTGGCGAAATCGAGGAGTAAAGCAAGTGCCACCAACAGCCTTCGTTGGGAATATTGGTGCATCTCTTTTGCGTCGAAAAGCGTTTATCGATTTTTTGCAAGAAATATACGACGCTGGAGAAGGCGAGCCTTACATTGGTTACTACATGCTTGACAAGCCTTACTTACTACTTCGTGATCCCGAACTAATAAAATGCGTGATGATCAAAGATGCCAACAACTTTCCAAATAGATTAGCGTCATCACATAAGAAGGATATTGTTGGATCGATGAATCTTTTTGCGGCCAATAATCTAGAGTGGAAAGTTATGAGGCAACAAATTACGCCAATGTTCACACCTGGGAAGTTGAAGAATATGTTCGATATTATGCTGGAAGTTAACAAGGATTTGGAGGAGTACTTGAATACGTTGAATCTGGAAGGTAAAGTATAGGATGGTGTAAATGTAATGAGCTTGAATTAAATATTGATTGAAGAACTGATAATTGAAAAAATTTAGGAAGCGGAGGATACGTCGAAGTGAAAGATCTCTGTTCCAGATACACGACTGATATCATTGGATTGACTGCTTACGGCATGAAGTTCAATTGCTTGAATGACGCTGACTCTGCGATACGTAAACTAGGAAAAGACGTATTCTCCAGAGGTTATGCAAGACACTTGGAAGTCATGGCGGTTCTTCAAATACCTCACATAGTGAAAGCTTTTGGTTTCAAACTTTTTGGAAAATCTGGAACGAAATTTCTCAGACAACTTTTTTGGAATGGAATTAACGAAAGAATGCAGAATGGTGATGAGAGAGCAGACTTGATTGACCTGCTGGTTAAATTGAAGAAGCGACAAGAGTCCGAGTCTTTCAAAGATTGGAATAGTAAGTCGCACCCATGCCCACAATCAACTCTAGGATTCAAATAGTATTGTCGATGATGCTGGAACTTTTATTTCAGAACTGGAAGATGATGTTTTTGTATCTCAAGCTGCGATTTTTTTCACTGGAGCATATCAAACTTCTTCGACGGCTATGTCATTTGGTTTATATGAGATGGCAAAAAATCCTGATATACAAGAGAAATTACGCCAAGAAATTCGACAAGGTTTAAACGAAAATAACGGAAGAGTTACTTACGATATGGTAAGGACGCTCGTTCCATTTACGAAAATGTACTTTTAAAATGTACCTTTAACATGATTTAGTTATATATATATATATATATATATATATATATATATTGACAAATTTAGATTATGTCATCATTACCGTACTTCGAGATGGTAGTCTCGGAAATTCTAAGAATGTATGGAAGTCTGCCGTACTTGGACAGAAGTGCAGAAGCTGATTACCAATTCCCTGGAACAAAGTGGGTGTTAAAGGCTGGAACTCCAGTTATTATTCCAAAGCAGGCCATACATATGGATCCTCGCTACTTTCCCAAGCCACACATTTTTGATCCAGAGAGATTCTCTACGGAAAATAAAAGAAATATTTTGCCTAATACCTATCTTCCGTTTGGTGATGGACCTCGCGTTTGCATAGGTAAATTTTGCATACATCTTACTCGAAAGTTAATATATGTATATACACGATGATGTTATTTTTATTAGGAATGAGGTTGGGACTTTTGCAGACAAAACTTGGACTTTTACACTTAATATCAAACTATGAATTTTTACCCTGCAAGGATACTCTGATACCTATGGAATTTGATACATTTGGCATATATTCTGCTTCTCGCACAGGCATAAAGCTTCACGTCAGAAAGCTAAAATGTTAATCACAAAAATTGTAATGTGCGTATATCAATTAAGTTTTATAAATAATAAAGTTTTATAAATACTAAAATATAGTTTGACGCATCGAGTAAATAGAAGGTTCTTCTAAAGCATAAGAAAAGAGCGTCATACATTGGTGAAATCCAATTATACTGCGATGGTCGCGTCGCAATGCGTCTTGAGCAACGGCACACTCCCTCAAAGTTGAGGTGCGTCAGCCGCTCGACAAACAGTCGCCCCCTGCATGCACAGCTCGCCCGCGCATTGTTTCATTGGGAAAGTGTCGTCGCGTGACACCTGCGCTCCTGCAGCTCGCATACATCCTCTAATCTTATCTTGGCCGCAAGTCGCTTATCAGAGGTCTGCGCTCTCTGTTTCGTTGATATAATACGTAGACCGCGTATGGCTAGGTACTCGCACCCGAATCTGGGAAAGCTACACGCGCGGCAGGTAGTCTGCACAAGTTTGCTGTTGGATCGATTAGACTTATAGGACGGGTCTTTTGCAGATTTTTGCATTGTGCGGCGTATGTGCGTATGTGTTGAGATCATAGTCAGGTGAGTCGGATTCAGTGCGGTTTGCGATGAATCGATTTTCGAGCTATATTCAATTAAAAATATTATAGACTAAAATGTGTCGTAATTTAAGAGTATACACGCTTTAAAAAGATAAGCAACAACTGTGTACCTCGTTCGTTATAAAGACACCGCGAGCAGACTATATACACGTGTGTGTTACAAGTATATATCTAAATTTATTTCCGCGACTATCGAACTCTAAAGCTGTCATCATTGATCGAGTGCGCTTATAGTCATAGCTGCGTAATTACCTACTTAGACCGCTGCGCGCGAGTACTGACTATAGCTAGAGATTAAAACTTTTTAACATCAACTGTCGTCGTGTATATACTGCACCTAATATAGAAAACTGGAATTTGACGTGCTGCTGTAAGAGTAGTTTGTGACGAATTGATCGGTAAAGTGGTCAGCTCTTATAATTTATTGGACCAATATTGTTCTTTATTGCAATAGCATGCGAGGCAAGTGTATGTACGACATAATATGTAGTACCACTTAAATTAAAAGGCTCAAAGTGTCTGACGCATCAGTAGTTGCGACGATGTGCTCCGAAGGTGTGAAAAGGTATGGATACGGCGACTACTCGAACGCGATGGAATTTTCCCGGTCTCCGCAATCGCAATAACGTGTATTATGAATTTACCAATGAATTTATCAAAATAAATATATATCAAGCGAATATACTTTTAAGCATAATTTGTTGACATAAAAATTAATTACAAATGACCACACTCTATATACCTATATAGCCACTGCAGATCCCGCGCGTCAGCTGTCGCCCCTTTACACTGCACTATCCTTCCTGTATCTCATATTGGGAGAATATACTTGTACGCATTGAGCGCATAAATGAAGCGCATGTGCAAATGCTCGAACGCTTCCGCATCTGCATGTCCATGTCCGATCGTCAATTTTAAACAGAGCCAGCTATTTATAAAAGCCTGTGGCCGCACAGAGAGACGACGACCTTGAAAAATTCTGCAGTTTTATGCTGTTTGGATAAGAGCTGGCGGAGAGTTTAAGAAGCGCGTCACGGGTTTTCGAGGATCACGGAGAGACGTGTCGCAGTCGTAGTCGAGAGCTTCTTCCCGCGAACGTATTCCAAAATGTGTCGATGCGTGCAGTACAATTGTCATACATAAAAAGAAACTGTTATTAATTGTAATTGTATATATAAATTGACAGGTAGAAAACACTGGAGCTGCAATGACAAGATGTAGATGAGCCGCGAAGAAGATTCGATGGAAGCAAGAAGAGCAGAGGGTGCACTGGGCACTCTGTACATTGTTTCAGCCGTAACGTCGCTTATCTCGGCTGCTTCCCTCGTTGTGGCTTGGCAACATTGGGCTTGGACCCTCGACGTGTGCATCGACGTCGACTGCGGATGTATACTCTACGGAGTCAACACGTTCAGCACCTTCATGGGTGGTGATGTTAAGCTTTGTCACTACGGCTCCTACGGATTGGTAGCTGGAATCATTGCTGGACTTGGCCTGGGATTCTATCACGGATACAGAAGTTGTATTCCCAGGAGTCTAAGCGAGCCTAGAGCTCTTGCTGTCGCCAGGCATCATCAGAGCAGGTATATATATATATATATATATATATATATATATAATATATAAACATAACGATTTTTGCGTGCAGTAGCTGCGTCTATGCGGTTATATTCAAGTTGCCGATTTTCAGAGCGAATTCCGACGGTCAGGTAGTGGTGGTGGGGCCGAAGAAGCGAACACCTTGCAAGCAGTGGATGCCAGCGGCTTTCCTAGCTGTGCTTATTTGCTGTCTCTCACTTGCGCACGCGGTTGTCCTTACCGACGGCTACTACAAAACTTGCGAACAGTATCGTAGAAACCTGGTTCGACTTCTTAATTCTACGGGACAGGAGCTGCAGGTACTGCGTACAGCGATAATTCAACTGAATTTTTCCTAAGAATGATTTTTATCTTTGCCAAGGCAATACATAACAGGCTGAGTTGTGGAGCAATCCTCGACTTTATGGATTACATTCAGCCGGATGCGAACAATTGGCGACGAGGAGATGCGATAAATACTGGTCTGGCTTTGCAACTGGCCATCGTCATGTCCTGGATGAATTTCTTCTCTTGGGTCACGATCTTTCTCGTCAACGTTAACATGGCTAGGCAGAGATTCAAGAGCTTGAATGAAAGGATGTGTTGCTGCTGAGTGCAGCTCATGCTTGCGCAGTTGCAGGCAATCTTAATATTTATTAGACGATTTTTAAGTTATAATCAAAATGGTTTGCATTTATATGTTAAAAATTTACTTTCGGATGATTTGTGAGTATATTATTCTAAGAATTCAGGAATTACTGGTATAAGAAAAAAATGTACTTTGTTTAATTAAATATTAGCAGTAGATTAATTCATACTATACTGATCTAAGAAAAAGAGGCTCTTTCAGAGTTTGATAAAAATGTCACTTGTATTTGTAATTGACAAATAAATTGTATATTGTTAATTTAATGTTCTGCTATGCATTTTTGATTGAATTGGCGGTTTTGGTAGTGCGATAGGTGGCGGCACAGGCTCATCAGCGGCGTGTGCTATAGTATAGTCTTTCAGCTGCGGAATCACTGCGGTTGTGCATGCAGATGCAGGTATAATAATTGCAGTGTTGCACGCCGCATTTTCTTTCCAATGAGCTGGTTGCTTATGGTCGTCGTATTTAAATAACGCCAAGTATAGTCTGCTCATGTTTTACATCGTTTAGTTGATACTTGCGGATATTCGCGAAATGGAGGACTCTGAAGAGAAGGATGATTTAGAGGTAAGTTCGGAGAAGAAGCTTTAACCTTTTTCTTACAAGATTACGCATCAAGTTGATTGAATGTTTACTTTTTGACAAGTTGCCTTACGGACCTCCTCCAATATTACCGGACATCAAGACCGAGCTGAAAGAGTACATTGTCAATCCAGAGAAGCTTCCAATCCATCAGATTGATAAAGTGCAACAATACTGGGACAGAAGACCAGAAATATTGTCACTTTTAAACTCTGAACTAACTCCCCAAGGAACTACTCTCAAGTATGAGAGGGATCCTATCACTGGCCAAATTGGCGAGATCCAAGAGATATCCATGCAAAATATTGGGGAAACTGTGCGAAACTCTATGTCAATGGCCAGAGCGCCTGGTCCCATTTCCGAGGGTGTCAAGGGTATGTTGCAAGCGACAATCGACTATATTTTTCAAATCTATTGTCACTATTTGGAAAAAATTTGCAGGGAATGCGAGTAACTTTTTGTTCTGGCCTGGCGGGTTCGACGAACCAGAAAAGATATCCAAGAAAGGAACGATCGAGGTGGATTTTGAAAACAATTTAAAAACTCTGGCCAAGGGATTCAGTGCAGGTATCGAGTTTATGCCTGACAACTGCACCCCCAAAGATTTACAAAATTCAAGTAGTGCGTTTGCTAGAGACTCTGAGGAAAAACAGGTTGATATTAACCTCATGTCAGTTGTCGACAAAGAAGGACGCTCCCTAGCTTTCTGGTCTACTGAAAAGACTCAAGGCAAGAACAAAGAAAATAAGAGTGATAATGAAAATGTAAAAGTTAACGTGCCTACTATGGACGATATTATCGAACCATTTAACGAGAGTAAAGTACCAGTCATCAAGATATCGGATGCTCCAAAAGCTAGTATGAAAACAAAGTGGGCTGAACAGATAGACATCATGATTCCTGTCAACGACTTTGACAAAAAAATACCAGAGCCAGCTATGAAGTTTCCGTACGAGTTGGATACCTTTCAAAAGCAAGCTATTCTCAAGCTGGAAGAACAATGCGATGTATTTGTTGCAGCTCACACTTCGGCTGGCAAAACTACAATTGCTGAATACGCGATAGCCATGAGTCAAAAGCACATGACAAGGTTTAATACCATTTGTTTTTAAAAATTTGAAAATAAATACGACGATTGAAGGATTATTGAATTCTTTTTAGGACTATTTATACATCTCCAATAAAAGCACTTTCAAATCAAAAGTTTAGAGAGTTTAAAGAAAAGTTTGAAAATGTCGGTCTCATCACAGGAGATTTACAAATTGAGCCAACAGCAATGTGCCTTATCATGACTACGGAGATTCTACAGTCAATGTTATACTGTGCGGCTGAAGTTATAAGAGATGTAGAATATGTTATATTTGACGAAGTGCATTATATCACTAACGAGGATGTAAGTATTTGAAACTGACGTGAAATGTGACAAAAACCTTGCCTAACCGTATAAACTTGTTTTCTCTCAGCGTGGTCACGTGTGGGAGGAAGTTATCATTCTTCTACCACCGACAATAAATATCGTAATGTTATCGGCGACAGTTCCAAATCCACTTGAATTTGCACACTGGGTTGGTCAAATAAAGCGCAGAAAAATGTACGTTATTAGCACAGTAAAGAGACCAGTACCATTACAGCATTACTTGTATACTGGATGCGATAAAAAAAGTAAGGATCAAATCTTTCTCCTTGTGGATAAAGAGGGTAAATTTATAAGAAGCAGGTAAGATGGTGACATACGGTGGAATGAAACACGTACAGCTGTGAGCGTTTCGATTAAAATTATCACAACTTTTTTAGCATTAAAGAAGCGGAAGAAGCGAAAAAAGAGCAACAAGCAAAACACATAAAGAGTCAACAAATAAAGTACCAACATCAACGCGAACAAGCTAAACAGAAACCATCTTTAACAATGAGTCCTTCGGTGTTGAAAAATGCAAGTGCTGCTGAAACATTGGACGCGGTTGCTGCGTCAAAAGAGGAAGAAGAGAAATTTGAAGAAAAAGTGAGGCAGCAAATGATAACAGCAAAAGATAAAAGAATGTGGGTGGCCTTGCTGGAGCATCTCCAAAGCACAGTAAATATGCGATGAGCAATTAGTTTAATACGACAATGGTAGCTAGATAGACAAATGAAAATGACGTGTGAATTATTTAATTGCAGGATAAATTGCCTGTCGTTGTTTTTACTCTGTCAAGAAATAGGTGCGACAAAACCGCTGATGCTTTCACGGAAAGTTTGCTCAATCAAGCGGAACAAAGGTATGTGGAGGAATTTTTTGCCAAGTCCATCAGGCACTTGAAAGGAACAGACTCGCAATTACCGCAGGTCCGGAAAATGCAGAGATTATTGAAATTGGGCATCGGTGTACATCACAGCGGAATTTTGCCTATTTTGAAAGAGATTGTAGAGATGCTTTTTCAGAAGGGTATTGCAAAAGTAAGTAGAAAAAGTGAGAAAAAACTTGAGGCGTTTCAATAAATACAATTTGACAATTTTAAAGGTACTGTTTGCAACAGAAACTTTTGCTATGGGTGTCAACATGCCAGCAAAGACTGTCGTTTTTGATTCATCGGAAAAGTACGATGGTAGTTCCTTCAGAAATCTTTTGCCCACCGAGTACATCCAGATGGCTGGTCGCGCCGGTCGTCGAGGTCACGACGAAACGGGCACTGTGATAATTCTCTGCAAGAAAAAAGTACCTCACGAGAAGGATTTGAAAGACATGGTTCTCGGTGCTCCACAGAACTTGGAATCCAAATTTAAGGTCACGTATTCCATGGTGTTGCACTTGAAACGTCTTAGAGAAACGATTTCGGTTGGAGACATGATGCGCAGATCGTTCAGAGAGGTAAAGACACTGTCGAATCTCGAGAAGAACACAAACGAGCTCGAAAAGATATCGCAAGAAATTGAGGAGGCTCCACCTTTGGCTGAACACCCGCGAGAAATGGAGCAATTTTACAGTTGGGCCAAGATGTACGTGAATGCGTGGCAAGAATTGCGATCGAAAATGTTGGAGGGAAAGAAGACTGTCAAATCTTTGGTCGAAGGACGAGTGCTCTTGATCTCTTATCGCCATCATTACAATAAACTTGGAATTTTACTGGGTTTCCAGAAAAAGCCTCACAATATTTATTACAAAGTATTCATCTTGACGAGCAAGGAGGAAGAGGAAGAGGCGAAAAATAGCGATAAGACAGCTGCATATCATGATCTTATTGGTCAAACGTGCAAAAAATTGTATAATCCCAATAAAGATTCTACTCACGATATTTTGATCGTACCAGGATGGGCAATCAGAGAAGTGACAAATTGTGTACTCGGCGTCAATTGCAAAATGATTTTAGCTGACTGGGATAAGAGACAGATACCCAGATTCAAGTAAGCTGTTTATCATTGTTTCATCAAAATATTTATTTAATTTCAAAAATGACATTGTTTCCGTAGGGATGCAACACCAGGGGTTTCTTGCGTAGCAGCCATGGATGAACTGGTCAAGCTCTCTCTAACCATTCAATACGATCAATCTGTGATAGAACCATTTCTAGAAGTCAAAATACAGTGCTTGGAAATAAAAGATCTTGAATTGCAAAACAGGGAGACAACGATGCATTTTATGTATCAGTCCCTCCAAAACATTCAGGATAAATTAGAAAACATGCCAAATTTTGACGAAGAATTTTATCAGGTCTTTAAGCACAAAGAATTGGAAGAAAAGAAGCAAGACCTAGTACAAAAACTTAGCGATCAACACTTGGGAAACTACGCAGAGTACGAAAGTAGAGTTAAAGTTTTGAAAGAACTAAATTACATCGACCACGAGGACAGAGGTAAAGCATTTGCAATTGAAAACAAACAATCGAATTCTAAATACTCTCTGAATTTGCAGTCACGCTAAAGGGTCGAGTAGCTCTTGAAATGGGAACTTACGAGATCTTTTTAACGGAACTGGTGTTGGACAATGTGCTTACAAACTGGCAACCCGAAGAAATAGCTTCAATGTTGTCCGCCTTGGTTTTCCAGCATCGAAGTATCGACGAAGAGAAAGACGAAGATATTCCTAGATTGAACGAGGTTGGTAAAGAATAAATTTGTAAAGCTGCTGCATATTTTATAGAATAAATTTTTAATCAAACTTTTCATTATTTCCAGTTGAAAAAAGAAATGACCAAGGTGTACGAGAAATTGGTGAAAATTGAAAACAAGTACTATCTAGACCCAATAAAACAACCGAGTTTTCAGTTGATTCGCGTCGTTTACGAATGGGCACGTCAAATGTCTTTTGCCAACATTATGAAGCTCACCGACATTCAAGAAGGCATAATCGTAAGATGTATTCAGCAACTTAACGAAACCTTGCAGGACGTTAGAAATGCAGCCATTATTATTGGGCATGCTGCCCTCAAAGAGAAAATGGAAGAAGCCTCCACGAAAATAAAGAGAGACATTGTCTTTACAGCGTCGTTGTACACGCAAGATTGAGTTTTTTTCTCCTTGTAAATAAGATATAAATAAAGATGTTTTTTTTTTTTTTAATAATGCCTGCGCATAAATTTGTAATATTTAACCAAATTAATTGTACATAACAGTTGTCTTTGCCCAACTAACTTTGCAAGTTTTAAAGGGCACGCTGATCTGTGGTGTTGATGTTTCCTTGACCCTTGTTAAGTTCCGATATGCAAATCCACTGGCCTTCGGTGTTTTCGCGCCACAAGGAGACTTTGTTGTCACCACCACTAACCGCAAGAATTCCACCAGTGAGGGACCAACTGACATTCCAGACAACGTCGTCAAAAACATTGAGAATATTGGGTGTCCAGCTGAGGTAATCCGTGGAGGTCCATACTATCACTCGACGATCTTGAGAGCAGGATGCAAGTGCTGCTCTGGGAGGTCCTACCGCTGGAGCCCATGCAACATCTCGTACCTAAACAGTACGATTTTACTGTGAAATTTTACCAAAGTTTGGAGAAGTAATGTTATCTACCCAATCACTGTGCGCTTCCAATTTTGTTTCCTCGATCCACTTGTCACCTTCTTCTTTCCAAATTTTGACAATGTTATCGCAACCTGCAGAGGCCAACCTCTTGACGGGTGCCTTTTGTTGGGAAGCATTGTCAAAGACAGCCTCTATTACAGGACACCAAGACACTGCATTGCAACCAATGGTGTGCGCATTGGAAATCTTTTGCGTCTCCCAATTGTCTCCGTTGTTGATTAAAATAGAAATGGAACCGTCGGAACTACCACACGCAAGAATAAGCCCAATTTCATGCGGAGCCCACGCAATGGAATTGACAGAGGAGTCGTGAACCGTGTGTTCATAAATTTTTGTCCATTCATTGAGTTCTTTCCAGACGATGACTTTTCTGAAAGAATCTACAATTAGTACGTGCAAGAGTAATCGAATACAGACAATAATTTACCTGTCGTAACTGCAAGATGCAAGCAAATTACCAAATTTTGGATGAGCCCAAGCGATTTGCCAAACTGGCCCTTGATGTCCCTTTAACTCGGCGACTAAACTTTGCAATCCATTTTTTAAATCAAAAATTTTAACCGAATGGTCACTGGAAGACGTAGCTAACCTCAGTCCATAATAGTCCATTTCGGCGTCGTGTATCATGTCTTCGTGACCCGTGTCCACCGTATTCAGTACAGACACCATTTTCGTAATTGTTTGTTACTCCAAAGAATTGACAATGATTTGAATGCCGACACTGCTGTGGTTAAAACAGAATAAAAACTAGCGTTATGTCGTACATATTATACGTGTAACAAACTGCCACACATTGTTGACGTCGAGCGACAGAGGGGGGCGGGGCTCCGTGCCGTGCGGCCTGATATGCGGCGCGCGCACTCGGGCAGACACGAATTTTTGAATAAAAAATCTGTTTAGATAATAAACAGAGTCCGTGATAATAAGAGCACTATTGAAATTTATATAAAACGTTAAACAGTTTATTCAAGGTATCTATTCTGGTAGATAGTACAGTCGATACAATAGCAAATCAAAAATATATGTAGCTTTTAAATTATTTATATAAGTAGTTTAGAGTGTCAATATCTCGATGGCACGATTTTCTAGCAGACTCTCCATTGAATTAACATCATTACACCAGCCTTCTAAAAGTTGAACACTTGATGAGATTCGAGTGCAATCTAGTACTCGTGGTTGCACCCAAGTCAGAGCGACGGTACCTGCAACTTGATCAATTTCTCCACGTACAAGGCCTTGAGCAAGAGCGTTCATGACCAAAAGTTCAACTTGCCCAATTGGTAAACGAGTCTCTTGAGAAATTTCAACAAAGGTAATTTGTCTGAGGAGAAGAATCGAGTCTTTCATAGTGAAACTATTGCAATCCAAAGAACGTTTCCATATATTTAAAGAATTTTACATCTTACATACCTGTTGTTTGCTTGACGTTTAGAAATCATTTCCATGAGACAAAGAATAGCAATTTTTTCTCCAAGTTTCACTTGTTGCGTAGCCAAGTCTGCTACTTTACTCCACTTTGGCTTCAATCTTTCCAGAGCAGCTACGTCACCAATATTAAATGCTTGTAACAAATCAATGAGCCAAGAGTTTGGAGTACTCTTGAGCGACTCTAATACTGGATGAGCCAAAAGTTCTCCAAGGTTGTAAACTCCATCACCCAGGAGGGCTGCCAAGTCTAAGAAAAAGGCATGCTGTTGTTGCTCGGCCTTTGACAAAGTATTGGTATCAATACAACCCAAGTACCTGTAAAATTTGCACAACGATGATAAGTTTAAGGATGTTTGAATTTCTACCTCAAGGCTTTCCTATAATATTCTGCATGCTTTCCTTGCAATCTGTATAAGCGACTGGCTAAGAGGTAGAATCTTCCATGTACAGCAGTGACTCCATCGCTCGATTCAAGCATAGACTCGACATCCTCAATGACTTTCTTTGTTTCATCTTGTGCGTTGAGCTGGTCCAGGAATATTTGTCCTGCGAGTACTTTGCACAGTGCCAGAGCTTCTTTGCTACTTTTAACTTTGGGTTCAGTCTTTTCCAAAAAACTAATAGCACTGCGTTTGTCCTTGAATTGCTTAACGACATGAGCCAAGATTTCCACCAACGACAGTGGATTAATTCTGAAACAAGATGTGCGTTGGGGGTACAGAAATGCAAGCTCTATAATGCAGAGATGGAGGAAAATCCTATGTAAAAGAGAACTTACTTGTTTTCGAAGGTAGACAGAAAGTTATTGTACAAGTCGACTAAATTCTCGTCCTTCTGAAGAGTCGGATGCAGTACGCGAATGTCTCCAATTTCAGGGTTAGCTGATGCCAAAGCCTGCAAGACACGGGCTGGTTAGCTCGCAGACATTTCAATTTAAATGCAGTTAATCCAGAATATTTTAGATGGCTTACTTTTTCTGGTAGAGTTTGTCGATCTTTGTCCATTCCTCAGCAATTTTCCGATCGGGATCACTGCACTTTTGTAAAAGATAAGCACTAACGTGTTTCGGTGCACTGGATATGGCCATTTTTCACATCAATAACAATGACAACTCGCAACAAAACGGATCGCCGAGGGAATGAGTATTACTTGTATACGCGAGTTGGTGCAATGAAACTAAGCTGTAAATTAACAAATGAAATGACAGGCTGCATTTTTGATATTCGCCAAATCAGGGTAGGGAATACAGATTCACCTGCTGGTTTTGTTGTTTTATTTATCTATTTGATGCGTTCAAAGAATATAGGCCTATAATTTATCCTTAATTAATAATACAATAACTCTTGAACGACGCATGCTATTTAGACAGGACAAAGTGTATTGCGGAGAGGAGGGAAAAATACATTGATATAATGGAACCTGGAGCTTAATCTCTAAATTTTAGGGGTCCAAAAAGGAGTCCAAAAATTTCGAAAAATTGACCCCTATACCAAACGAAAGAGGAAAAGCCCTCGATCGGCTTCCCATGATGGTTGAAGGCTATCGTCCTATGTTAAGACGACACTTGTGAAGACCGTTGATAATGTTGTCAAACGCTCCTTAATTTTTAATTTTATCCACTCGACCATCCTTCATTTCTCTCGGTACCAATTTTCCTGTTAGAACAAATAACAAAATTTTTCACGCAGTTAACTAATGCAAAAACTCAACCAAAAGTAATTTTGTTCTTACAAATACTCTCCTCGTTCGTCCATCCTGCAATACTGATTAATCAGATAGCCTTTGGATTTTTTTCCGTTAATACTTAAATAAATAGCGAAACTATAATCCTCCTATGACAGCCAATATATGCTCATAGTCATCTCGAGGCTTCTTGCCTTTCCCATCACCTTTTAACAGGTATCAACGTTTATAGGTAGTTTGTACTAAAACAAATAAACAAACATTCGTGCCAATAAAACACAATATAACATGAACCAAATACCTTGGTTTTCCAAGTGTAAAGGAGTGATCAATTCCTTAAGAACACTTGAGTACCTCGGTTCCTATTTTCTCCTATGTAGCTACATTTTCTAAGCTAAATATAGTATATGTATATTATTTTGACCTGATCACCAGCCCTGCCAGGGGCCCTAGCCAACTGAGCATGTGATCAGAGATAACTCAGTCCAAGACTACCCTGACTCCGACTGCACCTGGTCCCAAACTTGGTCCCAATCTTAGTCCCGACTCCCGATCTCCGCCTCGATACACAGTTATAATATAATTCTGACCAAGAATTATACCTGATGTACGACACTTGATCAAAATTCTCTAGGAAGATGTCCAGAAAATTTTAAAAATTCCAACTATCCTTGTCCGTTGCCAGTTCGAAGCAACCTTCCGGACCCTTGGCTTATTTTTCAGCCACCTTCGCTTGATTTTCCATGAACCAGGTCCATGCTTATCAAACACCTTCCGCCATCCTTAGATCATCCACTGGATCAAGGTGAAGCTCTTTCGGTCAGCATCATTCATCAATGCAAGAATTGTTGCACCCTTTTGCTGAACAAAGTCCTCGGCCAACTCGATACATGTCATTATTGCATCAAAGGCACAACCTTGACATCTTGAACATATTTTATTTTAAGTGTAAATAAATATCTCATAAATTTTCCTTTTGCTCTTACTTCCTGAGTCAGCCAAATAAAATTCTAAGCCTTGTAAAAGAAAAGTCTATTTCTGTACTTTTCAACGACAATTTTTTTAACTTCTGAATCAACAAAATATAGTAAACCCAACCTTTTACAAGCCAAGCAACTAATTTCCTTACATGTTTCTATCTCTACTTTATCAATGTATCGATACTAGATATTTACCAAACAGTACATTTTCAACTTCCTTTTAAAACCTTCATTTTAAATGTCTAATTACCCTTTTTTTTTCTTTCGAAACTTGACTTGACAAACGTATTGCTCCACAGACTAATCAGTTTGTTCAATTTCAATATTTTCCTTCAAAATATTATTAAAAGTAAAGCATCTTTAGCTACATACTTTATCGATTGCTCCTTGTACTTATAAATGAATGTACCAATTCACGATCTTGATTCATACCAAACCTTTGACTTTACTTCAACGCATTATGGAAAAATCTTCATAACCATCGCTAATTAAACCAGAAACAACTTCTTCTCCGTTTTATCCGTTATTATTATTTAACAAAAAATGAATTTTAATTTATTTAAAATCATCAATTTCTTAACTGACTTAACTGAGCCAAGGAGTAAGGTGCTAAAGGCACATGTGCTAAATCCGGTCAAGGAAATCTTTCGCAAGACAACCCCAACATAGTCCGATGGTCCGATGGTCGGATCGCATCTATGTTGCATTTCCACGCCGTATGGAAACTTTAAAGTCCATGGCAGGCTGCCCCGTAACCGTTAGACGCACAACCTACTGCAGTCCTGTACTCCTCTGACAACTGTCTTCAGCCGACCGCAAATACAGTAATTGGCTCCAATTAATTTAACGAGCATTAATTGTTCTAAACGCTATAAACAAATGCCAAATTCAAACTTCAAAATGTTAAAACTATGTATCAATGATTAAACAAACAACTTTCAGATTAAAGCAAATCATTGTTAAATGACACATCATTTCGATATCAGAAAATTTTTCACACGTACTTAATTTTTCTCCAATTTAGCCTTATAAGTTTGTAATCAGCTAAATACTTTTCTTAACTATCTTCAAAACTAACATTTTCATTACCAAACCTTACTTTCAAATTATCTCTTGCAAAATCTATCTACCTTAACTCATTGCCTCTCCTTAATCAATGTAATTTTAATCCAAAAATTATTTCTCAAAATCAAGATTATCTATTTTTTTAGCTTGCAAAATATATGCCATATACATACTCTTTACCTTTTCCTTTTATCAAAAGCTATTCAATCAAATATTTTTGCAATCACATATCTAAATTTCCCTTACTACCGATAACCAGAAATTAAAGAAATTTCTAATTTATCCAATACACAAGTAACTAAAAATTGAATTCACGGTCTGAATCTATCACTGAACTATAATTTCTGATCACCCAGTGATATACATTGAACCGACTTTATCAAAATTTCAACTATACGTCATCGAATACAACTTTTGTATTAGAAATCGTTAATAAGAAATAGCACTAATATTTCTTTCCGCCAGAAAAGTTATTTCTGTTTTCCTTAACCGAACGAAAATTGTTAAAATTCATTACTTTCAAAAATCAGATAACAGAATTTAACACGATTAAAACTCATGAACCTTAAAATTTCACGTATTAGAAGTTATCTTGATTATTTCCCAATAATTCAAAGTCAACTCACTGCTCTACAATAGTCAAAACTTAACACTGTTTTCCTTTTAACCTTCGTGCAATAAAATAAATGCACCTTTTATTTAACTTGCTTCTTCAAATATCAAAAACAATAACCGTTCAAATTTTACTTTACTGAGCAAATTGTTCTGTCACTTTTCAAGTGCTAAACAATTTTAAATTGACGAAATTTATCCATGGTATCATCCTTTACCATTAAAATCCAAATACTTATGTAATCAACGAATGCCCTTTTATTGTCTTCGAAATCAAGAAATTGTAAAATACAATATTTAGCCACGATATCCTCTACTATTAAAATGTAATGCCAATCGAACCCTGTAACCCGTCATTCCATTCGATCCATTATATTTCCTCGAAACTCAATCGAATCTGCACATGGATCTCAAACGTCCGTTTCAAAAATAAACCTTCGCGTCAGAAAACTATTTTACACATGCAAGCAGTAAAATAATAATTTACTTAGACTGTATTTTATTTCAGATACACTTGTCTCAAATCAACTCGACCTTTATCTCTTAGTACTTTCTTACCATAATACTACTGTACTTTCGGCAGTAACAACAAACTATGTTTTTCTCAGTTTACAATTTTATCATTTAACTTTTAAGCAATCTTAATTTATCTCGATGAATCTCTCATCGCTAAAATTTCAGCACTCGCTATATAACTTTCAAACTAAAATTTTCCTTCAAGCAACAAATTGCAATAATTAAACTTTATCTTGGAATTTATTATAAACCCAAACCAGCCTTAAGCTGCTACTTTAAGTAACAATATCCAGAGATATTCTCTACTTTCATGACAATGATACGATCTTTCAAATATAACAATCATACTAAACCTTCACAATTTCGCAAATTAATTGCGCTGTTAAAAACATTAGTCAAGTGTTCAAAACACATGTATAAAATTTTCCAAGTATTGTACTTAGCCTTTTATCCGAGACAATTCGTTATCTCAAACTCCTCGTGGTGACGTAATTCCAGCACACACGAGCTTCGATACTTCCGTAGCTATATCCTCAAGCTACAATAATTATCTCTTCGGCATCTTCGAGACTCATCGACTCCTGGAGCGATCCAGCGTTTTCAGCATCTCCGCTACGTATAGACGTTGACGACGACGCTTTCCTCGCGTTTCTCAAGCGATTTCTCCATCCTTTTGCAGATCTCTTACTCGGCGACGGGTCATCATCACTGCAAACTGAAAATCTCCACCGGATCTTTGCAATTCACGAGATTCTGAATATTTCTAGGACTTGAAATTTTTTTCGATTTTTTCGCTATTTTTCTAAGTTCTAGACCCAAATTGAAAAAATTACAAGTGTGGCTCATTTGTCTCAGAATTTCTTCCTGATCATTTTGGACTATACATTAATTTTCGACTTTTTCCGAATTTTTTCCAAGTTCCCAGTCTATATCGAGGAAAAATGCAAATGTGGCTCATTCGACTAGGAATTTCTTCCTGATCATTTTCCCGATTTTTAGACTGACACTTATGTGCGACGGGCTGACAACTATGTGCGACGAGCTAACACTTATGAAAAATGTGTTCTCGAAATCCAATTTAAAGTCATATTTAAATAAGAGAAAGCAAACTCACTCTAATAAATATGTCATCGACGGCACTATCACGTCCAATGCCATCATGAGATTCTTCAAAAACCCGCACACATAAGCAGAGAATTCTATCCTCCATCCTTTTTGGGAATGGAGCGGAGGAGGATCGCATAAATAGAATTCTCAAAAAAACAGTCGACGAATTTGAAGTATTTCCTTGCAAGCTGTTTGAAGGAAGAAAAGCGTATTGCTGGAACAATGTGCATCATGCAGGAAATGAGTTTTTGCCTCTGCCCTCAGGACATGACAGCCTCGAGATAACTCGTATGAGAAATTTACACCAATACGCTGCTACATCTTGTAGACCGGTATTAATTTCAAAATATTCTTTACATTTTAAATCGATGTCTGCCCTATAACCCGTATAACCCTATAACCCTGTAATACATTTATTCCGTATTACAGCAAGGCCAAGTTTTAAACTTAAACAACACAGAGCGAAGAAAACCACTGATGATCCGACACAAGCTATAATAAACTTCATCATTCCTAAAGGTTGGCCAATCATTAACAGCTAGTTTGAGGAATTAAAAAATTCTGCGGATATTTTAAAAGGCAATACTATCAAAGAACTATGAAATCTAAAGTAGCCGTTTTGCCTTTTCGATCTCGGAATTTTTTATGGCAATACTGCATCGATTATTTTCGATGGATTTGCTCCTAGTTGCGCCCTAGTACAGAATGCCTAAATGACTTTGACTTTACCGAAGAACTTTAAAAATTTTTCGAGCCGTTTTCCGGAAAATCCATTTAATATTTGCTTTGATGCTGAAAACATTGAGAAATATTCTGTCATCGTAAATAATCAATTATTTTCGATGGATTTGCTCCGAGTTGGTAATAATTTTATGCGACACTTCGGAGCTATAACCGAATAGTTCAAAATTAGTAATTGTTAAATTTAATTTTTTTAACGATGATCAGACACCATCTTAATGTTTGCCCCAAGTGCTCGATCGTTGTGGCTCGTTGTCCATTGCCCGTTCATCGTTGCTCGTTGGCCCCAGGTGCTCGATCGTCGTGGCTCGTTGCCCATTGCCCATTCATCGTTGCCCGTTTGCTCCAGGTGCTGGATCGTCGTGGCTGGTTTCCCATTGCCCGTTCGTCGTTGTTACGGATAGCTATAGCTATGTAAATGACAGAATGCACTGACTCCTGGATAAGCGTCTCAGCGCTGCGGGTTTTGAAACCGCGGCGTAGGCTTTTTGTCTTTGCACGACGGCTGGTCCGTTCGTGGCATTGATGCTCGCCGGGGCCCCCAGTGTCGTAGAAAAGAATATTACACTGACAGCGGACGAGTACGGGACAGCGAAGACGAGGGATCTTCGCTGTTGTCCAGTTGCCACAGGGAAGCGTGTTGTCCAGGAGGGTAGACACTTCGGTGTGAGTGGACTCGTTTGTGTATTCAGAAAAGTCATTACATATCGTAGGATTTTTCATTCGATGGGTAATTTGTAGTCGTCGACGCTCGGAGTTTTCGCGTAGTGTGTGTGTGTAATGTGTATATATATGTGTGTGTGTGTGTGTGTGTGTGTGTACGCGCGCGTGCGCGTGTGTATATGTGCGTTAAATGAAACATCGAAAAATTGTCACCGAGTTCCTGGCGCAGGTTTTCTCAGTATACGAGAATATACTGAGTTTTTCCTGCGTCACAGCATCGAGCTGGGCAAATGCGGGAACTGCGGACGTGTTTTTTCTATATTGTAATAAATATTCGGCTTGTAGACATTGAGCGAGAAAGTGTCTCGCAGAAGTGTTTACTTCTCGAGTCGCCGAGAAGTACATTGCAGCGTTGCAAAGGCACGTATCTGGCCGCGTACGGCTCGAGTTCGAGCGCGCGAAGACACATCTGGTCGCACGCGGCTCCAACTCGATCCTCTATACAAATCTCTACAATAGGTCCTCTGTTTTTCATCGAGTGTGTATGCACGAGTGCAAGTATAAGTGAGCGCGGAAAGGGAAAATTTTTTGTTTTCCCGATTTTCGTGAGAGCAGAGTGGCCGCAGCGGCGGCAGAGCCGTTTGAGCCTCCGAACTGAACGGAACGTGTACTATACATACGTACATTTCAATATATGAAAAGAATAGTTACTTGAATTTAATTTTCTATATTTATTCCATCACTCACTATCACCGTTCACACGCGAATCGTGCGGTATAGTGCCGAACAGTCGTTGCCCAAGTGTTCGACATTGCGGCTCGTTGCCCGTTACCCCTTCATCCTTACACTAATATTTTTAAGCACTACGTTGCTTTAAAGTTCGTAACGTTATTACTTTGAGGGCTGTAGTCAGCCGAAATCATGGCAGCAAGTACGACGGCTGCTGTGACAAAAGAGTCAAGACATGTAGTACAGATTGAAAAATGCTCAAAAAAGTTGATCAATGGAAAAATTGATATTGATTCGATATTTATGTTAGGTCTGAATTTATTAGCTTTCAAACCCGATTCAGCTAATAATATTTATATTGGCAAGAAAAAGTACTGTTTAACCAGTAATACTAAGGGTACTCGTCGCTTAGAAATGGAGTTGAAAAATCGTAATTGCAATTATGATTTTTCAAAACATTTATGGTTTGAGGCACATTTCATGAATTTAGGGACAACTCCTACTCATATCCTTTTTTTAGTCGAAAGTTACGATGCAGACTCTTATGAAAACATTTACGTTCGGTTCATAGAAAAAGTAGTCAAGCGTGCTTTAAATGCTCTTCCCGAGAAATCACAAACTCGAAAAGAGTATGTTGGTTCTGATGTCGCTACCCAGAGACCTGTCAAAGTTTTTGAGAGCGATTATTATTTGTTTGCAGTGGCTTTGTCTATGTACGGAAATGAGTTTTTGAAGCAAGGCGAGCTGGTTAAGGAATTGTTTTATTATTACTGTCGAATTGGAAAGAAGGCTAATATAGAAACTGAACTTGACCATTTGAACACGATTGTCTCTTTGGAAAATAAAAGATTCGTCATGTTTACGCAAGTACATTTTGGTTTTGCAATAGATTGTCCCACCGATACAACCGTATTGTTCAAGTTGCGACGTCTAAGATCTGTATTCCTTAATCCTGATTGGAGCAAACGTAAAATGTATTTTCTACAGCAATTAGGTCATTTTTGTACGGTTTATGAGGTCAAAGATTTTCCTTCAATTGACTATGCTCATTGTTATGAAACAATTCAACACCGCGTCCCTAGGATGAGATATAACAAATCCATCTTTGTTTATGAGCTCATGAATGGCTTTCAATTCGATGAAAAGTCTATCGAAAAACATAGAAAAGCCACCAACGAGAATATGAACAGCATACTATCTTTGTACAACGGGCACATGGAATGTTTAGACTTACGTATCGAAATTGTGGAGTGTTTTCCAGACATAACGCTTTTAACAGCCGACAAGCTTGCTGATAACTATTCGGCTCGAGATGGCCCAATGATTAGCTCGTCGGCATTTCCAAGATTTCTGGATATGCTGGTGAAAAAAGAAAGTATTTACATCGTTTGGAATTGGAAAAATTATATTACTGGTCAGAATGGTGATGATATTAATTTTTTGAAGGAAATTAAAAAAAGAAGAGATGTCTTTGCTTTCCCATCCAAGATTCACATGAATCGAGTATTCTGGACGGAACAAAAATTGATTGCTTTTTTAGATGGTAACGTAAGACGATACTTCCACGAAGAAATGCTGCAGTACTTTGTCTCTGAGCGAGGGCAAGACTGCTTCAGCATTGCCAATGTTCCTCAAGACTACGATTCCCAAACATCTATTTGATGAATGGAAATACTTCTCCACTAAGTCTCCGGAATACTTTTTCACCTTGTACATGCAATGTCCTGAGGATAAGAAAGTTGGGAGGATGAGCCTTGATAAAAAAATCGACACTACTCTAGATTATTTAATGAGAACTTTGGCAATTGTTAGTAACATTATGTCTGAAAGTGGAACTCAGGAAAGAGATCGAATCAACCCTAAAACCTATTTTAAGAGGCAGAAAAAAGTCGATAAAAATATACTTTATACACGTCAACGAGTGCTGGACGCGATTGTTAAGCCGCAAACTGTCATTATGAAATGCATATTTATGCACTGCTCTCTCGTCGATTGCACAAAATTTGTCCGTGTATTAGAGTCCTTTATCGCTGAATGTGTCAAGTATTTTCCAGCGACGTTTGTAGATTCGTCAATTGCTTGGGGGACATGGGCCAAAATATTATATGAGGAAGATGCTAAGAAGTTAGGCATTATTCTTAAATTGGGAGGCAAAGAAAAGAATGTACTGAACTTGAAACAGTACACCGGCTTGAAAGCAGTATTGAGGAATTTAGAAGAACAAGCCTGAAAACAGAAAAATTTCTTTTATTTCGTTGAATAAAAAAAAGAAAAATGCAAAAAAAATATATAAAAGTTCCAAAAATACAAAAAAATTAAAAAAAAAACAAAAAAAAAGAGGCATCGGAATCCCTTACACCTCCACGCGGTCGATGCTGGGTAGCGCTAAGATAAGGGAAAATACAGTAATATAGAATTTTTTCGAAATCATTCTCCATTTTTTGTAATATTACGAAGAAATGCTGGAAATTTTACTGTTCTCGGCCCATATTGACGAAAATGCAAGTATAGCTAATTCGACTCAGAATTCTTCGCTGATCATTTTTGGCTATACATGTGTCTTCGACTTTTTCCGAATTTTTTCAAAGTTCCTTGTCAATTTTGAGGAAAAATATAAGTGTATACCATTCGACTTTGAATCGTTGGC
Organism: Philotrypesis tridentata; assembly: GCA_018906965.1. NCBI lineage: Eukaryota > Metazoa > Arthropoda > Insecta > Hymenoptera > Pteromalidae > Philotrypesis > Philotrypesis tridentata. The sequence goes on from JACCIB010000022.1 coordinate 3,202,044, forward strand.
TGATCGTTTTGCACTATACATGTATGCTGCAGTTTTTCCGAAATTTTTCTAGGATCCCGACCTTTATTAACGAAAAATAAAAGTATGGCTCATTCGACTCAGAATTTCTTCCTCATCAATTTCCCACATTTTCGATTTTTTGTCAATTTCGGCAATTTTTCAACTTTCGTGTAAGTAGGATAAGGTTATTTGTGGATCATACACTGTTGGCAATTGACTGCTCCGACCAAATGCACTTGTATCATTGCTTTAGCCGAGACCTTGCAAGAATCGACACTGTAACACCCCTTGAATGGTTATTTTCGCCGAGTCTTTTCGCTCATATCTCGGAAAATCCCCCGACACTGTAACAACGATTGTCGGATACTCCCGAGGACGGGGGAGGGTAGGAATGGTTATCTTTTAAGAAAATACGATTGCCAACGTATATGCGATGGCGCACACCTATGTGCGACCTACACCACGGCAGAGTACCGCGAGCGGACCCGGGTTCGACTAGTCTTGCCAAAATTGACCCACTATACCTCGAATAATACTTAGAACTACCTGGCTCGAAGTCGAGAAAAGGGTTGTTGAAACGTCGTAAGATTATTTCTCGATGTTGTGTACGATAGAGCAATAATTTCTATTATTTTTTGCTTAGGTTATCAGCTATGGGAGACTGTACATCATGCAAGCATCACTAATTAATAATATTTTGGATCTGAGTAGTGATTGTTGGTTGGTCAGACTGTATTTCAGTATCAGTCTATCGACTGACAATCACTGTTTGTTATCCAATACAACAACATGAGTAACAACACTACAAATACAAGCTGGTGAAAAATGTTAGTTTAATGCACCGCATTAGGACGACAGTATGATAATACGTTTACGTTGAAAAAGCATACGGTATTTATTTGAATATCATTGGTTTAATTCCATACATTATTCCGTACTCAAAATCTGCAATGCATTTTTCCATTTTACAAGATTCTGAACATTTGTATAATTGAAAATTTTTGCATATAATCGAATATTTCCTAAGATCTTGGCCATATTGAGAAAAAATATAAGTATGGCTATTTCAGGAACGTATTTTGTTAATCCAAATTTTTCTAAGTTACATATCTTTATATGGAAAAAGACAAGTATGGATAATACCATATGTACTTAATAGCAATAACAGCAAAGACGACATTTATATTTTAATAGTATTGGTATATTGGCTATTGGTTACACCCTACTTCAGCCCCTGCCCGAGGCTATAATTTAGTCGGGTAAGAGTATCATAAAATATATGGCTATTGGTCACACTCTACTTCGGCCTCTTCCCAAGGCTATAATATGGTAGGATAAGAGTATTATTCAATAACTTCAAACTGATATCTCCAACGGATCTTTGCATTTCAAGAGTTTCCGAACATTTACAGGATTGGAATTATTTCAAAGTTTCTCCTGACAGTTATGTGAGAAGAGGTTAAACTTATGTCCACTGCAGGCCCTCCCCGAGAAAACGTGCAAGCCAAATATGCAAGCCAACTCGACAACTTGCAAAAGTTGTTTGGTTGATTTGTGCATTTGGCGATAGGTGTCTAAGCTTCGTGCCCCGGCAGTTCAGTCTCGGCTACGGTTGCGTGCAGGCAAGTAATGGGCCGTCTTCGCTCGCACAGGGGATCGCAGGGAATCTGCGACATGTGTCGCGCATTGCCTGTCGTCGTACTGTGCGAGGTGAGGAGTTGCGCTGTCTGTTTTTGACTGTCTAGTTAACCAATTTTATTTTTTAGTTGTTTCAATATATCAATCAACAGTTGAAAATGGATGGCGCTAGCTCTTCAGGTGGTATTCCTCCAAAGAAGAAGAGGTCACGTGGTGGAAAGCGGCTCAAACTTCTGAAGCAAGTTGCTGCAGCTCACCAGGTAATTTCACTAAGTTTGTTGCTTTCTTGCTTTCGGCACTTTTTTCAAATTTGCTTTCTTTTTTAGGAAATTCTCCGTTTGCAGGAAGAGGGTGCGTCGGCCGACGACATCCGTCGCGCGAAGGAGAAAGCGGAGAACTTCTCAGCTGAGCGGAAGAAGTTTGACCAGGAAGGACGTTTTCGGCGACGTGGAGAGGAGGCTGAAGAGATGGTGAAGAATATAGAAGAGGAAGTTCGGCAGGAGGAGATTCGGCGGTTTGTCGCGCAAGTGCCGCTTCCTCTTCCTATTACTCGCACCGTGAAGCCGGGTCTAGATGATGAGGTACAATTACCTCAGAGACCGGAAGTAGAGGTCGTCTATGCTCGTCCTGTGACCAAGTTTCCCCCACAGTACAGAGCAGTTGGGGTCGGATTTTTAAAACTTTCTTTCAGGGGAAATATAAACCTGGCGACGCAGAAGGGTAAGGATTTTTTTATTATTGTCGGGGTTATTTAAGGGTGGGTTTTTAGTCGTCGGGTGGTGAGGTAATTTTTTTTAAATGGGGTTTAAGTAAGGGTGGGATGTCGTCAGGTACCACAGGGCTTCTGGACCAATCGTACCCAACATCTTGGAGAAAACCCTTGGTTCGTCAATGTTTCATTTATTATAAGAAATTCCTATATTGCTAATTATCGTATAATTGTAACTTTGATGTTGAAACTATTATGTTTTGTTACAATGTGGATTGCGTAATTTACATATTTCATAACCTTTCGTAGAAATATTTGGACAGCACAAGCGAGACAAGGACTATTTCCTGAAAACGCAGCAAGACTAGCGAGTTCGTCAGATGTCTCGCTGAAAGGCTCGTTTCGGAACCTTGCTTGGACAGCGATGTCAACAGTGCGCTCAAGCGCCTGTTCTTAATGAAAGTGGAGCTAAAGCGTAGCTGCAAGGTTTGCGGAACTACCACGAAAGAGTCATCTGTGGAGAACGTAATAATTAACTTATCTCGTGGCTTCATTAATTAGTTTACTTATTTATAATAACATTATCCATATTTCAGTCCATAACTAGAAACGCAGTTAGTTACCGCAAATCGCTGCACGAGACGCTGGAGCGTACTTACTTTGAGGTCGCACCCGTAACCTGGAATTGCGGACACTGCCACAAAGACACTCCCTGTTGAGGACAGCTTCGCAGAGAGAGAGAGAGAGGGAGAGAGAGTGAGATAAAGAGAGAGAGAGGGAAGGAAGTTCATGAGTTAGGGCCGGGTCTCCCGCGAAAAGCGGAGGCTAGAAGAAAAGAGGGCTATTGCCGGGCCTCCCGCTGCGCACGAACGCAGGTAGGCGCGCTCGCGAAGAGCGGTCCGCCGAGTGCCGGAAAGGAGGCCCGAGCCGCGGAGCCATCGGGAGCCGATAATCCGCGGCGAAGCCACGAACGGCGCGGCAAATTGGTATATGACGCGCAGCCCTTAAAGTGAAAGCTGAAGTGCGGGCAATAAATAAGCGAGCGAACTAGAGGTGAGCCGCATAGGTCGACAGCTCGAGGCCTGCCCTCAGGACGTGCACGGGTGAATGCCGTATATGTGTATGCGAGAGAAGCAAATGTAGCGACCTAGACGTAAGATTTATGTAAGTGTATCATCTTAGTATATAAGGGCGTTATCTCTGCGCGAACGGTGTGGTTTGTAATGGTAATAAAAAATATTGTACAAAGTAACTGTTATCTCGTAGCGGATAAGTATACAAATGTAAAGCATGATGTCGTAAGCCAAAATGCATGTACAACATAGCGCATAAATAGCATATAAACCCAATAAGTCTTCAATATCGGCGATGCGTGAATGAGATGTGTATGCATGCAGAAAGTGGGGATACAAAAGAGTATGGATGGGGCGATGGCTAGCCACGATGGCATGTAAAGTCGTCGAGTGAGAGAGGCGCGCGGACCCCATAAACATGCTTCTCCGGCGCGAGCTCCGCAAGAGGGGGGGAGTCTCGGAGAAGCAGTCGAAGCAATGAGAAGGCCCGCCCTTCTGAATTTTCCGGGGTTCAGGGACTGCAGCAGAACGGCCTGAGCCTCCGAGCGGTGCACACGCCAATCATTCTCTGCTGCTAGCTGTACGTGCGCGCTTGCTCCCCTCGCATTTGGGAAATATAGCGATTTCGTTGTTTTGTCTAAATAAACATATTGTGAAAATCCTTTCTCGCCAGCCACTATACTTTATTCGTACACCTCACCCCAACACTCCCCACATAGAGAGACGGCAAATTAATAAATTTCCGGCAATGCTGTTAATTGTTGTCGATCGAGTGTATGCGGACAGCCAAGGCAGGTCGAAGAAGAACACTACTCTTGTGATTGTCCCGGAGTACGTAGATCTTCGGACTTACAAAGGTCCCTGCAGGTACGTTGTACCGCACTATGTGCAGCATGAGGGACTGCTGGCCCCGTCGGGGCATTATATGGCTATGCTCAACTGCTCTCAGGGCTTCCTTCAAGTTTCGGATCAGGTGACTGTCCATTATTCCTGTTATTACTTGCATTCAATCCATATAAAAAACTCTAAATCCTTTTTTGTAGGTTCAGAAAAGATTACTGCGAGTCGCGCCGGTCGCATACGAGCCAGTCTAATGGCGTTTTCAAAGCGAATGGATCCGCAGATGTACAGACCCTTAGGTCAGAGTATTCCCGTCCAGAAAGCACCGGAAGTAGGACTGCCGCAGCCGAAAGTTTTTGAGGCACCGAAAAAATCTGCTGCTACGTTACCGACGAGGTAATAATGACAATCATTATTGCTTTAGCAAAGTCCCCACTAAGCATTGCTTTTTTTCTGAATTTTTTTGATATCGATAATTTTCATTTTTTCCAGCAAACCGGGTTACCCTCGCACAATTATGCCTAACGATCAGTCCTTTGCATTAAAATTAAAAGTCTGCGACCGTTTCTTGTTGCATGGGACGATAGACATTGATTCATATTTTATATGCGCTGATGATTTGGACGGATTCAATTACAAAAGTAATCTCCAGCTGAACGTCTATAATGCGCATTACAGCTTTTGCGAAAATAACAAAGCTCTTTTGCAATTATGTCGCACTCTGCATGAGTCCCCGAAAGACTCGCAATGGCTCGAAGGAGTGTTGGGAAGGACCGACGAGTGGCCGATATACGCTTTGATCAAGGCCGGTTGTTTGAAAGAACCGTACTACCTAATAACTTAACAAATTTTAAAGAATAAAAAAACTATTATTTGTCGCTTTTGTAACAGCTGTCAAAGCTTCACAGACGGATCAATTATATGTCCTTCATTTGCCGGACCGTCGTTCTTCCCGCTATTCGGTCACTGCCATACACGTCTAAGACTAGACAGGTTTTCAGCAACGTTAAGGGTAATGAGGCAGTAAAGATATTTAAAGAGGACTTGCATCAATTTAGTCAAGAGGTATGTATAACCCTATAACCCTGCATAAGATGATAACCGAATAGGTTGAATACTGACTTTCAGTAATCATGAAATTATTCACAGGTCGCTAAGTTTAAAGCAAGGATGCTGCGGGAAGATCAGCATGTGGAGAATGTCTTTTTTTATGTGTGCCGCCATGGATGTCGGGATATCGACACGCGTGAGAAGTTGCGGGAAATCGTTTCTATTGTAAACAACGAGAGCGACTCGTTCCGATTCCTGCAACTACACACGGCATTCGACATGCCCTGTATCACGGACTCCAACGTTTTTTTTGATTACGATGCTCTGGCGCAAGTTTTTCAAAATGCCAAGTTTATAAAGTGTCAGGCGTATTTCCTACAATCCGTTGGACATTCTTACAACCTTGCTGATACGGAAGTCGAGAGCTGGAAGGGCAAGCTGTTCTACGCCCACAGCTACGAGTCAATACAGCACCGTATTCGGCAAAAGTCGTACCCTTTCAGCCTCGTAAATACAGTTATCACGAACGGATTTGGGAACGCACCATCCCATTATCTAAGATTTGCGAAGGACGCCCGCAAGCAGTCCAATGAATTATTTTCGCTGTACGATGGTCATCGCCGTAATTTAAATACGCGATTGGAAATTGTGCAAGGGTGAGTATTCTTACTCAATCGATATTTACTATTCTATAACCCTATAACCCTATAATATATACCCATCACCAAATATTTTTACAGATATGAAGACATCAAGTCTTTGACGAAGTGTTTATTTCCGACTTCATGGTCTGCGGGGGATGACAGTACTCACGCTTCGATGGTGACAATTCTTCCGGAGATACTGACCGCTCTTTGGAAGCTTGGCGCGTTCATCGTCGCTCCAAAGTGGATGCGGTATCTGAAGCATCAGATTGCTGACTCCGTTGATGCCCTTCGGCAAATACTCAACAGCAAGGCCGTATTTTTACCGTCTAAGAAGCTTATCACATCGACTTACTATCATGAGCAGATGCTCATATGCTTCTTAGACGGCAAGGCTAATCGCTATGACTGCTCGTACGTGATGCAGTTTTGCGACAAAGATATCAGCAACAGCGACGTTCAGATGTTCAGAAAGCTCAACATGTTATTAAATCGTGAGTATCTGTATTTACACGCCCAACCTCTATAACCCTATAACCCTATAACCTTATAACCCACCCCAACTCCCAACCCATCCCAACTCGCAACGCTACCAACCCTCAACCCAACGAATCCAACCCACCCCAACCCCCTACCCTTAAGTGGCTCCTTCTCTAACACTCATTTTTCTGTTTAGTCGAGACGTTCCGCAGGAATGAGAGGAGGTTCTCTGCGTACAGCAAAGATTCGGCGGATTATATATCCTTGCTGTACCGCAACGCCCCGAACTTTTCCACCACTCTTAACCTCAGTACCGAGGAGTTGGCGCGGCAGTTGTTGCAGCGGTATGCGATAGCCATTCAGTTCCTGATCAGCCGGCATACCGACTGCGATAAATTAGACAGCTACACTTTTTTTTCTAAGCCAGTCAGTACCCAGCCAAGGTGCACTGTTCGGGAGGTTGTTTGTTCTATAACAAACCGCGAACTCACCCTATTGGTTCTAATTAACTGCAACCTGCTGGGCGAGGTCCCCATGGACGAGGTTGAGCGGGACTTGGAGGTCGCTGTCACGCGATTCGTGAAAAAGTGGCCTAGAAGATTTATTAAGAAAGATCTCAGTGTCTCCGACTGGTACCGCGTTGAGAAGGCCCAGAAGGAGACTTTGCTAGTACCTGGTGATACGCAGGGATTTTCTCTGCAGAAAGGGCGTGTCGACCGCATGAACAACTTGTTCCACACGAGGCGACCGGGGCAATTGCAGAAGGCCAACTGTGCCCCAATCTGCGAGACGCAGCAGGCCGACGAGGAAATCCTGCATCAGATGGAGGCACTGCAGCAGCAGTCTGTTCGAGACAGGCGCCGCATCGAGGAGCTGGAAATGGAGCTTGAAACAGGTTGACAATTATTGATAGTTTATTAGGGTTATGTCGATTACATTACACAATTTTCCACGTTTTGCAGCAAAAATCATTTCCATGTATCGAACGGAGCCTGTCGTCGCCACGCCAGCAGCACCACCACCACCAGCAGCAGCAACAGCAACAGCAGTAGCGAACAGTCGCAGGATAAATCCTTTTTTAAAAAAGGCCTCCACAACCCAGGCCGTAACAAATTTGGCGGACTTGGACCGATTGTTGACGACAATACAAGAAAACCGTAAGTTAATGTTTTTTCCGAATTTTTTCAAAGTCCCCACTACGCATTGCTTTTTTCACAATTTTTTAAGGGGTTATGCCTGAGTTAAAATTCAAAAAAATCAAATTTTTTATTTGATTTTTTTAAGGGAAATTTAATGTAGAATACGCTGCTGAAGTCCTTTTTGTCCGAAAAAATTCCGTTACAAAGTTATAGGCAAAATACTAAAAAAATACAATTTTTCAAAATTGCGTATTATTGATATTTTGTCTTATAGCACTTTTGATTATTTAAAACAATTGCTTTTTCATAGAAAATGTAAAATTAAATGTGTTTACAAACTCCTTTTGAAAACGTAATTTTATTTAAAAAAAAAATATTATTTATTGAATCATTACATACTGTAAATAACTAATTTTTATAAAATCGTAGATTTTATTTTTATTTTGAATTTTCAAAATAAAATAAATTTAGGATTTAAATTTAGTCTTGTAATTTTTTAATCAAACTGATAAAGAGGTAAAAAAATATTCGTGCAAATTTAAATTACCGCCTGAAAAAAGACACTTTACAGCATATGGAAAAGGAAATCACTGTTTTACCGACTTAGTCGAGTTGGCATTCAGACTGTCAGACATCAGCTGTTTCGTCTGCTGTCTGTAGTTTAGTGTAAGCTGGATGTTGTGCTGTTGTGATAGCTTCTGAGTCTACTAGTCTTCAAATTTAGATAAGTGTTTGGACTATAAACAACATATGATTTGTAAAGAATTTGTTCTTTGTGAGTATATTCTTGATTTTTAGGTGTACGGGCTATAATTATCATGTGTACAAGATGCCTGTGTGATAAATAGTCTCCAACCAGCTCTAAGTCTACTGTGATTGTTAATAATCCTGGAAAGTCATGGGTAAGCAATACCAACAATTATATTCATGTGAAACATACTGACTGTGAATGCGTATCAAAAATTTATATTTCAATTTCAGCTCTCGATACTGGTATATCTACATATACAGCACTCGGGTCTTTATATATGCCTTAATATGTAGGTATCTTATGCCAAAATATAAGAAAAATATGCTAAGCAGTTCATGTAAGTACTACCCGAGAAGTATACATAAGCATCTTGATAAACTTTAAATGCATTTTTCTCAGTTTTGCCATTTTTATGATTTTAGATCCTTTGCCGCAGGATATCTCAGCATCCAGATGATCAATTGACACCAGACAGGATGGAAAATCTTCTTAATATGTTTCTTCACTGCTTGAACGGAGCAGAATTGACTAATACAAGGTAAAAGTCAATGTTGCGTATGTGAATATATGTAATATTCACTATAATTACTGATATAATCATCTTATGAGTTACTAAATATTTAAAATTTATTTTTTGTAGAAAAGTCTTCCGCTCAAGCAGTGAAGAAACATATTCAGAAGATTTTACATCCTGTCTGGTGTCAATTCATCATCTGGATGCTGAGATATCCTGCGGCAAAGGGAAGCTGAAAATTAATGATTCATACATGTAATTGTTTACAATGTAAGTATAGATATATAATTTTTTTAAAATAGTTAAAAATATGTTTAATACCTATATTTGAAGTAGGAGAAAGATTTTTTTTATACTATTAATAAATAATTTTTTTCAGCCTATTATTTATTAATGTCTTTTTTACAGGTTCAACTCAGGCATAACCCCTTAAGTCCCTACTAATTACTTATTATTGCATAATTTTCACGTAATATATCCGCAGAACCGGCACTGCAACAAGGACTTTCTGAAGCAGCAGCTGCAGGTTACCAGTCCTCATCGTCGTCTTCGTCAGAATCCGGTTCGACGTCGCCATTGTGGCCGGAACCATCACCCTCACCGTCGCCAGAACCAGCACCGTCATCGTGTCGGCGGTTACGGTCGCTATCGCGGTCACCAGTACCGCCGCCGACACGGTCACCGACCACACCTCCATCACGGCCTTCACGGCCGCCGCAACCACCTTCGCCATCACCAGCACCGTCACCGTGTCCGTCGTCACGGTCGCTATCGCGGTCACCAGCACCGTCGCCGACACGGTCACCGACCACACCTCCATCACGGTCTCCACGGCCGCCGCAACCACCTTCGCCATCACCAGCACCGTCGCCGACACGGTCACCGACTACACCTCCGTCACGGTATACACGGCCGCTGCCACCATCGCCACCGACGTGGCCGGGCACACCTGTGCCGAAGGCATCAACCTCACGGTCTCCACGGCCGCTGCCACCACCACCACCGCAACCGACGCGGCAGCGCATACCTGTGCCGAAGGCATTGTTCTCACGGCCTCCACCGCCGCCACCACCATCGCCACTAAAGCGACCACAAACACCGGCACCGTCACCAACGTCGTGCCCTCCACCGTCGCCACCACCACCACCACCACCACCGACGCGGCCAGGCACACCTGTGCCGCAGACATGCACTTCACGGTCTCCACGGCCGCTGCCACCACCACTACCACCGGCACCGTCACCAACGTCGTGCCCTCCACCGTCGCCACCACCATCACCGCCACCGACGCGACCGGCAACGCCACCACTAGCGCGCAAGCGTCCAAGAACGCCGGAGACGTCAACTCCTTTGAGAAAAAATAGGAAAGGTACAAATTCAGTTATAGAGTTATAGGGTTATCTCCACATGTTTTTATAATTGACACTTTGATTTTGAATTTTAGACCAGCCCAAATTGGCCCCTATTTTTCGTCCACCGAAGCAGCAACCAATACCGGCTGTCCATGTCAATCGGCCGCCTGCTGCTTATACGGAGAGGGAGACAGCGGCCATCATTAAATACGTCTTGAGCCATAAGATGACGGAGAAGCAGCGGCTCAACACTAAATTTTGGCCTACAGTGGTGCAGGCCTTGAAGTTGCCTGATCGTAATGCGCAATCCATTATGAATCGGTTATACGAAGGCGGACTTCATTCAACTGTTTCGGTGCAGCGAAGAGGACTATGGCTACCTTGCTCGGAACTGGGCAGTGAAGAAGTGAAGTTCGCGTTAACGGACGCCCCCCATAGTGCCATTTATAGTTTCTAAGTACGCGTTGCACGGACGCCCCCATAGTGCCGTGTATAGTTTTTAAGTGCGCGTTTCACGTGTATAGTTTTTAAGTGCGTGTTTAAATGGACACCCTCCACAGTGCCATTTTCGTTTTTTTGGGTTGGGATAATTTTTTTTTTATTAAGGGTGGGCTTTATTCTATTATTGGGTGGGTAAAGCAGCCATAACAATGTTGTTATGCCGGTCCCAAGCCCGGAGAAATGCTGAGGGCCCATTTCAATCCCCACTATTCATTGCTTTTTTTCCAGGATTTTTTCAAAGTCCCCACTATGCATTGCTTTTTTTCCGAATTTCTTCAAAGTCCCCACTACGCATTGCTTTTTTTTCTCGACTTTTTTCAAAATCCCCACTACGCATTGCTTTTTTCTTGACTTTTTTCAAAATAAAGTCCCCACTGCCCATTGCTTTTTTTCTCGACTTTTTTCAAAAGTTTTTCCTAAGTTTTAAGAAATTTAGCAAGTTTTCCACCGAGTATTATTGCTTTAGCCGAAATCCAAAATTTTTATCAGTTTTCGACACAGGGCACAGCTTACACCCGGCCCTTAACCCCCCGACTTAGTTAGGAGGCTAAGAGGATTGGAAGAACCGTGTTGGCTATGGCTGGTCGGACTCGGATCCGCTTGCGGAACGATGCCACCAGCATTAAACATTGCACTGCCATTATGTTTCTTGCCAAAACGGTCTTGTATTTAGGTCGTGATGTCTTGCGAAGAATTAGATAAACATTATAGGCAGGTGATGAACAAATAGGACTTTTATCAGGCCGGGTAGGTAGGACGGTGTGTGAGTAGCACATGCCACTTACAGGTTTTAGATGACTCTCAAGGAGGATACGTATTCACACGTAATACGATTTGTACAGATACGTGTGAGTAGTATAGCTATAGGCATACTAGAACAGGCGGCTACTAAAACAGTAGGCATACTAGAACAGGCGGATACTGGAACAACGGATCCCCTCCACTCTGCCTCCGTTGTTCTAGTATCTGCACGGGTTCTAACATATGCTGGCCCCTCTCTCTCTGGGCCCCTCTCAAAGCCAGTAGCCGTTGGTGAGGGAATTTTCTCCCCCACTATTTTGTTCCAGTATGCCTATAGCATTTTCTACTTTTTTTCTTTTTTTATTGTTTTTTATTTTTGTATGATTTATAAAACATTTTCATAAGTTTGACATTGTGTAATGCACATACAGTCTTGTAAATTGGATTATGGTTTGTGCATATAGTTACACACTTGATTGTTGATCTTGGTGGATAGCCGCATTGTTGAATGTTATAAACAGGTAATTTAAAACGTTGCAACCACTTCTGTCTTAGATCATCCATAACAAAAATTTTGGTTGCATTTTGCAACGATTCCCGAAGCAGGTTTCTAATTTGATTGTAATCAAGTCCATTCGTGTCCCAGGCTATTCCATGATAATTATGTTTAAGCCACATATTTTCTGCTTGCAATTGATTAGAAAGTCTATGCAATGAAAACGGCTTTTTAAATAGATGAACTATAGGATCTCCACTGTGATTAAGAGGAATAATCGCTATTTCCTTTAGAATATAATCACCTCCCATTTGTTTAAAGCCAACCATGTCTACTGCATACTCCATCTCGTAATGTTTTTTTTTAAACAAGCTTCTTTACCTCTCCACTAACAGGATTATAATGAGTAATGCGATCGTGTAAGATTAGGCAGTAAGCTGATGTAGATGCTGGGAAAGGCTTTAAAGCCTCAATTTCTAGACGCACGTCAACAGGAGCATTTTTTAGAGTTTCATTTTGTCGTGAACAGTCAATAACTACGAGTGGCATCTGAGTTATATATGATTCTTTATCCAACAATTGTTGCGGATCTCTTCCATAGTAGCTTCTTTGAAAATCAACATACATATCATAGAGAATTGCATACTGATTTTTAAATATGTCGACGTTCAGATTACCGTATGGATAAGATTTCGAATTCAAGAAAAGTTGTACATTACTAATTTCACAGTGATCGAATCTGCTGTAATTTACATTTTTTACATCTTTTCTCCTAGTTTGTAATCCAACAATTACAAAACGAGGTTTTTCCAATTGATTCGAAGTTTTTACAGTCCAGATGTGTTTATTGGCTGCTGGAAGTGATGGGTATTCAAATAACTCCCAAGACCGATAACACATGGAGATTGGATTATCTTTCCCAATAAAATTGAATAACTGTATTTTTTGTTTGTCAGAAGCAACGACGTGTGGCATTATCCACTCTATCTTCAATATTTTTATTTCAAAGTTTTCATAAGTAGCAGCAGCACCTGCAGCAGCCGTACTTTCTTGAATTACTGCATTTATATCACTTCTTGATCTAGTGAGAATGAGTTCATGTTTCATATTAACTACTATCTTTTTATAATCTTCTGCAAAACCCAAAACCATGTTCAAAGGAATGCTACCTTCAAAATATCCTGCTTGATTTTTCATTGTCGATGTTGCTTCATCCATAGCTTCCCATCCTGCATTTTTTAAAGCATGAGCTTGCCTTGGAGTAAATGAAGGCCATCCTTTCATAATACTGGTTAAGCCAACATTTTTACATTTATCAATCTCCACTGCGTTCATTTCATATCGGATTTCATCAAACAAATGACAAATTCCATTGTTAGCAAAATCAGTCTTAGCTAGTGCACTTCCGTCTGGTTTTCGCAGTGTTCCATAGACACGAATGTAACTGCGAGACGGTAAAAGACATAGATCTTGATGCTGGATAGTAATACGAATTTCATCACTGTTATTAAAACTCAATGATGAGTATGGCTGGTGTGAATGTAATTCGTATTGAGCTATAGACTCATCGAATACGACACCTGATTGAATTTGAAGAATTTCGTCCATTTTTCTGGAAGCAGCAGAGAATTATGCAACTGATTTTTTTCCACGAATTTTTAGTCCTACGCTTTTGAGGAACTGAATGCTCTGCCTTGTTAACGGTTTGACTTTCTTTTGTCGACTGATTGTCGTATGACATTGTGGTCGACTTATATGCACATTAGAATTGTAAACAATTCCCATTATATAGCTTTGATGTGAAGTCTAATAGTAATTTCCTCGCCTCGAAAATTCACCAAGTTTCCGTCTTGATCAACGATTCGAATTTGAAGATTATCTATACACTTCACACTAAGTGGAAGATAAATAACATGAGACGGAACTTCTACGATTTTGAATCCTGGAGGAACTCTGGGGAAGAATTCGTGGATTGTGTGTACCTTTTTGTTATTGATATATGCACCAGCAGTAATGTTACACTCAACTCTGAGGGCATTTATTTTCAATATTTTCACAGGTAAGTCAGAATTGTGAACAGTTTTTTCTTTGAGAATACGTGGAGTGAAGCCAAGAAGACGTCCTATTGAATCGTAAGGTGTGAGATCCAAAGGTTGACTACAACTAATTTCACTTTTGAGAGTACTGTTGTTAGCTTTCAAAGAAAAATCAATTTTTTTCAATTTTAATGCTTCTTGTACAAATTTGTTGATAGCTTCAATTTCATAGCTTCCAGTAGGAATAGTTATTGTAACTCCGTTTTTTATATGAAGTTTATTATTTGATTGATCAACATTGGGAATGGAGTTGAATGTTAAAAGTTCAACTAATCCCAAAACAAACTTCTTATTCTGTGGTAGTTCAATCGAAGGAAAATATTGCGCTTCTAAAACTGAAGATTTTCCAGAAAGACTTAAAGTAAAACTTTCTTCCATGACTGATTGCAAGTGAATGATTGAATTTTGAGTAGCAATATGCTTTTATAGGCTTCCGGTTAGAAAGCGAAGACAGAGGTGACCACAAATGAATGAGTCGAAATTCTGATATCTTTTATAATTGTATTTTACTTCTTTCACATTGAGATAGTTCATGAGATCACTAGGAGGTTTAAGATCACCAAAACTATCAAAGTAAATGACGTTGGAAGCTTGTTTTCGATAACATACCCAGTGAGTGCCTTTGTTTTGAAAATCATCTAAATTAACAATAGCAGATTCATTTCGCCAAGGACCATCGCGAGGTAGATTATTTCTCATGAAGACACCTCTAAAATTTGGGATTTTCATTACTTTTGCATACTTTATGAGATCATAGTTAGTTAGTGGACGATTTGGTAAAATTAAATCGACGTTTTTTTTTTTTTATTAATAACTCGTCCACTACCAACATGAGGTTTCATAAATAACCCCATTCCATTTTTATAAGGCTTAATATAGAGACCTTTGCCTAGAGCAATAGCTTCCATAGATTTATTATGCCTCTTTTTTTCTTCATACTCTTTCTGAGCAGCCTTAGCATCATTTACTGCTTTAGCTATTCCAGCAGCACCTCCTGCTAAAGCACCGGTCGCACTGAGTCCTGCGAATAGTGGTATAAGAAAAGGTAGAACTCCACCCATTTTTGATGGTAATGGTAGAACACGTGGAAGTAAAACTTTATTCTTACCACCACCTTTTTGAGCAGCTTTACGAGCGCCTTTCAAGGCTGATTGAATAACCTTGCGTGAACTGTTACTTGGTTTTAATGATTTTTTAGCTGCAGTCACCAACTTACTGAATTTGACTCCCATTCCAGTTTTTGCTTTCAATTTCATGGCACTTGCAATAGCCAAGGCAGTTGCTTTTTCAGCAAGACTAGCGTCTTTGGCACTAACACGTTGCCAAGCTCTACTGGCAAGCTTCATATCAGCTTCTTTACGATTTATATTTTTATCCGAATAATCAATGTCGTGTTGTTTACAAGCTTGATCAAGCGGATTTATTCCAGGATCACCTCTTTTCAATCGCTTGTTCAATTTAGTTCCAGGACCACAATACTGATATCCGGGAAGATGCAGTTCGATAGGCAAGTTATTGATCACTTTATCAAGCAATCCGTATCCTTTCGTCCGCTTCTGAGATTTGTGAATGATCATCTCTCTCTCTTCGAGTGCTGATACACAACTGATGATTAAAATATATAAAATGAATATTTATACCTTTTTAAAGCTCAATGTCTAAGTTGACTTTGTCCCGTTAACATGGATTTTACTAATCAAAAAGTGAAACTGCCTATTGCCAACTTCGATTTCGGAGTTCAGAAGAGAAAGAAACGGCATGGAGAATTATTACCAGATAGTATACGAGCAGTATTCTGCGGTCCATCGAATTGTGGGAAAACAAATAGTTTATTAGCTCTAATTACACATCCGAATGGTCTGAGATTTGAAAATGTTTATGTTTATTCTAAATCATTAAATCAACCAAAGTATCAATTTCTCAAAGAAGTTTTAGGTCCAATTAAAGGTGTATCGTATATGCCGTTTAGTGAACATGAATCTGTAGTATCTCCAGATGAAGCATTACCGAATTCAATTATGATTTTTGATGATGTAGCTTGTGAGAAGCAAGACAACGTCAGAGCATTTTTCTGTATGGGGAGACATAAAAGCGTAGACAGTTTCTATCTTTGTCAGTCCTATGCTCATATACCAAAGCATCTTATTAGAGACAATATTAACATGCTGGTAATATATCGTCAAGATGATGTTAATTTAAAACATATATATGAAGATCATGTAAATACTGATTTAACTTTCAACGAATTTCGTAATCTTTGTTCTGAATGTTGGAAAAACGATAAGTATGGTTTCATTGTTATAGATAAGGATAGAGAAATGAATAATGGTAGATACAGAAAAGGATTTGATTGTTTTGCAATAAAAAAGGAGATGTGAATCTCATTCTTTACAGTTCTATTGCAGACAGCAGCTTGTCAGCATGTCTGAATTTAAGAAAGAAAAGGATATTCTCAACGAGCTCTTACGAGCACGTAAAGCTATTAAACAGAAATATGCTTTATTGAAACAAGAGAGAGATGATTTTGAAAAAGTAATTGGCGATACATTGAAACCTGTCGTTACTCCACTCGAAAAGCTCATTGATTCGAGAACTGAAAACATTGGACGATTGAATGATGACGATATGAATAGTTCAAGTAAGCACATGAAAAAAGGAAAGACACCTATAGTTCATGATATTGAACGGTTTGATTCTTCTTCATATAATCAAGATGATGATGATGACGATGATGACGATGAGTTTGCTTCGTTGGATGGCACAATCTTGAATTCTACATTTAAATCTGTGCGTGATCAAACTCAGTCGACAGACTTTTATCATTACTAGATAAAAGCCGCAGCAATTTAGATAACGTATATGGAGTTAGAAATGAAAATGGAAGATATATGATTGGTAGTGCAGAAATTGAATTTGACAATAAAACAGTAAGAGTGAATGACAAAAGTTATCCTAAAAGTGAAGGACTAATGGAGTTAATCTTCATCAGACAACCAGATGGAAATAAAATAAGTGATGCGGATCGTAAAAATTATCGCGATATTCTAGTAGCATCGAATGCTCATCGTCGAAAATTCAACAAAAGTGGACCTATTCGTACTTCAAGGAGTAGGAAATTTATAGATGTTATATCACCTATGTTCCGTAGCTCAATGCGCAAACAGAAATCCATCAGTGGAGAAGGTCTCCTACCTAAATATAAAATAGCGAAGAAAAATTCTTCAATAGATCTTATCTATTGGGATGATCCAAATGAGCTTGTCGAGCGACTCCGATTATTAATTGCTGAAAAATCAGCTGGAAATGACATCATACTAATGAAATCCAATCAATTATAGAGGAGTTACGTGAAGCTGGACATATATATTAATGTTCACATCTTTCTTGAACCATTAGTATCATGAGTCTCGACTTGTTCGGACGTACGCTTGAGCGACCGCAAGAAGTAAGTCCGC